>CALYLW010000170.1:600000-951616 GCA_944989445.1 Ampullaceana balthica | reverse complement strand
AGCACAGTTCCTTGTGAGCTCCTGAATTGACCTTTATTGGTGCAGATTTAGATCTATTAATTATTACAGTTTGCTCCCTGCCCAAAAGGAAGTCTTGGATCCAGTGAATTAAGGAACCTGAGATTCCAAAGTAGTTAAGTTTTTTAAGTAAGCTAAGGTGGTGAACTTTGTCAAATGTTTTTGAGAAGTCTAGTAATATTGTATCTATTTGATCATTTTTGTCTAAGCCTTTTGATAGTTCATCTATTAAACCTATTAATTGTGTTTCACATGATCTGTTTTTTCTAAATAATATATATAAAGCTTAAAGAAGAAAACAAACGACAATAAGGGCCCCCGGACCCAATCGGCGTAAGACGTAAAGTTCAGAACGCCTGTTGATTTCTATCTGGACCATGATGGATATATGTTTTGTCAATATTTTCAAAGTTCGCGTTAAAACGAAAAAGTCACCGATCTTAAGGAAAAGATTTAAGGCCCCCGGCTCCAAAAGAATGGAAATTATAAGTTTAATGCCCAATAGCAGTGAGGCGAACCTATGACACGCGTGCCACGGTCGGCACGCATAGCCTCATCAACCGGCACACGGATAAAATATTGCTTCTTTAATCAAACCAGCTAATAAAGCTAAACCCACATTTTCGGGTTTCATTGGAGTTTTTTTTACACTTTGCTATAAATAAGTGCATGGTTTTAGTTGAATTTTGGGCACGCGGCCCCAAAAAGGTTCGCCATCACTGCCCTATAGTATTTTAATTATTTCCATCAAGTTTTTAAATACCAAGTTTAATCAAGATCCATCCATTTACACAGTAGCCAAAGTTTCAACAACTTTTTTTATATAGCTCATGTTAGGAAAAAATGACATTTCCCCCCCGGCCCCGAATAAGTGGTATTGTAAAACCTTTTATGGCTGAAACCTTTTTAGAAATGTATTCAATAACCTTCCAACGTTTCGTAGCAGCGAATGGATAAAACAATGGTATAGCCTACAACTTATATAACAAAACAATATTAAGTAAGGACCCCCGGGCATAATCGGTGCCAGATGTTGAGTTCAAAATACCTGTCGAGCAGGGCCGGTCTTAGCGATTGCGGGGCCCCCTGCTGCTTAGTATGCGAAACGGATTGCGCGAGGCCTAGTCTGGGTAGGGATTTAAGGAATTAATAAGGATAGTAAGAAAAAAATTAAGATCGGTGTGGCCTATGAAAGTGCGGGGCCCACTGCAGCCGCATAGGTTGCATCGGCCTAAGACCGGCCCTGCTTTCGAGTTCAATCTGGATCATGATGGACATATTTGTTTGTCAAGATGGAGCAAAATCGATTATGGAATAAAGTCTTAAACTTTTAAGAAATAGGCTAGAGATTAGCCCCCCCCCCGGCTCCAAAGGAAAGATCATTATGAGTTAAATGCCCTATAGTATTTTAATTTGGACCATGCAGTTCTTATGTATCAATTTTGGTGAAGATTCATACATTTATCCAGTAGTTAATTTTTAAAATACTTTTTAGCTCATGTTAACTAAAGACCGTGCAATTGTATCTCTTAAACATAATTTAGCGATTATTTGAAATTTAACTTACAAAATGATATGATCTCGTCACTGTCTGGGGTTGGGAGGGGGGCGCTTAGGGAGGGACGAGCTTCTGTTTAACGCTGGAACAGTGAACACAAATTTAAAAAAAAATCTTAGACAACATAGTAGACATGGTTAGCGCTTGGGACGTCAAGGACGATCCATTTTTAACCTCACTCACTAACTATATAAAAAAATAAAATAAAATTTTAAAAACAAAAATTACACATTTCATCCATGCAATAAATGTACGTATAAAAGTATGCAGATTTTTATCTTATCTTATCAGATCACTTGAAAATCTATGAAATAGAGTGTTATTACGTTACGTAGTATACATCTTCTTAGACTTAAAAGTCTTAATAACAAGTCACTTTTATACTTATATATATATATATATATATATATATATATATATATATATATATATATATATATATATATATATATATATATATAATCTATAATATAATAGCCCAAGTCACTGGCTGGCTGGATGGATCCTTAACGCTATGACGTCATTGTTTGAGCTTATATTTCAATACAAGGCGTGCATCGGAAGGCGTGCAAAAAGGTGTGCAAAATAATTATAAATTAAAGACGCTCCGTAAAAAAAATGACGTCATTGTTTTAGCTTATATTTTAATTTTTGAAAAGGGAACGATGTAAAATTAGGATTTGAGGATTTATAATTATGAAATACTTTTGTATTTGTGAAATGTGTACATTTCAGCAAGTTTAATATTTCGTATTTATCAAACAAGGATAAGTTACTTGGGCTTTTGACCAAAACAAAGTAGGCGCCGTAGGTGCCCTACAGCTGCAGTGGGCGCCATAGGCACCCTACAACCCCTATTATAAAATACTTTGTGTACATTTCAGTAACTTTAATATTAAGTATTTATCAAACAAGGATAAGTTAGTTGGGATTTTGAAAAAATAGTGGGCGCAACCTAGTATATTTATAAGATATCTTTAACTTTAATAACTTATAAGTTACAAGTAAGTTCAATATATATTGAATTTTGTTGATGAAGTTTTAAAATTAATTATTTCCCATTTTCTTTGAGAAATTTTAATATAATATATTTTAACTTGACACGATAGACTCACAAAGACCCACAAAAGTATAAACATATTGTTTTAAATTTTAATCCATTCACACTTCATTTTGTCACATAGATATTTCAGCTTAATGCGCATGTCTAATTTTGGCTTCCCAGGTTTCAAAATGGCTACTCAAAAAATATACTAAAACTTAGAGAATATTAGAGTCATAGATATGGAAGAAGTGTAGTCTTTAAAAAATCAATCACTACATCGTTGATATTTTTTAATTGTTTACTTTCTTAGAAAGCAAATGAGTCATAAAAAATAAAATTATCATTATTGTTACATTGGTTCGTAATTATTTATTAAGAAAAGTCACAGGAAAGTATCTACGGCACGGCACGGTCCACTGAGAGTCTGAGAGAGACCACTGTAAACTCAAGTAAACTGCATCATACTGTATCAGTGTATGAGACTATGAACTGTATTCACAGATCCCATTTCTTTCACTTAGTTTTATTCTGCTGAGAGTGAGGCCACTGGGCTGATACCTTTAAGTTAGTAAGCTGAGTAAGTATATATACGTATAAGCTTATAAGCCGTGCGTTTTAGTTTTAGCCTTTATACTTTATAAATTTACTGTACAGTACAGTGTACAGTCACTGTAATCAGTAATACCCTGCAGTGCACTTTAAGATTTTAAAAATATATTGGAAAATGCACTTGTCTATACTCATATACCTTTTAATTAACTTTTTATAGGAGCTTTATTGCTAAAAATTCAATAAAAATAAAATACTTCAATGTCAATATTAATATTCAATACTGATACTCATCGGTACTCTCTTCTAAGTGTTAGTTTAACTGTTTAAAAAAATAATTATCATTTGTTGTGGCGATACAGACAAGACAATACAGTTACAGTATCATTATGCGGTTCAAGATCTTAATGAAATGAGTGGTACTCTGACGAAAGTCGTTTTCTATAACTCTAGGGCTTTCCTCAGGGTAGACCCCTCAGCCGATGCCGCGCGCCGAATACGCAGCAAAATTTTCATCGGCTGAAAAATCCGCCGGAAAATATGCGGCTTGCGCATTAGCCGCCATATTTTGTCCGCCGTAAATCCGCCGAAAAATTAACGAGCCGCCGTAACGTAATGTTTTTGTTTTCTTAAGTTTCATTGATTCATTGCGTTCCGTTTTAAGATAGATTGCATTTTTAGAACAACCGTTGCCAAAAGTGTGACAAAAATGAGTTATTTGTACAGGTTTTTTTTAAAACCTAAATAATCATTGATACAGTTCTTGCAAGTTATCTTTTTCTTACAATCTTAATTTATAAAATACTAATTAAAATACAAATAGATACATTAATTAATTTAAGTTTTCGTTAAGCTTTGTCGTAAATAGGCGATTTATTATTTTTCAATTATGGCTCAACGATCTTCTACTAGCAGACAGGCAAGCCTAAATTAATTGTTTCAATTAACTAGATACTAGTTTAGTCAATAACTGATGATTTTTAAGGGTGATCCCGAAGTTTTAGCACGTAAATTTTTTCGCTGCGAATTTTAATTTCTGATGAGAAATTTCACTTTTAATTTATTAAATGCATTTATATATTTTATATTTTAATTATTATAGCACTAATTTGTAAGGCTTTTTAATTTATAAGGCTTTTCAGCCCTTGACGCTACATAATCGGAGTAGGATACAATTGATATATCATTTTGTTTATCAAGCACCCTGCTAGCCAGATTTTTTTACCTGGAACGACCCATGGTAAAATAAATTTGCTGACTGAAGATGTTTTTTTAAAAAGTTTCATTCATCATTTTAAGATTCTTAGAAGATCAATAAATATTTTAATGAAAATTTTATTTTTTATTTCCTTACTAGAAGTTTGATTCTTTTTTGTTTGTTTGTAAGTGAGAAAATTTCATTTGATCTCTTGCTGTGACGACCCAGCAAGTAGAGTGCTTGATAAACAAAATGGATGTATCATACTCTACTCTGATTATGTAGCGTCAAGGGCCCGAAAACAGCCTTATAAATTAAAAAGCCTTACAAATTAGTGCTATAATAGCTAAAATATAACATCATCATTTCATCATTTGTCCTTTGAGTTCCTTGTGGAACATAGGGCCTCTGTCAAAGCTCGCCACTCTACACGGTCCCTTGCCAGTCGCTTCAATTCTTCCCAGCTCTTCCCAGTCCTTCCAGCCTCGTCCAACATGCTCCGTCTCCATGTACGCTTGGGTCTTCCTCGTTGTCGTTTGCCCTGGGGGTTCCAATCTAAGGCCTGCCTAGCCTGGCTGTTATCTTTCCTGAGGGTGTGTCCAATCCATCTCCACTATCTTTCCATGATTTGTTGTTCTACTGTTCTTTGTCCACACCTCTCCCACAGCTTGGAGTTTTCGACCTTATTGAACCATTTTATTTTCAGAATATTTCTGAGGCATCTGTTAAAAATGGTCTGGAGTCTATTTTTTGTTGTCTCTGTCGTCCGCCATGTTTCTGATCCATAGAGTAGGACCGTTTTAACATTGGTGTTAAAGATTCTTACTTTTGTTTTGACAGAGATGTGTGTAGATCTCCAGACCTGTTTCAGATTGGCAAAAGCCTGTCGCGCCAAATTTATTCTTCGTTCGATGTCCTCATCTGTTCCCCCTGATACACTGACCACACTCCCAGGGTATATAAAGTTGTTAACTTGCTCCAGGTTGCGATTTTCTAATCCATCTTGTAGGAAGTTTATTCTCAAAAATTTTGTTTTTTGAATGTTTATATTGAGTCCTACTCTTTTCCCAGTCTCAAGGCTGTGATTTTGTCTTGCATGTCTTGAAGTCTGTGGGACAGAATGGCCAAGTCATCCGCAAACTCCAAATCTTCTAGTTTTTGCATTAGGTTCCACTGGATTCATTTTCCTGAGCTTGCATAAGCTTCCTTTGTGACCCAGTCTAACATAAGAAGGAACAGAAGTGGTGAAAGGAGGCATCCTTGTTTGACTCCAGTATAACATATATAAATGCATGCATTTAATAAATTAAAAACAAAAGTTCTCAAGAGAAAACTAAAATTCGCAGTGAAAAAATATACGTGCTAAGACTGCAGGTTTCACCATTTCTAATGTAACAATTCTTTATGACTATAATATATGATGATTTTAGGTAAACTCAAATGTCGGCAAATGTCATCTAAACCGGCAAGATAGGCAGTTAGTTAAAAACCTACAAATAAAACCTAAACCGCCTAGCCTACATGGATATTCTAAAGCACAATGCTGGAAATATTTTGGTTGCCTGTTCTCTGCTAATGGGAGAAATGTAGACGGAGATCGAGTTTATTGTCAGCTGTGTCTCACTGCTCAGCATTCATTGGGTGACAAGGGTCACATTTCAAAAGTAACCAATTTTGCCGCAATTACATCAAGTGGCAATATGAATCTTCACTTAAGTGTCAAACACAATGTGCCAGTGCAAAGTCAAGAAAGTCAAATAAAATTTTGGGATATTTCCGTAAGTAGGCAACATCAAGTCATGAAATGACAAGAGATATCGTTATCTGGTTCTGTAGTGACTTGCTCGCCTTTGAAAATGTGGCTAAATATGGTTTTGTTGACTTCTTCAAAATTAATTGCACATCTCTCAACATACCGGAACCTATAACTCTTGCTGGAACAGCCCTGGATTATGTTTACAAATATTTCGTAATCAGCCGAAAATCAGCTGCAAATGTCAATTTAAGGAGAAATCCGGATATCAGCCGAAAAATTATGTCAGCCAGCCGAAATTTTAAAATCCGGCTAATCCGGAGATCAGCCGAAAAATTATGTCAGCCTTCCGAAATTTCAAAAAAAATTTGGCTGGCAGGTCTACCTCAGGGACGGATTAAGGCTGTATGGGGCCCCTGGCTGCAATTCAAACTGTGGCCCTATCGAGCCAGCGTACCTTTAGATAAAATGATTGCTAGCAGCTAATATAAGACTGTAACTTGTAACTATTCAGCCAAAATGATTATTCATGAAAAAACCGAACATGGTATGAAGAAGTAACTGTTTGCCGTTATCCTAAAATTGAGTATAAAAGACAATGTAAAAAATAAAAAAACTTATGTAAAAAAAATTCACACCCTACCCGGGAATCGATCCCGCAACCGCTTGCACCACAAGCCTAAACACTTCTCATTCGACCACGAGAGCTCGACTAGGATTGTCAATTTTAAATAAATAAATAATATTCTTTAATATTTTCTCTTCTCCATCCTATCAAATCAGTTGTTTTTTTTTGTTTACTAAGACTATCGTGTCCAAATAGAGATCAGATTAATAGATGAGATTTTATTAATTTATTTAGTCTATCATATTTTCAGCGATTCATTTAAACATTTGTCTAAATTTATTATAAAATATACTAAGTTTGGGGGCCCCTTAATCATTAGGGGCCCCTGGCTTTAGCCCATTCAGCAATCCGGCATTGGCTTTCCTTTAACAGAGTACTTTTCTAGAAGTGTGTTTCTTGGTGCATTAAAAAAGTTTTACTCTGACTCTGAACTTATTGTTCTTCCTTTTTTCTTTTTCACATATGGTCTCTTTTTCTGTTTAATAAGTATAAAAAAATATAAATCAACTGCCCATATTTTTTTTTCTGCATCAAAAAATTATGAAAATGTAATACTTTTCACTTCTTAAATCATGAGGGGTAGACCTACGCACCAGTTACAATGCTAGGAATACTAGGATGCATTTAAGTATCAGGATTTTAGTACAAATAATTTGGCACATGCCAGATTGAAATTGATAAATGTGGGAGCCATATGTAAGATGAAAATGAAGTATTTGATATCATGAAGTTTGTTTCTGTATGGAAGTTTTTAAAGTGTTAGCAAATGACTCAGCTGACATCACTTCATGTTTAATAACATGTCTTACACTTATATACTGAGCAGTCATTTTTGTATAGCAGTTTAATATAACATGACGATTTAATATTTTTAATTAAGTAAATTTTAATTGTTCATTTGCTCTTTTTATTCTTACCTGAACTTAGTGTGTATATTTTAATATGAATATGAATAACTTTTTTATTGAGAAAAATAACAATCTGTTTTTTATTGTTAAAGATTTTTGCAGATTGTCGTTTGAATCGAAAAATCCAACAACTTATGAAAATCATGTACAACAAAGCCAAGATGAGGATTACAGAAATCCAAGGGGTTTGTTTTATTTATTAATTGTAACTTCCTTTAAAGCTGAAGCATCATTAGCCCCTAAAATATTAGATTACTTGTTGACATAGTCCCCTGAACTAGACCTAGTCAGGGAGGCTGATGCAGTGGGAGAGTCCTGCACAGACAATGTTTTATAGATAGTGTTGTGTGGGTCTGCTCAGCAGATGTCAGAGGTTGCACAGATATTCGCCTGAGGCTGAAGTTTTCAGAAGAAAAATAATTTGTTTTACAACATATTTAACATTATGCAAACTTTGAACAAGCAAAAATCATATTGATGAAATTTTTGGAGGGGAAAAAAGCTTATTTTAAATGTTCAATTATTTTTTATTCTGGCATTTAGCTTTCATTAAGACACTATAAATGTCATTTTAGCTTTATATGTATTCTAAAGCCAACAATTTGTTTAACAATATAGGGTAAATAAATAATCCCACTCAGGAGTTAAATCAAATATAATGTTTAAAAAATCATTTTTTCAGAGGGACAATGAATCAGCCGGTGGGGATAACAATGCTTTCAAAACATCTGTTAGTGAGAATAAAGCAATGAAAAGATTTCCTCATCAACAGCTTGGTGATTTTCAGTTAAATACTTTTGCAGGTAGTTTGATAATTTTTTAACATTCCAAGTTCTTTGCTAAAAATATCCTTACTTGCTTTAATTTCTAGGTATAGCCAATAATGTGTATAGCTAACATATGTTTTAGTAATCTTAAAATTAATTCTTTTTAACATTTTGAAACTATAAGCTTTTTTCAATGTTCACTATCAATTTTTAAATATAAAATAAATCATACTAGATACGACCCGCGGCGTACCATACGCCGCAAACTTACTCATAGATAGTACAAAGAAAAAAAGGGGAGGTGGAGAACGGACACAAACAGTAGCACGAACAAATGGGAACAACGACAGTGAACGCTGGGGGACCGCCGAAGGATTATTGGGAAGTATTTCGGACATCGCAACAATTTCTACTTTGCCACCATATACTCCTGAAGTATTCATGTACTAAGCGTATTGTTGAGAGTTTATGACTATGTTTCTGTCACTGAGAACAACGGAGAGCTCGTTGCCGAAGTTATCCCATTGTTGAGAAACAAATATTACAGCCATGAAGCCAAGTTGGAGAGCAACAACTTCGTCTATGATCTTTTCCCAGAAATATACGACCAATAGAAACAGACAGTTACCTTGTGAAGGAATTGGTAATAACATTGAACTACGCTTTTTCCATGAAATACATGCGAAGCGGTGTTTATGTTCGCTAAGAAAGGGGGGAAAAGAACAGGCATAAACATTTTTTAAAATTTAATTTTAAAAAAATGTTGCCGCTTGGGCTTGAACCTAAGACCTTCCGCAGGTCAGGCGGATGTAATAACCAATACACTACAAAATACATGTACACTGTGAAGGAACAACGAAAGTGAATTCAAAAAGCATTGCTGGTCTCAAGACATGGCCCACGCCTCTACTACCTTTGCTTGCCAACCGTTAACTTTGATTAGTTGACCCCAACAAGGGTCATTCGTCATGCTTACCTGCACATGCTCGTTTAGGTGAAATATATATATACTAGCGTATCACCCGTCAAAAATGACGGAAGTTTTCAGCGGAAATCTATTTATTTTATAAAAAATGCACTTTTTTAGGGCGCATACGGCGCCGACCTTTTTCAAAAGCCCAACTAACTTGTCCTTGTTTGATAAATACGAAATATTAAACTTTCTGAAATGTACACAAAGTATTTTATATTAAGGGTTGTAGGGCGCCTACGGCGCCCCCTTTGTTTTTTGATTTTATAATTAACCATCATCAAATCTTCTTTTTCAATCCTTTATATTAACTCGTGGTGTCTGTTTGTTTGAACCCTTGATTGCTTGCTTGATTGTCGGTCGCCAAAATTTTGGATCAATTTTTAACCCACTTTCTCGTAAGCTAGCGAGCTGTAATTTAGCAGGCAGTTTCGTGGCGATGATAAAAACTATGTATCAAAATTTCAGATCGATCGCATGTACTGTAATTAAATTATTGAATTTTTAGATTATTTTATTTATTCCTATGTATCATGTTATTTTTTGAGATAGAGTGTCGCGGTGCGTATTATATTGAACAACCTTTCTGTCGCGCAATAAGGTGCGTATTTTATTGACAACACTTTTTATAAACATATTCCTGATAGGTGCGCATTATGTTAAACATGTTTTACGACACAACTGCAATTTTGTATTTTTGGATGATCTTGCGCTGCGTATTATAATGAACATTCTTTTAGTTACGTCTAGTACATAAAGGATTTATAGTGAAAAACTAATTTTTTTACGTTTTTTTTTATTACATTGATCCCTTTTCCAAAATTAAAATATGAGCGAAAACAATGACATCATATAATATTTTTTTTACAGCGCATCTATAGTTTGCACACCTTTTGATGCATTGGTGCAGTAATTTGGTTTTCCCTGCTTTCTAAAATTAGTAGCGTCAGGACTGACAGACACTACTTGCGTGACAATTGCAAATTATATTATTTAATAGAATTTTTTTACACAAATTTCTCTAAACCATATTAGCCTTTTTGTTGCAGATTTAAAAATATAATCTTTTAATAACATTAATTACTTTGAATTTTTAAATTATTTTATACTTGAAAATATATTTTAGTTATCACTTTTTAATATCAATTGAATAATTCTTCTACTGCCAATACAGCTGTTACATAATAAAAGTAACTATCCAAAAGTAGTATCCAAAACCCTCCTGAATGGATCCCATCCATCTCTTGTCCGACATGCGGACGCCAATTTCGTGCCAGAATAGGGTTAATAAGCCACCAGAGGACACATGTGGCGGCCTAGCACAGGTCAAATACAAATATGATGAGAGTGGTCATCGTCGACCACGACGGACGAACAACAACAATAAAAGTACAGCTATGACTTACAAAGATTTTTTTTAAAAGTTACTCAGCTATTGCAAGAATATACTTGTGTTGTCTTTCAACATTACACACAATAATAACTCTTCACACAAAGTCATTTCCAATTTTAAATATTAAACATTTATTAGACCAAAACTACTAATAGAATGTGTCATGTCTACCAACAAAGATGGTTCAATTAGTACTGTATGTTCTTCTAATAAACTTAGCTAAAAATACAAGGGGGGACACGGTGGTCGAGTGGCAGCGCACTTGACTGGCGTACTGATGTTCACGGGTTTGAATCCATGTGATGGCAGGGATTTGTTCCCGGGGCTTAGGGTGTCCCTGAGTCACCCAGCTCCAAATGGGTACCTAACACTAGTTAGGCGGCTGGGTAATGCATGGAACCCTCATAGCACGTGGCCTGTGAACGCTGCATCACTTGCCAACAGATCATCTGTCATGGTCTGTGGACGCAATTATCTTCTGCATAGAAGGAGCATCTGTATAGATAAGATAAGAGAAGGCACTAATGGAATCACATTCTAACTGTACACTGCTTTCTCTTGCACTCTCAACCTTTCTATTTCCCACTATACTAATCACTTTTTCCCTCACCTTTTCCTACACCTACCACCCTTTCACTTACATTTCAACTAGTGTAATAAAACATGTCAGATCTCACCTTATTAATAAATAGGACATACTTAATGTGCATGTTTGACTAAGCAATATAGCATTTATCATATTTTTTCTTTAAAATATACTAAGCATTTAATAAATAAATATTAATTTCCCTATCATTTCATTTTAAGGGACCCGGCTGATTCAATGACTATGTCGAATTTCCCTCAACTACTGCTTTTGATTTTCAAAGAGCCACTCAGTTTCTTTTTTTTGTTGCTCACTACATGTGAGGATTAAGGTTTATTGAGCTAACAACTTACTAAAATACAGATCAAGAGATTGTAAATGACATCAGTTTATTGTTTGAATTTAACTTTAGATTAAACTCAAAGGAATTACATTCCAGATCCCAGCAAATATTGTACTTGGAATATAACTTCTATTAATGCAAATTGATTATTTTTAATTTTAAATCTTATTTCTAATAAATTTTTGTCAATCCTCATCACACCTTTTTAAAACTTTGAAAACTATTTTTTATTCAAAAAGCTTCAGTTTATCATTTATTTGGTATTCAATCACAAATGGTATCAAGCATCTTCTTAGCACTCACAGAAAAGTTTTGCATTTTCTATATTACATTTGAAATTTTAATGCTACTCAGTACAAATAACTGTATTAGAATTTCAACCCTTCTCAGGAAATTACCACTGTATTTTTGATAGTAAGTAGATAATTTATTTGATTATAAAATTCAAATTTCAAAGATATAAAATTTCCATTTTTCTGGTTTCTTCAATCATTTCCTTGAAATTTGTTGGTTTTTTTTTACACCTTGCTCAATTTCAATTTTTTAGCATAATTTTTTTTAGAATTTCACTCCTATATAGGTATTAAGATCTACATTTTTCTTAGCAATACGTAATAGAGTAAATAACAGGGCAATACATCAATTTCATCATGCATCAAGGAACAAAATTAGTTACATATTAGTAATGATGTGTGATGACAGAGCAGAATGAAAGTAATGGGACATTTTTTCAAATTGTTTTTTAGTCCCAAAACCTTTTTTTTTGTTTTGAGGTCGTAGGGGGCTCTAATGTTTCCATTAGAACAATCTCGGGCTTGGTAGATCTTGGCGGCGCCCATCCCTCTCCAGGTCAGCGTAGGACTTTCTTAGCATTAGTCATTCATCAACATTTTTATAGTGGCTTTAACGTGGGCTCGATCCCACGCCCCTCAGCTTGTGAGGCTATCCAGCCGCCAATGGGACGTTACAAACAGAATTTAATTGAATTTACTTCTACTGAGCCACAGTAATTTATCTACATTTTAAACTACATGTACTATCAAAGCTCATTATTACTAAGCCTACTATTACTGTGAGGATCTTGTACACATTTAATTTATTTGATATTCTTGTGGGTATTACACTGTGCCTGTGATATTATTATTTGACCTGAAAGTTTTAGGACATTAGCATATATAGCATCAATGTTTGAAGGTGTACTAACATTGATTGTTTTATATAAAATATATAAAAAAGTAGTTAACTGGCTTCTGAGAATGAAGTGTCTACACATGGGAAGGGCTTAACATTTTTTACTGTTGAGAAGGATCATAGTAAAATTTCTGTGTATATTTTACGACACAGGAGTATTAATTCTATATTCACAGAATGGCAGACTTAGCGTTTTATTATAGTGAAGTTTAAGGCAGTAATCGTCAGTGCTTCACTTAATAGAACTAGTCTGACTTTAGATTATAAATATTTTATGCGTCTTGACTTTATTTTTAATGAATTTATGAACGGTTTTTATTGTTACGAATTACTAATGTTTGTGTATTAGTATATGAGTAGACACTGAGAACTGTCAATATCTGTCAACAAAATAGAAATCTAGTCATATAACAGAGCAAAAATAAATGCACACATACTATTATGACAAAAACATTAGAAACTTTTAATTAAAAAATTTAAAAAATTATTTTTAGAATGGGGCAGGAGACAAAGAGGTTAAAGGTGGAATATTAAAAGGCTGAGGAAAAGTAGTAACTAAAAAAGGTGTGTGTGTGAGGGGGAGGGGAGGTTGTAAATGAATCTTTAAAAAAACATTGTCATCTCTTATCAATATCCCAAATTCCAAATGACATTATAAAATCTGTTTGAATAAAAATTCATTAAGAATTTAATGTTTGCAAAATTACAGTAAGCTATTTCTATTACTATTTTCACATTCAGTTGGGCTTTGTTAAGAATACATTTTAAAAGATTTTGTTTTGACATTTTAAAACTACTGGATATTAAATCATGTCATTAATATAATAGAAGATATAACTTTCTAGCTCAAAACAAAACAGCTGATAATTTAATATAGCATTCCCTAAAATATCAAAACTTGTTTTTCACATTTTAAAAATTTCCTATTGCATGAGTTAGAAGCTATTGCTCATGTTATATTTAAATCACATTCGAATTTATTGTTTCATCTGTTTTATATTATGTCAGTTATTCATCATTGAACATTTCTAAATATTTAACCATTTTTTAATTTACTAAAACAATAATAAAATAATAATTCCAAATTACCATCCTACTAAAACTAGCATTATAAATATTAATCCTATGGTTCTTATTTCTTAAATTACAAAGAAAAAAAAATTAATCAGTTTCTCTTGTTTTATTGTCTGTCTTCTTTTCCATCATCATATAAGCTTTTGGTGGGCATATATTATTTATACTTTTTCAGAGGTTTTACACCAAGTCCAGTTTAACTTTGGTATGCTGTATTTGCGCTTAACCCACCTAAAGACTAAATCACTAGTTAATCCCTGATTTGTTCTGTTTATTTCTGCTTTGTTACTGATGCATTATCACTAAATGAATTTATCTTCATTAAAACCATTAAGGAAATTACAGTCATCTTCATGTAGTTAATTTTAATGAAGTTGCATAATAGAGAATTACAAAATTCATGCTCTTCACTCTAACAACTGGCTGTTAAAAACCATAAGGCAATCTTTTCTTCTAATATTTAAATTAAGTTTTTAATGAAATTTATAATTTAATGTTCTTTACAATAAAAGCACTCAAAAAGTCACAAAAACAAAAGTGAGTTTATTCATTTACTGATTTTATAAATAGTAAAATTATGAATATAATATTTCTTATATTAATAATTTTTTATTTAAAAAATATTCCTCTCTCTATTACCTTTGTTACTCAAGTTCTGCTCTCCCCCAACTTTATATACAAATTTGTACTTTTCTTGTGGGAAGGCTTAGTAACTTTTCTAATAATTTTTTTTTAATATTCAGAACAGTAAAGAAAGTTAAAATAACTTTAGCTTTCAGTCAAGTAAAATTATTGAGTGGTCTTATATCTAAAACCTTTAATAACTGGTTTGAACCTTTACTCCCTAACCTTATAAAGAAAAACAAAATAATTTACATAAACATTTTACCCATAATTAACTTGTACTATTCTATGCGTAAATATTTTTTGCAGGAAACCAATGTGACTACCTCCATTGAGAATCAATTATATAAAATATTTGTTAAAGAAATAGTTATGTGTTTCAACAAAATTGTTAGACCACTTTACCATTTTGGAGTGCCACAAAGACTGGTTCAAATTAGCTAATAAAGATTTGAACAGTTTGAATTTTAAAGTTTTGTTTAACTAATTAAATTATTTGAGTTTTGGACATTTTGCAATACTATTAAGGTAGAAACTTTAGTCTTGTCTTCAGGGGTGTTTTGTGAAATAATAAAAAGAAGTTTTTCCCCTTTAGTTTAATAGGTAAGATTTCCTAACTTTATTTGGCACCAAGATTCATTAAGCCATAAGTTTGAGTTATAAATAAAATATTTGTAAATCCTTCTACTTTGGTATCAAATAGGAAATTTATGTCTTATAAATTAATTGCATTAGATATTTGAAAGGAAAATACTGAAAAAGCAAATTACCTATCTTTTTACATCTTCTAAAGTAAAAAAGTGTTTAAATAGATAATTAAATGAACCATGCTGCAGATTCAGCACATTTTGTTAATATAATAATGGGAAATTTCATGTTATGGCATAATTTTAAAATAATAAAAGTCAAGTAAGTATATTCAATAAAATTACTTATTATCTTTAAAAAAATATATATTTTATAAAAATGTCTTTGAAAATATTTAAAAACCTTTGATTCTATTGTGTGAACATTAATCAGTTTTTCTCTTGAAGGGAAATAGTTGTATCGTGTTTCTTGTATATGTTTTTAATTGTATGCATAAGGTCATCTGCTCATCTAATCATTTTACCCTTGCTTCCTTCTCCTATCCCACATGTCTCATTTATAGTTGGCAATGTTCTTTTTTTGTAAATAATTGTTATTTAAGTGTCATAGAAAAATTACCGAATTTCCATGAGACCTCAACTATCATTGGCCTTGGTAGTCTCAGCCTGAACCAGGGTTGAATAATTTTAGCTTGTTAGGAGGTTTTGTGTTTTGTAACAAGATTTCATTCAATAAATATTGTTGACACTGGATATAATTCATATTATGCATGATGCTCTATTGTCTGCAATCTTGAAATTACATGAAATATTAAAATTTTGAACAAAAATGCAGACTAGAAATAAATTGTCTTTAAAGCTTTTGTTAAAATTATAATAATAATAATATAAGGCTAAAAGCTACATTCCAAAATGCCCTCTGCATCAAATCAATGATAACTATATTTTTGTTTATATCACTTCAAGCACCAAATACCTAAAATGAAAGTAATATAAAATATTTTATAATGAAGATTTTGTTTGAGACGTACATTAAAACAGTGTTTCTCAATTATTTTCTGTCATGCTTAGGAAGAAAGAAAACATTTTGCGCCCCCTGCGCGACTGTAAATAGTATCATTTGTCTATAAAATTGTTATAAGTACACCTCTGCATAACGGTCAAACGAGCCCCCCTTTACGTAGCCTGGGGGGCGAGCCCCACTATTTGAGAAACACTGCATTAAAAGATGTGATAAAAAATATATATAAAATATTAGGTACATGATAAATTATTTTTGTAAGCTGAAAAGACACTATATTTTAAAATGTCATCTTGTCACTTAAACTAAACAAAAATATAATTCATTTAAATTTGCCTACATCTTCAACTTTACTTGGTTTTGGATTTAAAAATTAAAATATTTATTTAAAACTTTAATTAGATTTATGTATTATAATATATTTGAAACCTTACAAGTTTGAATAACAAGATTGTCATTGTTCAAGAAATTATTTTACAAGCTTCTAATTACGGGTATATTCTCTTTACGTTCAAATGTAAAATTGTACCAAGAGTGCACTTTAAATATCAGACAGCAGTTAACAGGGTTGGCCACACTATTTAATTAATCAATAGTCTAGAAACAAAACAAGGAAAGCAAGCCAATATCAGTTGTGCCTTCAATAATCCATGTACAAGCATAGATCTGAGGATTGTTTCATGCCAACTTTTATTGTTGTGTTAATCTTAGACATTTATCAGCTTAGTCTCAGATATCTGAAGTATAGCTTAGTACTTCCATTATTGGCTAGTGATTTCTGTCCTGGTCATGAATTTGCTGTTTATTTTGTGTTAAATATTCATTTGAGAAAATTTAGCTTCTAGTGGTTCACTATTCAAAGATTTACTATATGTACAATCTTACATTTAATTTTGTTAATTAAAACAGGACTCAAGATAATTTTCAGGATACACAATGTTGCTTTAAATAATGTGCTTCTCTGTTACAAGACCAAACATAATTATGTATTAAAGTTTCAGAACGAGCACTTTTATTGAATACAGAATGTTATGATTTCTTACATTTTTATATCCCCCGCTTCATTGTCTGGTGGTAGGTCTTTTGTAAACAAATGCAAAATTGTTTTTAGCTGATAAGCTGTTGTAAAATATTTTATTAGTTAAACATTGTTAAGTATTTCTCTATTTATTGTAATTTTCTTGATACAGTTGATAAAATATA
Organism: Ampullaceana balthica; assembly: GCA_944989445.1. NCBI lineage: Eukaryota > Metazoa > Mollusca > Gastropoda > Lymnaeidae > Ampullaceana > Ampullaceana balthica. The sequence goes on along the minus strand of CALYLW010000170.1, from coordinate 934,200 downwards.
TGAACATAATAGACAAATGGTGTATGTTTTTCCTTGCTTATTGCATATTTATAAATGTAACAAGTCATTTAAAAGAATAAGAAGACTTTTAAAATAAATTACTTACACTGTTTAAAAACGCATACTAATAAAACTATGTTATATGTTCATAGTTTTAATAATTTAAAAGGTCAATAGTCCCAGCATCTGGAAAATGACAAATTTATTTAAATCTGTATGTCTTTAATAGCCATAAAAACCATGCTTTCTTCTTCTATTTGCTCTTTGGATTTATATTATTTTTAAATTGGGAAAGTATAAAACAAGGATAAAGATCTTATTTTAATATCTTATATTTGCCCTTTAACTGATAACTCATGAAATAAGTATAAGCCTAAAATTACAGTTTTTTGAAGTTTTTTTTGAAATTTTACAATATTTCATACCCAAAAGAGAGTTGTGTTAATTCAGTTTCCCCCAATATGCTTGTGTGACCTATTCATAATTAAAAAAAGTTATATTATATATTTACCAAAACGCTTTCTTTTCCAGAATATCTATTTACAAGTTGTTAGTATCGCTAATTTTATTTTCACTTCTAGAAAAGATCCCCATTCATTATCGCAGCAAGAAGAAACCAGTAACACCAATAACTTGTTATGGTCATGACCAGGGGCAACTGACAGAAGATGATGAGATTGGAGTATTTCCAGTTAGAGAAACCAGTTCAGGCAGCTCACATAGTTATGTACACCACACACAAAAGCCTCATAAAAATTCTGCAATCCTTCCTGGTATGAAGACTTTTCTGGTTGTGCTCTGTATGAATAGTATTGCCAATTAAACAATACTTAAAATTTGTTATATTACATGATTTTAGTGTTTGCTTGTGTATTTGGTTTTAATCTGTTCTTTTTTATATTAATCGTTATATTTCTTTCATGAAAAGAGCAGTTGGATTGTGCACTATTCATTGATTATAATAAAATAACCACTAATGAACAAAACTCAAAATTAAACATTAATTTTTTTAGCATTGTTAGCTATTAATTTCTTTGCTTTCCTTTAAAAAATCAGCCCTTACATGTTTACTCACAATTGTGTACAAACTACTCTTCCATTTTTTCCTAATAAAGGTACCAGAGTAAATTATTCTTCCGAAAAATGTTTATAAACATTGTTTGCTATGTCTCAATAACATAAACCATTTTTACCTAACAGTTTAGAAACTTTAATTATTACATTAATATTTTAAGCCAAATCAAACACATTTGGTTATCGTTTTGAATATTTAGAAATTAATTTTTTAATGAGTTTTGTGCTGACATTTTTTTAAATTTGAAATAATCAAGACAAATATAAAAATTTCATTGTTTAATTACATGACTCTCTAAAGCAGAAGTCAACTCTTCAGCCTTTTGCAGCTTTAGTAAGTCTTTAACATTGCATTGCTGAAATTTAATTTTTAAAAAAAAACGTATTTATCCTTCCTTGCTTTCACTATCTTCCTTTCTCACTCTGTCATTCACACAAAGGGGAAGATATCTTTTTAAAAAATAATATGTATATTATATTTGAATAAATGCCTTGTAAGTGGAAAAATTGTTAATAAAAAATTATTTAGTGTTTTTATTTTCACCTAGGCATTCTTTGTCCACACATTTTTCAACTTCTGTCATAAATTCCTTAAAAAGGATATTTTAATTTCCACCATCTGGAAGATCAAAAGTAGGCATTATCACGGCATAATGATTATAGGCCAATAAGTTATTAACATTTATGGATGCTATTTCCCTTTGTTTCAGCCACCATCTACAATGTGTGTGTTAAACCAGTTCTTTAGAAGAACATTTGATTCATAGTACATTTTGTATTTTTAGATATTTCAGAATTTTTCTTCTTTTAAATTTAAGCAACAACTTATTTTAATTTCTTTTAGGGGACAGTGTGATTTTTGCAGAAAATCCAACAGCACCTGGAGTTCCTGTTGTATACAGGACACCAGAAGAAAGAGCATCAAACCCTGACAGACTGAATCTAGACAGGTAAGTTTTCCTTGATTTATTTAGTGTCATAGGTATCCTATCATTATGTTTCTTTTGAATAAATTATGCAGGCCAACAAAAACACTCAAAAATCTTTGTTTTCATCATTTTGAATTATGGGTCTGTTCCGTGTCTTATTTGGGAAACTGATTTAACATTGCATTATTCTTAAATCTTTTCCTTTTTAAATATCTATACATTTTTTATGATTTGATTATCTCTAATTGAGACTTTTAAAGCAATTTTTTTAAAAATCAAAGCAAATTTACAATGTCTGGTACAGAATTTTCCAATCTATACTGTTTAATAATTTTTTTTAGATCTAGGGGGCCTTTCCCCCCGTTTTAACTAACATAATGCCTCTTCTTGCAGTGTAGGTACAGCCATAAAAACCTGGATCCTTTTTCTTTCGATATTGAACTGTTCTTTGTCAATGAATCAATGTCAATAAAGTAATTTATTTGATGTTCACATGCTTCATTTAGTAGGTTACTTGGTATTATACACAAATATTTTCTTGCAAGGACATGCAACTCATCAAAGCGTTCTTTTATTTTCTTTTATAGTTCCATCCATGGATAAAAACATTTCTCATTGTACTTCTTGTTCTAAAGATAGAGCCACGTCTTCTGAATTTTCCCCACTCATATTTTTTCTCCTTCTAACTCGGCGTTCAGTTGGTATCTCCAACTCTTCACAAATTGTTTTGGTTGATATAACAGCTTTTTGTATTAGCACATCTCTTTGTTCCATGAAATGGGTTTGCATTAATTTAAAAACAGACGGGTTCCCATAAATTGAGATACCTAGAAAAGAAAAATATTGCATTGAATTGAGTAAAATTCCAGCATCTGATCTCGTTTTACTAGTTACTTCTTCAGATGTCAATTTTTACAAGACACTTGAAATTTTAAAGTATGACTTTTTCAAAATTATTTATGCCTATTATGGTGTTTATTAATGAAGAAATTTGAATATTTTCATATTCTTGTCATAAATCTTAATAATTTTCCATAAAATTGATGAATTCAAATTATTTACACTACATTACTTTAATTGGATAGGCGTAACATTTTTAATGAATAACCGTATTTTAATGAAAAACACAAATTATGTGTGCTACTTTAATGCAATAAAAACAAAATAAATTTAATTTTAATAACTTAACTTTCATTAATTTTCTGAAAACTGAAACAGTAATTTAAATTACTACTTGCAAGTTAAACACCATTCTGTCAAACCTCTCATAACGAGTTTAATTCGTTCCAGAGTCTTACTCGTTAAGCGAAACACTTGTTATACGAAATTATTTTTCCCATTTAAATCAATGTAAAATACGATAATCCTTTCCATGTTGAAAAAAATACTCATTTTTCAAAAAAATTTATTAACATTTATTTAAATAAAATTATTTATGAATTGTTAAAGAGTGAAACAGCTAGAATACAATTTAGATTTGAAACAAAAAAACGTAAACAAAAATATGAATTTATGACAAATTATTATTCCTTTTTAACTAGAAAACTGCAAAGAAATTTTTTTTGCCGATGCTTCAAAATTTGACAAAAATGTGTACTAAACGTTTCGTAGACATTCTTGACACTCTATTTGAAGCATCCATCTCCTTAATTGTTCTTGAGAATAGTGCAGATCATTGATGTTGGCTGATTGTTGCGCACAAGATTAGCCAACTTGTTCTCGCTTTTCAATGGTTTTTCGTTTCATTTCAACAGTTATTTTTACTTATTTTTCTCTCTTATGATTGTCTTGTGTTTTTTTCCCCATAGATTTTAGCACAGGTTATTACATTTTGCACATAAAAAAATTACGAATACTGTCTGAATACAAAATTTGTAAAAAACGGTTGATCACACATGAAAACAATATGGTAACAGACCGAGTGCTTAACACAGAATAATACATCGGGCGGAAGTGCTGGCTCACAAATGAATTTCCAGGAAATAGGGACTTTCCCTTTCTGCATCACTAGTTATTCGAATCTTGACTCGTTAAGTAACTTTTTCAAAAAAAATATGCTCGTTATGCGAAAAACTTATTATGAGAGATGCTCGTTATGAGAGGTTTGACTGTATTTGAACCACCATGCCATGTAGGTACTTGTTCTCGCATCATTCTGCGAATGTTGAAATTCCAAAAACTGTTGTGGCGATATTAATAGCACATATTATTAGGCCCAGCGGTGATGTGTTATTTGTGTAGTTTTCTTATAAAAGGGTCAGCTGTGACTTATACCACTTAATTTTCCAAATAAATCGATACCTTTTTTAAAGCGCTTTAAAAAAATTGAACGGTTTTGCGTTAGTTATAACAACCGCCATGTAATCAAACAAATGTTATGCAAATCCATTCATTAAGACTAGAAATTACGAATATTTTTGTTTCACCTTGGTTTTCCCCCTTCAAAAGAAAAAGGGCGGTTGTCGAAAATGACTGTACTTTTCAAATGCCCACAAATACCGCCCTCTAAATGTGTGTCTCTCGGTGCGTGAGAATAAATTAAAACATATTTAGTTCATTTGATCTCATTATTGTGAAATCCAAAAAAGCCCAAAAATATGCAGTTTACACAAACAATTATGTGATTAAAACAATCAATATAAAGCTTTATTAATGGAAAAGTACAGACCTATACATTTTTGCAAATGTCTACATCAGTACAAATAGATTTTTTAAAAGTATTTAAATTCAATTTTCATTTTATATTACATGTACCTACTATTCAATGGAAATCTAATTAAGTAGAGAAGGATGATAAGAAGGTGGGCACAAATACATAACAAATCACGGCATCATGAGCTCTACAAATTGTATGCAAAACTAATATGGGGCCATTTGAATATACTTAATACTTCAAACTGGAATAAACATTTCATTCTTTAAGTTTTAGAAAGTGTTATGTGTTTAGGGGTGAGGTTCACTTGAATTAAATTGAATTCAAGCCATGGGTTGAATTTTAACAGTAATTTAATATGTGAACTTGAAAATACAAATGTATAACAAGCAGGTCACCAAGTAGTAAACAAGATGATATAGCTAAAGACATGCTGCAATTTTTTTTTACCATCAGAAACATTCCAGAATTTAACTTTATTGATGCCTCTTGCCAGAAAGTAAAACAATGGTTAAAAAATTGTTTTAAAAAAAAAGAAAATGCAGAAAATTGGGTTATTTTTGAAGACTTCAAAATGACATTTTGCATTTGATTATACAAGCTGCTACTTTGGTAGCTTTCCTTTTCATGTCCTTCAAAATATTATAGCTCATTATGAAAAATTTCAAGAAAAGATGAGACTTTAAAGGTAAATATTAAACAAGTTAGGAGTACACCAGAAAAAGAACACAATAAAAGAATGAAACATGTTGGCAAGAAGCATTTTTTAGGGAACAAACAGGTAGAATTGAAAAAAAAGAAGAAAAAAAAAGCTGCAATGTATAATCCAAACAGATCTTATTAACGAAGAAATATTCATTTTAATGTTCCAGGAGAAAATTAACAATATGCCCAGTTTTAGAAGGAGAGGAGCAACTGCGTTTGCTGAATTATCAACATAATTTTATAACACGAATACAGCATTTGTCTTCACTCAAGAGACTTATTTTTCTTGATCTTTATGATAACCACATTGAGGAAATGTCTGGATTGTCTGCATTAAAATCTTTGAGGGTTTTGATGCTTGGAAAAAATAGGCAAGTTTTTAAATGTTCTTTTAAGTTAACAAAATTTCAAAACTTTTTTTTGTAAATAATAATAATAATAAATTGATATTTTTTTTATAGCGCTGTATCCCAGCAAGGAGCCGGGCTCACAGCGCTTTACATGGAGATAATAACATACATATAATAATTAAATAAACATTCTTATCATAATAACCACATAAATGACAGTGTGTTACACATAAGCTACGTTAATCATTGAAAAGAAATGTTGTTTCTTTAATTTTGAAAATAAGTTTTGAAAAGATGCATCTTAAGTGTAGTCTTGAAGGACTTGGTAGATGAAATAATTCGGATGTGTAATGGTAGAGAATTCCATTGTTTGGCTGCACAAAAAGAGAATGACCTTTCGCCAAATGTTTTAGTTCGTGTCTTAGGAACACTGAGAATGCACGTGTCTTCAGAAGAGCGTAAAAGATATGTTTATTTGAAAGATTTTTCTGGTAAACTTAATTATTTCTGAACATGAGAAAAATTAATTTTCCTCAAAATTTCATATTTCATAAGTGATTTACAATGAAAAAAATTAAGTTTGTCTGTTTTTTAGACTTATTTCTGGAAAAAAAATTATTCTTTGACTGAGGATATAAATATTTTTTTTCATTTAACTACACAAATATGGCTTAATAGCAAAAATGGCTTAATCGTAAGAAGGCAGATTAAATTTAGTTTATTCATTCTTGATGAGTGGTAATAATTATCCAGAAACTAGACACAGTTTTGAACACATTTTAAAATAGTTTCATTAATAAGATTGATGTGTAAACCTACTAAAAACTTTTTCGTACTACATGTAATTTATTCAAAACTGTTTTTAGTTTTGTAAATGATGTAGCAGTCTGTTTTCTGTGATTGATATATAAATCCCTGGTGCTGATTTAATCAAGAAGTTAAAAAATCATATGACTAAAATTTATTTGGTTTAAAGTAATTTTGAAAATTTAGTCCATTGAAAGTTGAAACTGCTTCTTTATTTTAAAAACAAACAATGTATCAAAGCTGGCAATATAAAGATGAGCATTTGATTTTGATAACATCAAACCAAATAGATCTTCAGTTGAAAAACTGTTTACAAAAAAGTCAATGTTGTGATGAATGAAAACTTAAAATTGTATATATCATTCATGAAATGTTTTGTTCATTTAACTATTTTATTATTTCATTGTAGCGACATAAAGAGGAAAGAAATATATTGGTATATGTTTTAATTTTTATTAAAATTTAAAATTACTTTTCCTCTCCTTAACAGAATAAGAAAAATAGAAAATCTGGATACTTTATTAAAGCTTGATGTCCTTGACCTCCATGGAAATCAGGTTTGTTGTTTGAATAAAGAACAATATATACTTTTCTCTTGTGGTTTAGAAATTGTCTAATTAGAGCCACATTTAGACTTGATGATAAGCTATTTGACATGTGGGACCCTTTTGAAGTCCAGATATTCTATATCAGTGCCAAATATGAAAATAGAAATTCCAGGGGGCCCCCAAGAAGGTTGGGGCCCTAAGCTATAGCTTGTTTAGCAAATAGGTAAACTCAGCACTGCGTCTAATTCTCCAACCTATGTACAAAAAGGATAAGGATCATGAAGTAATTAGACACTTTACACCTACACTATTCTGATAATACATTACTGCCTGAACTTTCCAAAATCTCTTATTAGTGTGACCCCTATTTATTTTAAGTAAGTTATTTTGTCCTACTCCACAGCAAATCATTATTATTTTGAGCTTTCCAAGATATGCCAAAATCTAATTTGAAAGACTATTTCTATTTTTTAAAACTTAAAATACGGTAAATTTATCTGGTAATAAATTATTCATGAAGCTTTACAGTTAATAGCAATTCAGAAAAAATATAATATTTAATATCCTTATCAGATATCAAAGATTGAGCATTTAAATCATCTTTCTGAGTTAAGAGTGCTTAATCTAGCTGGCAATAATATCACATTTGTGGATGAACTCAATGGACTTGATTCCCTAGCTGAGCTCAATCTTAGGCGCAACAAAATTCGGAATGTGGTATGTAGTAAAAGGTTTCTCTTTCACTTTCTGTCAGACCAATGAAAAAAATTATTTAAAATGTTAAAAAGTATACTCTTAAAAGATTTGTACATAGACACTAGTTTTGTTTCATTTTCTGCTTTATTTATATTCTATTTTAAAGTTAATCTCATTTTGTTAAAGTCATCTTCTTTGTTGTTTTTTTCATGATTCCAAAGACTGAAATAGATATGTTGCCCAACTTACAGAGACTGTTTCTAAGTTTCAATGAGATCACAAGGTAGAGTGCTTTTCACCCACTCTTATTTAATCACTCTTATTTTGTTTCTTGCTTTTTGAGTAATTTTTTATTTAAATATTAACCTATTGTCTGTTAATACTCATTTCAACCTTTTCAAATATGTGTATCTGTACATAGTTACATGATAAATAAATATAATTCTCAAGGTATGAAATAAGGTATAGATAGTTCAACATCTAAATAAATTCTTGATATCTACACTGAACGAGATTAGTTTAATATGTCAAGTGCTTGTTTTTTTAAAAATAGAGATAGTCTCAATTTCACTATGTTGTGATTTAGCTGTAGTATTAAAGGGGTTGATACATTAGAATATGAATATAATAATAATTATTATAAATCAGGGGATGTGACAAAAACATGTGGTTAGTACTAATAGCTAATGTAATTGGGATTTTCATAAAGTGTATTCATATTTGGTGTAATTTACCTTTAATTTATTTTTATTTATATATTTCTTTTAAAAATATTTATTTAGTTTACTTTACATTATTTATTAAAAAGGGATAATTAAGGGTAAAATCAATAAATGTCATTTAATAACAATGTATTTCCGATTACAGTAATATATCATTATACTAAATTGTCTTCATGTTACAAACCAATATAATAGACAGTAGATCATTTTATTGATTTTTCTATTATATTTCTAAAGAGCTCAGTTTTTCATTCACGTGAACAATTAATCAGGTCCTGAGGTAGTTAATTTTGTTCAATGAACTGTAGCATTTATTCTCAAGCCATACCATGGCGCTGCAATGTTTGACATTTTAGGCTGCATTCATTATTTCTTAAATTTTTTTTTAACACAAAAGCTGTTGGTAGTATTAATAAATTTTAGCTCCTGCATAAAATCTTTTAGATTTTGATATTGTGTTGGAAATATTCCTTGTGTCTTAAGCTATAGAGAATTTAAATTTTAACAGAAGTCTTGAATTTTGAATTTTCATTTATGTGTGCTCTTTATTGTTGGATGGGCAAAGTCTGGTTGAAGTAAATTTATGCAGTTAGTGCATCAGAAGTGTAATAGGTATTTAAACAGAAATTTGGCATGTCTTTAAACCATGTGGCACTATCGCCATTTTCGCAGCAAGATAGCAACAAGCTCAAAAGATATGTAAGTCATTATTAAGAGTTAAATTTTACGTTGTGAAAATTTACTTTACAGACAACTTAATAGAAGAGTGAGAAAAATAAAAAGAAGATTTAATAATTGAAATATTTAATCTTTGGTTCAGTTGACTTCATTCTAATCTCCAACTGGCATCTGTAAAATTATATTTTCTTTATTTGATAAAAACTTTCTAAGTGGATTCAAATTTGTTGTAATTTTATAATTCATGAGAGTTTCTTGAGACTTCTTTGTCTGGGTCGGAGGGTGGGGGATACAGAGTGTTATACACTCATTGTTTTATTTGTATCATTTTAATAGTTTTGAAGATGTCCAGTGTTTAGGAGACTCAACAAGCCTTTCTGAAATATCATTGGATGGAAACCCAATATGTCAGGACTCAAACTACAAACAAATGGTGCTTCGTCAAATGCAGCAGTTAAAACAGCTGGACATGAAGCGAGTAACAGTAAGTTTAAATAAATAAAAATTGGTTAAATTTAACAAAATTAACAAAAATTACTGTGCTGTAGTAAATCTTAATACTGGTAAACAAACTAATGAAACTCTAGAAATTGTATTGCTTCACTCAATACACCCCCTTAACCCTTTCAGTTCAATTTATCCTAAAACTAATGCTATTTTTTAAAAAAATTACTTTCAAGGAAGAGGAACGTAGATTATCACTTGTTATGGCCAGAAAAGAAGAAGAAAAGAGACGAGAAATGAATAAAATTGCCATGTTGAAGGTAGTGCTCAATAATGTAAAATTAGCCATTCGTAGTCATGTTCTTATTATTGGTGGATAATTTTAATTAAAAAGTAATATAGATTAGGTATTTTCTTTTTCATTTGTAAATTGAATTCAGTTATGAAATACATTTAGACTTCTCATGATTTCACAAATTAACAAAGAGTTAAGTAGAAATAATACATAAGGCATTAAATCCTTAATTGGAGAAAAAGTGCAACAATAATCTAATTTAACAGCCTGATAGACAGAGAGATTAAACACTTTTCTTGTTCCATTTGCAAGATCAAACACCTACAAATCCTCCTCCTTCCCATCTCGAATTAATGCATGGAATGGTTTGCCTGAACAAACTAGGAAAACAAACTCAATATCAACATTTAATACTCTAAAAAATGCAAGCTAGACATACCATGGATAAGCAGAATGTGCAATAATCTTCTGTATAGCAAAAGTGTCTATAATATATAACATATTTCCTATACAAAAAGAAATCTTTTTATACTCCCCTCCCTGTTTCTCACTGTACATTTTCCCCTTCCCCATGCATAAGTACTAAATTAACTTCTAAATTAATTTGTGATTGTGCTTGTGTACACATTCAGCTGAGCCCCCCCCCCTCCTTTATAATGCAAACATCTCCTAAACCCAGTCACCTCCTCCCCCATAGCACATAATTAATATGCTGATTAAAAATTTTTTTATATCAAACTAACAGGAGAAAAGAAGGATAGCTATAAATAATGCCAAACGACAATGGGAAACTATGCAAGGTTCAATGATGTCCAGAACATCAAGACTTGTAAAAATCAACAATTCCATGCCAGAATTGTTTGCGAACCACATTGGCTCTATTCCTAATATAGAAATGACACCATCACCTATAGGAGAAGGAGATAGGCTTGATGTGGAATCTCTGACCAGGTATTATTGCATCACTTGTCCCGCTATTATACACAAATTATATATTGTTTTCTGAATACTAGATGCAATTAAAATGCACATTCTGAATTAATTTTTATATTGCTGTGTTTAATTAAATGGCATAAGTTTTTAGTTTAATATCATTTTATTATCAAAGGTCTGAATTTATTAAAGTAATTTATTACTGTAATAAAATATAATTTTATAAAATAAATGCCTTGTATAATAAAACATTTTAAATTGTGAAAGATTACATGCTTAAACTTAAATATAAAATCTGTTAAAATCAAATCATTCCATTTAGATATCTGTTTTCTAGCAGTGATATCAGAAGTAGGCCTGGCAGTGCACGTAGTAATTTTACAGACCCAGAAAATTCAGTGGATGATCATTCTAGAAGTGGTAGTCGCAAACGAGAGCCAAGATTTCCCCCTCGTGAAACTGTAAAAGATGTTACGACCGTGTATGTATTATTTTAAAATCTGAATGGATTCTGTTGTTTTATTAAGGGAGCATATTTATCCACAGCCTCTAACCTGTTTGGTAGAAAGAAATGTCTTCAAGTTCTGTTTGCATTTAAAAACTGTACAATTTGTGCTGGTTGTGTTTTTAGTTTCGTGAAAACTTTGAAAACCATTGTTTTAAAAATTACAGAGGAAGTTAATGAAATTGATTAAATAAGTTATGTTACTGTAACATATTGTAATATTTATTTGTACCAAAAAATATTGTACTGATGGTTTTAATTAAGTAGAGAGTCCTGTATTTTAAAGTAGTTGTTCCTCCATTGTAATTGAAGAAGACCACTTTGGACATACTATGTATGGGCTGTGGCAGATGAGACCAGTCTTACATCTACATATTGGGCAAGAGATGGTTGGGATGTCACATGAGGTTTTGTGGCAAGCCTTTCCTGTCCTGCTGCTTCAACTCCACAACTTTTTGTGCATTTCTTTCATAGGGTTCTGAACTGTTCTGTACAGATAGGTGCCAGGAGGCTTGGTCCTTGGCCACTGTTTCCCAGGAGTGGTGTTCAATGCCTAATACTTTGAGTGAGGTTTTGAACTTATTCTTGAAACCTGTTTTGTATTTTTTTACCTCTGAGGGTCCGCTGTCCATGTTTGAGCTCATCATAGAGAAGCCCCTTTGGGAGGCATTTATCTCATATGCGCACAACATGCCCTACCCCGCCCAATTAAGGCTGAATCAGACTTGTATAGATGCTTGGGAGTCCTCTTGAGTGTCTTGAACTTTGTCCTGCCATTTGACATTGAGGATTATGCTCAGGCTTGTTTGGAAGTGATTCAGCAGCCTTTTATGGCATCATGCACAGTACAGATTTCACATGCACACATTTGAGCAGGGTACAAAACTGCTCTGTATACTTTTAATTTGCTTTGAAAGCTGATACTTCTTTGGTTCCAGACAATCTCATACAGTCTACCAAATAATGCTCTAGTTTTTTAGATACACAAGTTCTATTCATCATCAGTGGTGGCACTCTGAGACAGGTGAAGTGGTCCACTGCTTTGATTTTGTGGCCATTGTTGGTTATGTTTAACTTGGAGTTTGGCTATTTTTTCCACACTGCATTGCAAGTGTGCTTCTGAGCCAGCATTGAGGGCAGTCATTACTCAGACAGAAAGTCCTGAAAGGTGTCCGACTGGACCTTTAGTTTTGTATTTAGTACATCCCTGATATACTAATGTTTGAAATTATTACACTATTTAGTAAGTGCAATGATTTTTAAGTACAGTATAGAAAATTAAAAAAAACACTGAGTATGTTTTTGAAACTACATTACTTTTCTTTTTTTGAAATACTATAAAACATGAGACATTATAAATTGTACATAAGTAAAATTTATAAACACACAATTTTTCTTCGTTTTTAGTAACCATAATACAATAATTGGAGATGGTTTGAACATGCTAGAGCAGATTGAAGGTGACACTCTTTCATTGTATGGTGCTCAGTCATTAGATGCATTTGAAAGGAACTGGGGTGTCCAGGCAGCAGGAGCTGTTACTGTAATAGTCTTCAAATTTATTGATTTTGATGCTATTGTAAAACAACTTTCAAAAATACGCGTACGATTTCCTGCTACACAGGTTAGTTTAAATGATTTTTATTTTTAAAGATGATAATTTTTAGTACTTCGAATTCTTTAAATTTTAATATGTAAAATTAATAGATTTTTTTAAAATTTTAAACTTATTAACAAACAAAAAAGTTACTAACATAATATATTTCTATCTTAGACTCTGGTGTTTTGCTCCACAAATATACACAGTCTTCAACAAATTAATTCACTGTCTTTGGTTCGAAGGCTTGACAATTTGACTATTGACCTAGATGGTAACCCAGTCACAAAGTTTACATTGTGGCGAATGTACACCATCTTTCGCTTGGCTCACTTTGCACTTAAAAAAATTAATGATATTGAGGTAAACAATTAATATGACTTTTTAATGTTACAAGTCTCACAAATATGTTGTTACAAAATTACAGATGAGAAAGGCATTGCTCTAATTTCAAAACTTTAGCTTATAAAGAATATAAATTATCTTCATTAATTTCACTAGTACACATGTCCAATACAGTGGGACCCGCTTAAGTCGACGGCCTCGGGGTATGAAAAATGGCGCCGAGATAACCGATCATCGAGTTAAACGAAAACCAATATGGTGGCAAAATATTAACATGCGCTTAAAATTTCTTTATATACATGATGTGCGTTAATTAGTGATGGGACGATTAATCGTATCGGAATATCAGGACCCATTTCTTCACTCTTTCCTAAGGTTGTTAAGACCGTTCGTTTTTAAGGACCGTTTAAGTTTAAATAACCCCTTTATTGCGTTAGCGCAGATTTTTTTCCCTAGTACATAACTATAACGAATTCATCTAATCCTGGCCCGCCACGCCGCGCGCAACATGGTATTGCCGTGATTCCCAGATTGAGAGATATGGTGTGGGAGATTGAGAGTGGGGGTGGGTAAACTGTCTGTAGTCTGTTATATTAGATATTTTGAAATATGGGGAGCCTTGTTTACAGTAAGCACCCTCTGATTTTGGTATCGTCCCATCACTAGCGTTAATAAATGAGAATGTACATGCACGTGTTTTTGGAGGTTTTGTTTTTACACAAAGGCGTTGCCGTTATTTGTTTGTCTATCAGACTATCATGACCTATATATGACTCATGACAAAAAAGCGAACTCTTCTCTATAAAAAGGTACTAAAATAAATTAGGAACTCCTTTTGAACCTTCAACTTTGACACATTTTAATTAATTCTAACCAATAGTTAAATGGCTTTTGCACACGGCCACTTCTTATGAATGAAACAATGAGAACAAAGCAGTAGTAATAGAGTCAAAATGGAGTTGAAGGACGAATGGTTGCCAATGACAACGAGTCTGCACACTGTACATTTTGTTATTCCATGCGAAATGAAATGTTTTTAGATATGAGATTCTCCATGCATCTTTGCTATTGAAGCAATTACGTAATACTCGGCATCACTTACGCGGCCCATAAGTAACATTTTCAAAAGCTGGCAATTTAAGTTAGTAACACAGCGCCGAGAGCTGAACGCAAGGGGGCTGTGACGTTACCAGCAGGGCCGTCTTAACGCATATGCCCTTTGGGCATTTGCCCGGGGGCCCACGAGCATAGGGGCACCATGGGAATAGGTTTATGTATATATATATTATATTTATTTTTTATTCCTGCGGGGGAGGGGCCCAAGACTATTTCTTTGCCCGGGGGCCCAAACTGGTGTAAAGACGGCTCTGGTCACCAGCAGACCTCGCGTAGGCCGAAATTTGATGTTAGTGATAAAAAATCAATAACTAACATTTTCAAAAGCTGGTGATTGGTATACATGTAGTACCAGAAGCAACACAGCGCTGAGAGATGAGCGCAAGCGGGCTGTGACGTCACCAGCAGACCTAGCGAAATTCGATGCCTTCCCTTTGTTATACAAAATCACATCTAACATTTTCAAAAGCTGGCGATTGGTCATGGGGATCGAGATAACCACGCTAAGTGGCAATTTGGCCCACTTTTGTGCTCGAAATATTAGGGTTCGGTGACATAAAAAAATCGAATTAACCGATGAAAAAATGCAAAGACAAAGAGAGAATTTGGCGGTTCCAATAAAAAACGTCGACTTAATAGAGCTGACGAGTTAACCGGGCTCTAGTTAAGTGGGCCCCACTGTACTTATTTTTACAATAAAAAATTATTTAATGGAATTAATATTTTTACCACTTAAAATTCTTCTTTCAGGTGTCATCAGGAGACATTGTGAATGCTGAAAAGCTATTTGGTCCCTTATCTCATGTAGCTACTTCTCAGCTCCCTCAGTACCGTCTCCTTTCTCTAATGGGGGATACCCGTAGGAAGCAGGCTGTTATTGATGGCAGAAAACAAGTTGAGACAGGGAAAGGTGGTCTGGGCAAAGCCCAAGTGGAAATGATTGGCAGAGCTGGTTTAACGTATGTGACTCCTGATGCAAGAACGGTATGCTTGGTTTATTTTAGACTGACATAACGTTACCCTGTCCATTCTTAGGGCTTTAGATTGACCTTCTCACTATTTCTATTCTGATTTTTTTTATATTAAAATTTTTTATTGCTATCTTAATGCTCTTTGTAATTACTTACATATTAAAAATTTAATTCATTTTTTACCTATTTCATTGAGTTTTTTGTATGTTTCATTGTCTTGATCCTAGCCATATTAGTTTTTGTAATTGATTTTTAGCCTATTTCTGGTTAGATTAGATTGTGTGTTTTTATTTTATCGAATAAAGAAAATGTATTATTTTATCAAATATTGTATAACTCATCTATCTAATAGCAAAATCACGCTATATAAAGTGTTAGTGAATAATTGCATGATAAGAAGGCTGGACTGCTAAAATTTAGAAAGGTTTTAAGGCTTTTAATTTTAAAAAATGTGTAATATTTTTTTTAAATGGGGTTGTTTGGTTCAATCCTTCTAAAGTTAAGAAGTTTGGCGGGGACGGGGCTAAATTATCTAAAAAGCAGTGCAATTGAGTTATACATTATTTTGAGTTCACTTGACTTGCCTTTTAAGTTCTTATAAAACTTCATTACATTTTAGGATACCGAAACCAAGAAACAATTTGCACACAGTTATCTGACTGAAATAACAAAGGAGTCCTTATATAATGACAAGAAGAGAACAGAATTAATGAGGATCTGGCCTAGTTTAATCACAGAAATGGTGCAGAATGCTTTATCAGACATGAAAGAGATGGACTCATATATGAAGCAATCCTTGGAAGATTTGGAGAGAGGATAAGCTGCCCTCCATTCTGTATTTTCTTTTAATTTGGTTTGGGAATAAGTTGATAGATTACATGACTCACTGGTAATTTTTCTACCCTAACCTGGTGTAGTCAGATGTTTTTTTCTTTCAGACAGATGATTTTTGCAAGAATCATGTGCCCTTATTCTCAATCCATCACTTTTACATGGTCAAACATCTGAATTCATTATGACATTTCTAAGATTTTTTGTAAGATATGAGTGAGCTCTAATGAGTTTTTAGTCAATTTCTTTGATGGAAAAATTTCAAAGTATTAATAAGTAAGTAAATGTGATTGAATTGGAAATGTTTTGTTAATGTTTTATTCTAAAAGCTATTTCATGATAGAATTGTTTGCTATAATGATTGGCCATGGACACGCACCAAAAAAATAATGGAGTTACTGTCAGTGAGTCTACAAAATTATAAGTTTTAAGAAACTCACTTCAGCTTGGGATAGTCCGGATAAATCCCATTAACAGCTTTATGTTGTAAGATAAGACATAAATAATACTAAAAATGTATCCTGGCTTGCCAGAATGATGTTTACTGTAAAGGTATATACAATAGTCTTTTTTCCTGCACAGAGACAAAATAAATATGAAACAAAGAAATTATTAATTACTTTGTATTTTGACATTTTTATGTTCAAATATTTCTATCCTGCAAAGGGGAATAAAGACATCTAATTGTTTTCTAGCTTAATCTTCTCAAAAATGAAATATTCACTGTTGTATTTAAATATATGTAAAAATTATGTATGTACTTTCTATAGAATAAAGTTAAATAAAGTTGAAAGTAAAAAAAATGTTCTTTTAATATTATTAAAAATTACATGACTATCCATGTAATAATTTATATATATGTGTATATTTTTTTTTGTACTGGACATTTAAAAAAAAACTTTTATGCCAAGATGGTGCACATAGCATACTTTAAGCATCAGGTGGTTTTGTAGTCCCACCCCCTATTTATGCAGATTTTATTGCCCATCTGTATTCCAAGCAAGTTGTAGAGCTATCATAAGTGCCATGAAGGGGTGAGGGGGAGAAGCCTTTTCTGGCCCTCTTTCCATGAAAATAGTTGTGTAGTTGGTGAAAAATCCTGCCTATCTGTATAAAAAGTGTAGCCTGGGAACTCCTTTTCTAAATTTTTTCTTATTTCTTTTTATTTGCCTTATCCATGATCTGCTCATCCAGTTTAAAGAAATGCCCCTGACATTATGTCCATGTATTAAGGCAGTTAACTTAAAGCAAGACATTTTGAAGATACAGTGTAACTACAAACCAGATTATACATGATCTGTTTAATATTAAACGTCTTTGTAACTAAAAGTATGTATTTTTAAACAGTTGATTGCACTAAAAAAATGACGGTAAATAACAAAATTTTAAAAATGACTGTAAATAACACATTAGGAAAATGACTGTAAATAATTCAAAAGTTTTGACTATGAACATTCAAACTAGGAACACATTGGCATTAATGTAATTAAAAGATAATATATGATGGAGTGTGATATTGTAGTATGAAACATGATAAGCTCAGGCTTGAAAAGAGCAAACAAGACAATTTAAAGGATGTTCTGGTTAGATGGCTTCTTCAGCAGACTATATAAAACAAGAAACAACAGCTGATTATACATTGAAAAAAAAAGTATTAGAAAAGGCCAATGATAATATTTTATAATAATTTGTTTGTTTCAATTTATAGCCTACAGGGTTAATAACATTTTCCTGAATATTAACATCAAAACCAAAAAGTTTTCTCATATACATTCTTAGTTGATTTATTTATTTAATGGATATATCCCTTAGCTTTTGCCTAAGTATTCCTTTAATTACATCTCCCTCAAATATACAGTCTATTGTTTTTTCAACATAAGCCTTAATTTGCTCTTTATTTAAATTGAAGGCAGTAGCAGCTGTAACATATTCTTGAGTTAGACTTGTATAATAGACACCTTTTCCATCAGTCTGAAATCATAAATGTATGTCTCAGTTAAGTTAAACAGAACAATGAAAAATACATTTAGTAACACACATTGAATTACCCTACCCCATAAATGAAATCCCTTGGTTACCCTTTTAATAACTTATATTCTCCCTTGAACACACACATCTATTATATAAAGAATATAACAAAAACTAGTAAAATAATATCCATGGTTATAAAAATGTACATTCCCAAAGCTCCATTTACTATGTAATTTAATGTATTTCCTAAAAATATAAAGCAAAAATACACAGCTCTATTTAAACTGTGTGCCATAAACTTGTATTGTTATATGAGAGTTCCTGATTAAATTATGATATAAACATAAACAAAAATGGAACAAGATCCCTCTGAGAAATGTTTATTTCTCTCGGAATGGACCCCACTGGAAAGGAATCCCTGTATGAAATGGAATCCCACTAGGAAATGAGATTTCACAAAGGAATATTTCAGGAATGTGATCCTAATGAGAAATAAATAGATGTAAAAACAAAGTTTTTGACTATAAATCCCTTATACATGAGACATAACTAAAAGTAGTGATTATGTTTAAACGTGACATTTACAGACTGAAACAGAATTATCTCCCCTGGTTTTAAAAACCGGGCGCAGGGACGGTAGAGGGTGTGAACATCGACGGTCGGTGTCAACGTGTGAACTGAACTGGCACGTGAAAGAATTATAAACAAATAGTCGGTTCGGTCGGTCGGATGGTCCGATTAAACTTACAAAGCAAGTTAATATAAGGGATTTAAATATTTAATTAAATTAAATCTAGACATGGAAAAAGTCCGCAAAAATTCACAAAAATACTATCACCGAAAATGAACATGTGTGCAAAATTTCAGAATGATTGGATAACAGGAAGGGGTTCAACATTGGGATATTAAAAATTGTCCGATTAGGGATATTCGGATTAAACTTACAAAGCAAGTTAATATAAGGGATTTAAATAAGAGCACATTGGCAAGAACTAATCCATGAGGTAAAGGGATCCCATCAAGAATGGATTCCAAACATGAAAAGATTCCTATTCTTTATTGGGGAAAAGAATGCCATTTTATCTTGAGATTCTTCTGTGAAATAGGATCCTCTATGAGAAAAGGACCCGATTTTAAATGTAATCCTACCAGGAATAGGATCCAACGTGGGATACCTGTGTGAATGTGATTTCACAATGTAATTAGAACCACAAGGAATGGTTTGCGAGTGGGAAATAAAGCACGGTGGTTGAGTCGCATGCGTGCTTGGCTGGCGTACCGAGGGTCCTTTGTTCGAATCTCTGTGAAAGCAGAGATTTGTTCCCAGGGCCAAGGGGGTCACTGAGTCCACCCAGCTCCACCTGCCACTAGTAAGGGAAGCAAAGGGGACTGGGAATAGGGTGGTCCATCATAGCCGTGGACCGTGATTGCTGCCTCACTGGCCTATACGTTCTTATTAGAACGTAGGATGCAATAATCTTTATAGAAGAAGCATCTGTAATAGATAAGATACATCTGTGAAGGCATTACCATCAGAGAATGGGTTCCCTTTTGGGAATGGGATCCCATTATAGCACAGAATCTTTTCAAAATTTCTATTGAGCTCCATTGGAAGATGAGATTGGAGAACAAAATGACTATAACAGTCATTTTTAATGTGCTTTAGTAAGAGAATTCATTGTTCACAACACACTTACTTACATATAAGCTATAAGGCTCTAAAACTATTTTAAGTGGCCATGGCAAACAATCTGGTTTACAGGCTGATTTACATTAAAAGCTGAAAACAATTGAACTTACACAAATGACAATTGGATGATCTTTGTCATACCAGTACTTAAAATGATGTTTTTCCACACTTTCCACTGTCATTGAACGTAGGTTGGAAGTAATGCAAGCCTCTGCAATTAAGTGAATCTAAAAGTAATCGTGTTACCTAAACCTTTTTACATAGTAAATTTTTTATTAATGTAACAAAAAAGTAGTATATAATATATATATATGAGAAGGAGAAAAATAATTACATTCATATCTAATTCTATTAAATTAATATCTTAACTTTAAAAATGGATTTCTTTAAACTCAAAAAGAGTAATTATTGATCCCAACAGGATATTAACACTTTAAATATTCTTACAATTTGATTTACAGAGCTCCAATAGAGAAGTTTTAAAGATCAACAAATTACCTAGAGGTATCCTCTTTTTTAACACAAGATCTTCCATTTCCATTCCCTTTCCCTGTAGGCCATAGTAATGTATGTAAGTACCATGACCTATTCGCACTGGAAAAGAATTGTCCTGACAGCAAGCTTTTAGAACATTTATAGTTTCATCGAATAATGGGAGCTGTATGGAAGTATAATTCATAAACTGAGAAGAGTACACATCTGTAATTCTGTTTTGATCAAGTATCCATATTGTGTAATAAATATTTATATCAAAGATATATTAGCTCTCCTGTTTACATAATTTTGTTTATTACTAGTAATTATTTTTTATTCCTACTGTTCATTCAAGACAATTGTGTCATTGCCTCCCCATAGTCTGGATCCTAGCTTTAGATAAGGGTGTAGGAAGACCCAGAAAGATTTAAAGTTAAAGTTTAAAAATTTGAAGTATCCAAAACATTTTAAAAAGTTACTCATAAATTAATAAATTATAAAATGGGAGCTTACGATATTTTTCTGTAGTTAACAGATTATGTATTTTTGTAACACTTGCTTGATTAAAAAAAAATTCTTTTTTCAAAAAGCGAATTTACTTTACCTCTGCCAAGTGGAGTGCAAGTTTAAGGTTTCGATTACCAGCTTCTATCAAAACTGGTATCAGATCTGTTGCATCTCCTACCTATGCAAAATATTAATTTTATTAGTATCACAATTACAATGTTAATATTTTCAAACTTCAAAATCATTAGCAGGAGAGTGGCTCTAAAAATAACTTGCATGGGGATAGCTGTGTGTCAAGGTATGAGAATCACTGCTGATAATTGTTGTGACATTGCGTTTTAAAAGCCCCAAAAAAAAACAACAGAGCCAATGACTGTGTTGCAATTATAACAATGATCTTTTCTCTCTAAGACATCATGAAATTAAGTAGTGGTAAGCAATGTCAATTCTTCAGTGTATAGCTGTAAGCTTTAATTTTGGAAACATAATTATAAACTTTTTTAAAAAATCAAGTGTTGTGAAAATAAATTTTGATCCATCGGCTAATGAAGTATTTACCTTTGGATCACCACTAAGATCAATTCCAATCACCAGGCCATCTTCTTCTTGCATCAATTTGTCAGCAAGTTCAATGGTAATTTCTGCAACTTTAGTGCCATGCCTGCGGTCAATTGAAACTAAAAGTCTCACCAAAATGTCCAATCCATCTTTTTGACAATCTTTTATGGCCTGTATCATTGTTCTCATATACAGTTCTCTTGTCATTCCAGTTTCTGGAATTTCTTTGGGAGTAGATCTCAACTCCAGATACTTAACATTGTCTTGTGCAAACTCTTCAATAACTCTTCGAGTAAGCTGTTTTAAGATATTAAAATAAAACTCTTATTGTTGGACTTCTTGGCCAAATATGATACATGAATATCTAAAAATATTAATTTATGCTATTTTAAATATTGATATTAATACACTAAAAGACAGCAACTACACAGTATGTGTAAGCTGGGTAACTTTAAGGAGAAATATTCACTATTTTAAAAAAAAAGTCAGCACTTTTAAGTCAATGTTACTACACTAAGTTGACCATTCTAAAAAATGCTAAATATTTAAAATAGAGGCAAAATATATATAATTTGTTTAAAATATAACATAAATATAATAAATATAATATATTTAACTAAGAATTATCCATTTGGTTTGTAAAATGTACACTGTGACTGTAAAAATGCAAACCCTTTCAATAATAATGAAAACTGAGGGTGAAGACATATTAATTTTAAAATTAAGCAACTCCTTCTAATGGTGGACACTTTGAACACAACCTATAGCTTAAACAATATTTAATTTTATGTTAGCATTAGAATGAATGAACTTTTAAATAAAAAATCTTTTCATGTTTAACTTTGTGTTGTTTTTTTTACAGATATAGTGTATAATAGCTCAATAAGTTTTAATTTTAAAGGATTCACTAAATTTAAATAACACTCTTGCAACATATCACACTTTTTCAATAACAAAATCTCTGTTCCAGTTTCAAGTAAAACTTCTAAAGACAAATTAAAAATGAAATCTACACCAGGGGTCACCAAACTAGAGCCCACAGGCCAGATCCCATCCACAACATCATTTCATCCAACCCAAAGACGGTATATGATGTGCTTGATATATCATATGGAACACTAGCTGTTGTGATACAACTAAAATTTAAAGTTTATGCTTAGAATACAAGGAGATCAAATTACAAAATAGTGCATAAAATTGCAGAATGAGGAAAAGCATTACTGATGGCTGCTTCATCAAAGAGGTTATAATAGAAGAAGCAAATGAAATATTTACTAAGAAAGCGGATTTGTTTGAAAGTATCAGCCTTTCAAAAAGTTCACATTTGAAGAGAACACAATAAATTGAAGAGTACATAGTGTTACATATAGAAAAGAAACAAAGATTTTGTGGAATTCTCACAACTATGTCCACAAATTCTGGTGTTCATATGTGGTGTCTACTTAAGGACTTTCAGATAATGGAAGAGTAGTTATCCTTTTGCAGCGTGCTTGGAAAAATTGAAAAAGACATTTTCGTGGAAGTGACAAATTTTTGAAGGGCTATAACCTTAAGTTGAATTAGCTTTGAAATGTTATAGTTGATGAAGTAATAAACTTGACTGGAATGAGTAAGGGTATGCCAGGACTCAGCTGGAAGATTTACTAATTCTGGGTGCTCTGTTCATACATAGCATCATACATCAGCATGCACTCTGTGGAAAGGACTTAGATATTTCTTGAGTACTGAAATCAGTTGTTTCTCCCGAGAACTTCTTTTTGGGGACATGCAATAAAAAACCACCCTAAGTTCAAGGCTTTATCTGAAGAAATTGATTCTGAACTCTAAGACTTGCCTTTTCATACAACAGTGGGGTGGCTCAGTCGTGGTCAAGTCCTGTTTTATTTCTACAAGCCCAGAAATAAAATACATGTTATTCTGACTGAAAATATAATAGTGCTGATCTACAGCTGTCAGATCCTGCTTTGCTGTCAAATTTGTCATGTTGTTCAAAATTGTTCAAAATTGTATCTCACATAAATGAACTAAACTTGAATCTCCAGGAATTGTGGTATCTACAGAATCATCACAAGACTTCATAGACAGCTGTCATTTTTGAAGAACAACTGGAAGGAGAAAATGTTTCTCCAATTCATGGTTTCAAAGAGTTTTGTGCTAAAATCTTCAAAACTGTGAGCCTTCATTTCCCCAGAGATTTATTTGTGACTTAAATATGTATATAGATTTGACAGAATTGAGAGCGACATTCTATTGCCCATATGGGTCTCGATATACACAAAGGGAAGAGCAAAATCCTCAAGGTCAATATCACCAGTACACCACCCTTATGCTGGAAGAAAAGCTCTCAAAGAAGGTGAAGAGCTTGGTCCATATTGGCAACATTGTAGACAAGTAAGGCTGATATCAGAGCAAGGATTGGAACCCTCAAGGAAAATGGAAAAGAGGTCGACCAAGAAACACTTGGTGCCAAGATGTGCAAACAGGCGTCAAGAAACATGGCCATACCTGGAGGATGTTAGAGAGACTGGACCAGGATAGAGATGCCTGGAATACTTTTGAAGGCAACCTATGTCCTTGGAAAGTTAATGAACTGCTACTCCCTGAGGACAAAAAGGCAGAAGATTCTTCTGTAACAGAATTTATTTCATTGTAATGTTGATGATGTGCTCTTTGGATTACATTTGATTCTCATTGACAAACAGGCAAATTACTTGTTGAAAGAGAAGAAAAGAGAAGGTAAACTTGTTGAATTGACTGCTGCTTATTGGATGTTTGATTTCCAAAACTAAAAAAATGTGCAGTTGCTATGGTATGAGTTTTTGGAACAACCTATGTCTGAGAGAAACCATTTTCAACAAGATATTCAATGATGAACATTTGAAAGCAGCGACTTCAAACCAAAAATTGATATCTTGAAATCCTAAAGTTAATTTGACAAATCTCACCAATGTTTTTTCTGGTTACAGGGTCTCATGTAGTTATCTTTTTGCTAACGTCACATGCCTTAAATTTTTTTTAAGTAAATAAAAATATAATGGTTGTCTTTGTTTATTATACATTGGATGCCATTAACACTGAATAACACAGAATGCTGATAATAGTTTTTCATATTTTTTCTTTTTTTCTGTTTGCAAGTATTGTAAATTGTACAAATGATTATGCAGCCCATACTTCTAATGTTTTGTTTTGTTATTCGACCCAATTTTAAAAAGTTTAATGACCCCTTTTTTTATACCATACTCCATAATACAAGGAAGCTACCTGAGTCCTGTTTACATTTTTTAGTTCCCAAAGAGTCTGATCATAGGTCTAAATAAAATCCTTTTATACTCAATCATTAGATAGCCTCAATTAATTTCATGAAACTATTTCCCTCTTCACATACTTCACCAAATGTTTTTAAATACTCACCAAATACACAGCTTCTTTTGTGGTGACAAGTTTTTGAATCTTTGTGAAAAATCTGAAACTCCTGTTAAATCCCCATATAAAAAAAAGAGTTGTGAAATGTTTTTTGTTGTTATTTTAAATTAAAAAACATAACTATTATTACTATCAAATACAAACAAAAATAACATGAAATTGAAATGTTAAAAATCTGTCTTAAAAAGCCTGTCCCCAATCCTTGTAGTTCTCTTTCAAGCCTCTCTAAACCAGGGTAAAGTGCCCCAGGATTGGAAATTAGCTAACGTAACTCCACTCTTTAAGAAAGGGGATAAATCAGACCCTGGTAACTACAGGCCTGTATCACTTACTAGTATCACCTGTAAATTACTAGAACACATAATATATAGTAGAATAGTTAACCACCTTGACAAATATAATGCCCTATGCCCACATCAACACGGCTTTAGAAAAAACAGATCATGTGAAACACAATTAATAGGTTTAATAGATGAACTATCAAAAGGCTTGGACAAAAATGATCAAATAGATACAATATTACTAGACTTCTCAAAAGCATTTGACAAAGTTCACCACCTTAGTTTACTTAAAAAACTTAACTACTTTGGAATCTCAGGTTCCTTACATCACTGGATCCAAGACTTCCTTTTGGGCAGGGAGCAAACTGTAATAATTAATGGATCTAAATCTGCACCAATAAAGGTTAACTCAGGAGTTCCACAAGGAACTGTGCTAGGTCCCTTACTCTTTTTAATTTATATAAATGATTTACCCAACAACATCTCAACAGGTACAAAAGTTAGGTTATTTGCTGATGATTGTATAATCTATAGAACAATTAAATCAGAACAAGATAGCAAAATTTTACAAAAAGACTTAGATGAATTGATAAAATGGGAAACTAACTGGAGTATGTCTTTCCACCCAGAAAAGTGTCAACTGTTAAGAGTAACAAAGAAAAAGAAACAAATAAATTCAAAATATTACATTCATGGAAAAGAACTGACCCAAACTAAAGATGCAAAATACTTAGGAGTCTTAATAAATGAGAAACTATCATGGAATCCCCATGTCAATGAAGTTATTAAAAAATCAAACAAAACCTTAGGCTTTATAAAAAGGAACTTTAACAAATGTAATAGAGATATAAAACTAAAATGCTACCTCACTTTGGTGAGACCTGTACTAGAATATGCATCTTCTGTATGGGACCCATCCACCAAAGAAAACATTGATAAATTAGAACAAATTCAAAAAAGAGCTGCCAGATTCATTACTGGAGAATATTCAAAACTGACAAGAATAACACCATTAGTTAAATCATTAAACCTTGAAACACTAGAGGATAGAAGAACCAAGAGCAAAGTAGTAATCATACATAAAGCAATTAATTCTAATTTAGAAATACAACACAAAGATAACTTAATACAACCCTCAGATAGACATAAGGATAAAAACACCTTTCTTATTCCGTATGCAAGAACAAACACATACAAGTTTTCCTTCTTCCCGTCCGGAATTCGGGCGTGGAATGGGTTGCCTGAAGAATCCAGGAAAACCAACACTTTATCAACATTTAAATCTCTAATAAAAATGCAGGACTAAACACAAACCATAGATAAGCGTAGGACGCAATAATCTTCTGTATAGAAGGAGCGTCTGTAAACAGATAAGAAGCCTCACCAAGTTTTATACTATTAATGAAAACTGTTGGACAGCAAAGTTCATATACTAAATATTGTTGCAGGTTTTTTTTGAAGTTCATTACTGACAACAAAGGCCTTTTCTTAAATGACTTATATGTATAAACTTCTCAAAAATATTTAATGCACTGCAATGAAATAAGCATAATCAAACACTTATTTTGTTTAGCTAAATTTATTTAACTACAAAATTGAATAATTTTTCTTTACTCATCAATGTCTTTATTTGATAATATGTGCATTTCCCCAATTCCTTCACTTTCTCCTTTGAGGGCCATTAGTTCTGCTAATGTTTGTCTACTGTAACTTGTGTTAAGATGAGCATGAAGTTCCTGAGAACAAGGGCCAGAAAATTAAAATATGTAAATTATTTTTAAATTATTTTTTTAATAACTTGTCCATAATGCCCTGAATCAATTAAAATATAAAATAAGCTGAAAGAAAATCTTTGGAACATAGTCATAGACTTTAAATTTTATTTATATGAAGAAAATAAATGTGCATATTATTATTAAGTGTGAATTCAACTTTATATATTTCTCTATACATTAATTACGAACATTATTTTTTAAATAACTAGACATACCACTTTAGGTAAGCTGTGACAGAATTCATATATATCATCAAGTTTAATCTCCATTTTAAAAGTATCTGAATACTACAGCTGCTTGACTGGGACAACGTTTTATTTTTTTCTAAGGTGATATTTTTTCACGGTCTGAGGAAAATAATTAACAATGTCATTTTATCAATCTAAGTGCACATTTATTAATTTAAAAGAAATATAGCAACAACTGAATAACATACAGCTGATTATAATTAATTTAATATATATCTAATCGGCATTCTTCCGCCTGGCATGACGATGGTGCATTACCGTTGGTCTGGGTTGCATTTCCTCGTGTGGCTGTGCAGTCCTATCCTTGAGTGACAGTCTTTACCACAGCTTTTGCACACGAGTTTTGTGCTTCCCAGTGTTTTGGCCTTTCGCCTAGCTCTTCTGTCTGTGACCTCCTCCATCCTTCGCTCCTCGGGTGCTATGACGGCCTCTTTTACAACTGTGCGCCCCGTAGATCTGTCTTCTGCCTTCCATTCCCAGTTGCTTGTGCGTATTTTGGCTGCTGTCATATCCCTTTGGCAGACATCTTTAAATCGCAGACGTGGGCAACCTGTCTTCCTCTTTCCTGATGCCAGTTCTCCATATAGGAGGTCCTTGGGGATGCGGCCAGGGCTCATTCTTTTTACATGTCCTAGCCATCTCAGGCATCTTTCACTAAGGATTGAGAACATGCTTTGGCTATTCGCACGCATCTGGACCTCACTATTTGGCACTTTGTCCTGCCATTTAATGCCAAGGATGCGACGCAGGCACCTCAAGTGGAAGCTATTAAGCTTGCGCTCATGGGATGTATAAGTGGTCCATGTCTTGCTCCAGTATAGCAGCGTACTGATGACGCAGGCCCGATAGACAGTTTGGTTTTCTCCATTAGCTTGGTGTTTTGTCAGACCCGTTTATTTAGTTTAGCTATATATATATATATATATATATATATATATATATATATATATATATATATATATATATATATATATATATATATATATATATATACTAGCAGACCCGTCATGAGTTGATGGAGGTCATGCGTTGCAACAATCTCAGTATAAATGAATAAATTTAAAGAAACCAATGGGTGGTATGTTATGCAGAAACCTTCAAGGAAGTGTGCAAAAAAAAAGGCCAACTTTCATTGCAAACGGATAAATAAATTAATAATTAAAAAGCTTACAAAAGAAGAAACGATATTAAGGGCCCCGGCCCCAAAATGAGTGATAATTTAATTTTTTTATTGCCATTGTACTCAAGCTATATTTCTCAATATCATGTAAATGTAAAGGAGTTTAGTTCCCTTAGTAATTTAGTACAGGCTCTTCAGTTTTTATATAATAAGTATGGTAAAAATACAGTTTTTTTCTCATTATCTAAAGTTTAAACTAATTTTTATATACCTAATATTGGGGAAAAAACGACAAGATGTCAATTTCAAAAACCTTTTCATTTTTATTCAGTTTCATCATGGACATATTTCAAATTATTTCTTAAAATTGTTAAAAAGAGAATGGGAAAAATATCTTAAACATATACGAAAAAAGACCTTTGGGCCCCCGGTACCAAAGAAATTGACATTAGAAGTTCAGTGCCCCTAAGTATTTTAATATGGGCTTTCACGTTTTTGTATACAAAGTTTGGTTAAGATCCATTCATTTACTCAGTAGCTAACGCATAAACTTATTTTTATATAGCTCATATAAGCAAAATACGACATTAAAGGGCCCCAGGGCCTATTCAGTGCAAGATATAAAGTTCAAAACACCTGTTCATTTC
Organism: Ampullaceana balthica; assembly: GCA_944989445.1. NCBI lineage: Eukaryota > Metazoa > Mollusca > Gastropoda > Lymnaeidae > Ampullaceana > Ampullaceana balthica. The sequence continues at coordinate 905,307 of CALYLW010000170.1, read as the reverse complement.
AATATGGATAATAATGGATACATTTATTATTATTTTTCAAGATCGTTAATAATTGAATAGTGAATAAAATCTTAAACGTTTAAGAAAAAAGACATTTAGGGCCCCCAGCCCGGAAGGAATGGCCAGTAGAAGTTCAGTGCCCAATAGCCAATAGTATTAGTATTTTAATATTGGCTATCAAGTTTTTATATACAAAGTTTGATTAAGATCAATCAATTTACCTAGTAACTAAAGCTTAAACTAATTTTTATATAACTCATATAAGCAAAAAATGACATTATGGGCTTCTGGGCCCCCCCATGAGTGTTAAATTTAGAAAAAAAGTTGCCAGTTACCATCTCGGGAGCGTACTCAACAGTCTCCAAAAATTTCATGACGATCGGGTGAATGGTTTAGTCAGCTATAAAGGACAAGCACTCACAGTCACACACACACTTGACACACAGACATACTTTCATATATATATAATATATATATATATATATATAATATATATATATAATATATATATTTATTTACTATTATATAGATAATATATTAAATTATATTATATATTATTTATTATTATTTTATTTCCAGCTACTGTATTATTTTCTTCATATTAGCCATATCACTTCTTAAAAAACCTGTTGTGTCCTTTAATTAATTCATTTTCTTTACAATGCTTACCACTTTTCGCTTGATATAGAATATTAATATTGCATAAAATCAATGTAAACACACAAAACAATCTTTTCAGTGTACGATTGCAATTATTCGGTATTTAGAGTGACCAGGCCACAAATTATCATCAACAGCATTTCAATGTTTTTGTTATCTGGGTGTAAGGCCTATATGCAAATTGAGAAATTGATCTCCAATTTTTCATCATTATTTATTTCATCAATATTATTACTATTGAGTAACAAACAATGCTCATTTTGATTAAGTACACTTACAGTTACAGCCACAAACTTGTAAATTTTAATAAGTAGGCCAAGACTCAGGACTAGACACTCGATTAACTCTAGTTCACTAGACTAAATTACAAAAGTTGAAGTGTATAAAAGTGTAGGCAGGTAACCTAGTGTATTTATTATTATTTAATATTAATATAATTATTATTTATAACTAGTGGACTGGTATTTATTTGCATTATTGATTCATGGGTAATCCTGCAGTTTCTACACGTATATTATTTCACGGCGAAATTTAATATTCTCGTGAGAACTTACGTTTTAAATTATTAAATGCATTATTATATGTTAATATGTTGTATTTCAGCTATTACTATTTACTATTTACTGTATTACTATTACAGTGCTAATTTGTAATTGTAAGTAATGCAACCATTTTGTTTATCTATTACTCTACTTGCCGGATTGTCCCAATAAGATGCCAAACGGAAATTTCTCACTTACATACAAACAAACAAATAAGAATCAAACATCTAGTAACGAAATAAAAAATGAAATTGTGTTTAAAATATTTATTTATTTTAGCATGGGTCAAGCCAGGTAAAAAACATCTGGCAAGCAGTTTACTAGGTAAACAAAATGGATGTATCGTAACCAGATTATGTATTATATAGAGCCGATAAAAAATGCCTTAGAAATTAAAAAGACTCACAAATTAGCGCTGTATTAGCTGAAATAAAACATATAATTATGCATTTCATAAATTAAAAACGTAAGTTCTCACGAGAAAATTAAATTTCGCTGTGAAATAATATACGTGTAGAAACTGCAGGATTACCGATTCATGTATTGGTATTGTCGACTACTTCATTTATTATAAAAAAATAATAGTAATAATTTGTTGTAACCTTTAACTTGTAGTTGTAGTCAAAACTATTACTATTATTAATGTTAATATTATTATTATATGTCAATATTGACATTATTTTGCTACTATTATTACTATTATAATTACTATCAATTATCAATATCTTATATTATATAATAATAATATATAGTTTTAGTAGACTGTATAGGCCTATATTATACAATAGTTGAATAATCATGCAATATTAATTAGGCCTTCTTTTGAAATTTTAATTCTTGTGCCTAAGGGGCCGCCCATAAATGACGTCATGCACCTGGGGGGATGGGGGGGGTCACACATGTGTGTGGGGGGGGGTGTTAAAGAAATGTGACATCACATCAAAACGCGCGACTTTAAATAATCATTCCAATTTACTTTAATATTTGAGTGCTTACAATTTATTTAATGACGTTTTGCATGACTTCACGCATGTTACAATATTAGAGTGCAGCCTTATGTTAAATACATATGTAAATTTTAAAAAAGTGATTTGAATCATGCTCATTTTTAAATAGAAAATACGGCTTTTATGGGGAGGGGGGAAAAGCTTTGTGACGTCATATTGGAGGGGGGGTCTCAGTTTTTGTGACGACACGGGAGGAGGGGGGTGAAAAATCGGCCAAAATCTACTTTTATTTTCTACTTCTTGTTCATTGTTATTGTTTGCGTTTACAATTTACTGTTCATAATTCATAATCTTTTTGCAATTTACTGTTCATAATTCATAATCTTTTTAAAAAAATAATGATAGTCTAATCTAAGTCTAAGGAGTACTAGTAATCTTTACTCATGACATTTACATCTTAATAATTTATTCTTGTTATTGTTTAGCAGAACTCTTCTTTAATAATCAAATTGTTGAACCAGCACCAAATAAGACGGAAACGGTAGTGAAGTGAAAATAATGTCTCGTATAGTTACTGAGCTCTGCTTTCAGATCCTTAATGAATATTATGGAGAATTAGCTGCAACAGTAGGTGTGTTTTTAATAAGAAATAAATCAGCCTCATGTGGTATCATAGCTCAACGCACTGGGCTTGAATTAAAACAGGTAAGTCTATCCCATCTCATTTAATTATTGTTTTATGAATGCAAAATGAATGCAATGACATATCAATTATTTTAAACTTGGTTAATTTAGTTCTGCATATTAGTATTAGAAATAGGCTGTATAATGTTTATACTCATAAAGTATAGATGGGCAATCAGCTGAGTATAAATGTTACTTAAATTCATTTATTATTTATAATAATTAATATTATATGCCTTAACTTAAACCTCAGCAAAAATGATAGATTCTTTTTTTTATCTTGAAAATTTAGGTGAAAAGGACATTACAGTCATTGATTCTACAAAATATTGTCAGTTTTTGCCAGCCTAAACCTGGTTTAATTGAGTATACTGCTAAACCAGATGCTGTGTTGTGGAGACTACGGTATCCTCAATATATTCATTGTGCAAAGATGCTCTATGGTGATGCTGCTGAACTGTTGGTTGAAGAGCTATTGTTACAGGGTCAATCATGCCTTGGTCCAGCAGTTACAAAGACAACTTCAAAACTAAATGAATCTCTTCTTTCTAGTGGATCAAGTAAGAAATAACTTGAGACATTTTTAAGTGCTTTTTTTCTGGCGCAATGCACTGGAACACCATTCCTGCACTTTTTTTCCACATACTTTTTTTTAATTACTGAATTTACTGCCTGTAATATTTGGTTTTACTGCTTTTTCAGGTTGCGTTCCGGTATCTTTATTCATGCCTTTCGGTACCTTTTTTTTTAGAGAAAAAAAAGCACTAACTAAAGTTATATATTTCATTTATACCTGTTATATTATTATAGGTGAGGTTATTAGTAGGCTATAATTTATTTAAAATAAAAGTTATTTTATTAAACACATCCTTAACATTTACATGTATAAGAAAATGGAGATTATGTTTTTAATAGATCTTAACCTTTAATAAATTTTAAATAAAAATTAGTTCTGTTAAAGTAATGGAAAAAAACACCTTTATTTTCAGATTTACCTTCAATTTCTCAAAATCTTGTAAAAGATAAAGTGACAACACTTGTCAAGGCAAGACTTATTCGTCGTTGTACAGATATCATTTATGATAAAGAAGGAAAGCATGCTGTGTCTACTGGAGAAATAGGTGACCCTGAATTGTTGTTTAACTTGCCTATTGCAGTGGACTTTGGTGAGTACAGTAAATGAGAAATTTCCGTAATGTCTGTAAATTGTTTTATATATTTTTCACACTAGATTTGGAACATAACCAAATAGTTCTTATTGTTACATAAGGGTTTCAAAATTGCTTAAAATTGTGCTCAAATTTTTTTAGAGATTGCTCCAGGGTCAAAGCGTCCTTCATCAAACCCTGTACAGAGTGCCGCTAAACGGTTAAAGCTAGAAACTGGTGATGCTACAGAAACGCTGATGAAGGTTAGTTCCTGCATTAGTGCTGCCCAATATCTTTATTATTCTATGGCTCCAGTTTTAGTTGCAAGGAGGGAAAAAATATAAACTACCGTATATACTCGTTTGCAAGCCGACCTTTTTTGGACAAAATCTAGGGGAGGGTCGGCTAATGAGCGGGTCATTAACGTATTTCTGCATGGATATTGAATATCGGTGTTGTTATTGTAGATCATCAAGGTCCTTTTCTACATTCTACAAGATTCGACTGCTCTACAAGAAGCTATAATATATTATTAAACATCTGCACTTACCTTATTTAATAATTTTATTTTTGTGAACGTTTTATGAATTGTTTTACAATTTTTGTTTTCAACAACGAATTTTAATGTACAATTGTACACGCTTTCGTCACTGTTTACCAAAGAATTTTTGTTTTAAAAATACCGGTAACTCTTGCCTAACAAAGAGCACAAAGACAACAATAGGCTGTACTGTAACTGTTATCTATATTTAATATGTAACTCTTTTGTAGGCGTTCTCACAATACAGAATCTTGTGCACAATAATCCACTGAAGAACTTGTTTCAACAAAACAACTTTAATATGTATATTTTGTACACAGAAATATCATTTGAGGTTATACAACGTGGAAGTCTTGAGGCACACACACATTCCGTCTTTACACTACGGAACTCCACTGACAACTGCTCGCCAAACCCTTTCAACCAATAGGCAGGCTCCTTTCTTCCCGCGTCCACCATTCACGTGACCTTACGTCACAAATCATGTTAATCACACGTGACAAGTACAAAGTAAACAATCATAATGACCGAATTAGCTTGTAGTTTTAAAAAATGTGTACCATTTTGTTTAAGCTGTCCTATTATTTTTGGGGGTCGGCTTGCGAGTGGATTATACACTTTTAATACTTTTCTTCTTCCAAAAGTAGGGGGGTCGGCTTATGAACGAACGGGCTATAGAACGAGTATATACGGTACTTTACTGTATAATAAATGCATTATTTTAAACAAAAGCAACAGCAATTAAAAACTGAAGAAAACCAATGTTAATTTTTTTTTAATATGCTAATTAGTAACAAAATTTAAACAATCTGCATCTGTCTGTGGTTGCAAAATAATTTCATGATGGATATAACTTATCAAACTTTATAATCACCCAAGAAAAGTTGATGAGCTCTTTATGACATTGAATTGGAATGCATTAATAGCTGCACAATAGAAAAACGGTGGCAAATAGAAAATTTTGTGTGTGAGTGGGATGATAGTTGCTTATTAGAGGATATCAAAACTTTACAAGTGAGTCTATGGGTTAAAAATAAATATATAGGCAATCAGTGGAGTTGAGAATATGAAATCGACACTTCTGATATGTACCCGGTATTACAAATAAAGTGATCTTAACAAATCACTTTGTAGGTTTCAGAAACAAATAAAAATGATGGACCTGGCTACTGGTGTGTAAATGTCTACCAATTTCATCATCATTTTCGTGATCAAGCTATGGTTGCTGCAGTAGCTAGGAATATAGACCAGGTAATTTTGATATAATATACTCAATATATATGTGTAAGTGATTTTTAAAAAAAATAGAATTCCCTTTTTGAAAGTTTTCATCTATTGAGATTGCATTTAAACATTATTTTTTATAATTTTTTAGAAAATTTATTTCTTTATATCTTTTCAATTTCTCAAATGATTTTTAAAAATAAATTTCAGAAAGCATCAGAGGTGATGCGAACAATGCTACGGATAAGTGAGACTAGATCTCAGCCATTGTCTCCGGAAGGTGTACCTATTTCTCTTACTGAGGTATATTTAAAGTTAAATGTCAAGATCTGCCTCATTTTCTCATTTAAAATTTTTATTCTAAATTTTCACTCATTTAACACTTATTAACCCACAAACTGTAGTCGGCCGATATTTTAATTCTGTATTGTGATTAGGCCTGTCAACGGGTCCCCAGGAACCCGGGTACCTGTTGCCGAGCAATTATCCGGGTAGTAAAATTACGCCCGGGTACCCGTGAAAATGTTGCTGCAATGTCCATACCAACTTTTTCAATTTGCGGCTCTTCTGTGCTCACATTTTGGCTCGCCAAAAATTAATCAAATTAAAACTTTTTGTTTGAAATATATGCTGTGAAAGACGCTTAACATGAAAACGCTTAAAATGAAATAACTGTCAACTGGAAATAAAACTCGTTCCCGACAAACTTCAATGTATTTTGATACACCTTTTTTCTTGGAACATGACACAAAAATCATCTAACACAAAAAGGTTTTTGATCTTTGAATTGTTCAAATAAGGAAAATAGACAGCAAAACCGAGATTTAGGAAGGGCAGGAAATGACAGAAATGACCTTGGCTTTGAAATACGCAGACAATATTGAGACAAGCCCATGTTGTTTATCTAATCCCCCTCACTCACTCCTTTCTCCACTCCTATCCCCACCATACTTTTTTTAAAAATTACAGTTAAAAAACAAAAATAAATGCTGGGGGCTGGGTCCACTCAGTAGGAGCAAGTCTCGGAAAGTTTGGTTTGTTAAACACAACAGTTGTCAGCTATGAACAAGAAATAACCCGATGTGTCATCATTCAATTACCGCCCTTTATCTTTGAAAGACTTTGTTTAGCCCCCCCCACAATGGTTTTTCAAAAGGCACACAAAAGAAGATCCCACACTAAAGCATGATTCTATGCCAAAGTTCATGGTTTAACAGAGTAAAAACAAATATAAATATTTTCTTTTGTGGAATATTCTGATGTCAATAATTTATATGCTATGATTTTTAGAGTGTAAGCTATGAAATGCTTTTTTTGTTTTTGTGGCAACTAATACATACTTTCCCAATGTATTTACATCCCCTTTTCCTTTATTATACATGTAGTATAATTTATATTAGAGACTTAAAAAAAGTTTGTAGCCTTAAGAAAATGTTCAATAATGCAAATGGACAACTTTTTATAACACATATTTATTAACATGACAAAGTTAATTTTCAGATATACAATGCTATGCCTAAAGACAAGGTTTTGCCAAAAAGTACATTAGAGCAATACCTGAAATACCTGTCAGAAAACTGTGTAAGCGTTGAATAAATGTGATATTTCTGTGTGATTTATTATTCATTTTTTGCAAATCAAGATTAAAATTAGATATATTTGTACAAGTTTAAATATGTTTATCAGTGAGTCAGTGATTTAGCCTGTACATAACTATCATCCAACTTCCCCTTAAAAAATGGTACGCAAATTTGAATCTCATTAATATGCCAACACAAACTTTATTAAGAGTACATTGTTATTATAGATAAAACATGATGTTGTCAGGTATTGATATCATGTTTCATAGCTATTAATTGTGCATTTTTTAAATCTATTTCTGTATTTGTATAATATTATATGCATGTATTTTATTGAATGCATTGCATATATATTTAATACATATACACTGAAATTAAAAAATTGTATTCATATTTATTTCAGTTTAATTTTGTAACTAAAGTTGGAGAAAGTGGTGGTGGCATGTTTCAAATCAGTATCCTTTTACTTTTATTTTAAAAACATTAAATTATAATTATATTGCTTAGGTTAAAGGTGTAGGGCAATTTTTTTTCCAGTTGCTTATTCTAAATATTGCCAGGGCCTTGGAGCAAGAATTGTATGAAAGATTTATGACATGTTAGATTAAATGAGGAATTAGGTAGAGTAGAGCAATATTAGAGACAATTAAAAGGTGAAAGAGAAATATAGGATGACAGACAGAAAATATAAGTAAATAGCTTAGACTTAGATGTAGAGTTTAATACGAATCAAGGGAGAGTGAAGAATGAAGGAAAGTTTGACCTTGTAGAACAGGAATCATAGAAATTTAAAATGGATAAAGAAAGGAGGGGTACGTTTTTTTCATTCATATTAAACAAGCTCAAAATTGAGTTTATTTCTTGATCATTTAAAAAAAAATTGTGTCAATTTAATTAATAAATTTTTATGGAAAACTTGGTTTCTGAACAAAAAAATCTATTGTTTTATCATTATGACTTGAATTAATGCTAAAGAAATTAATTTTTTTTAATATGGAAATTTTGATTTGGAGCAAGCACCTTCAAATTAGAAAGCTCTTTAAATTCTTAATCAGTGGCAAATCCTTGAAAAATGCTCAACATTTTTTGTTAGTTAGGGTAGAGGCTAGTTTCTGATTTTGAAAATTGAATTTTTATGTTTTATAAAAGTAAAAAACTAAATTGGCTGACTTAAAATGTTGTGTAGTTCCTTGACTTCCAATTTTGATTACTTTAAAGCTATGAAAGCAATTTGTGTGTCTCAAATTGAGTCTATCATTTTGGAGAGATTTGGGTCAAAAGCTCTACGCATGTTCCGTGTCCTTCTGGCTGACAAACAGGTTGAGCAAAAGCAGGTTAGTAAAAGCAGATATAGTAATGTTATTTATTTAAGCTGTGAAATCTCAAAATAAAAGAATGTATGTTTAATCTAGTTTCTATAATTAAAAAAAGAAGAAAAAATCCAAATATTGGCTTACTTTTTAACTCAACTATGATACTCCTTTTCTGGTATAGTTTTAAAACAGTAAAGGTATAAAACACAATGAGAACCAGCACGTAAGCAACAAATGTTTTGAAAGGAACATGGAAAATAGTTGGAAAGATCTTAAATCATCATACAGTGATAATGAGCTAGTAATACAAAAATGACCATGGGGGCAACGCCATGATAAAGTTTAATCACTACAGATACAGTGCAGGCTACTGAATCTTATGATTTGAATGTACTTTCTCATTACAGTTTTTAATATTAATCATGCACTTTTTCAAATCACTGATGTAATGAAATTTATACTGGTATACAAAATTTATTTAGGTGGAAGAACGGGCCATGTTACCTCCAAAGGAAGCTAAGGAGTTGCTGTACAAAATGTTTGCAGAAAATTTTATTACCCTTACTGTGAGTCCATGGTTTTATAAGTTATAAATTAATAATCTGTAAATAGTCTTGTGTAAAAAAATGATATTGGCTTTATTAGCATACCTATACACAATCACAATAAATTAAATATTGGATTAATACACTTCTCTATATTTTAAACAAATTTGTTACAGGAATTGTCGAAGACGCCTGACCATGCACCTACACGTACATTTTATTTTTTCAATGTCAACTTGATACAAGTTAGTAGGATGCTTTTGGAAAGATGCTACCAGGTACAAAATGTATTTTAATTTAGCTTGTACCTGTAATCAGATCCAAAACTAATAATTTCAAGTAATTACTCAATTATTTACCTTCTCCAGTTTCTAAATCTTTAAGTCACATTTTAAATTTTAGTGGGGGTCTTTTTGTGCCAGAATTTCTTCTCCCTCAATTATCAATAATTGTTCTTGATACAATATTTACACTAAACTTCAGTTAAATTTTATTACAAATATGGCCTTGGAATAAAATTTTGGAATGTTTTGGGGGTGGTTGGTCCACAAATCTTAGGGTAACACAGACATATCTCGCATCTGAAATGATTTAATTAAACTATTTACATAAAACCTCAAATTTTTTCTCGTTTATTTAAGAATAATTCAAAAATTAGGAACAACTTTTCTTTAATTAGAATTTGTTTTAAATGACCTAGCTAATGGTGCTTTAAGATTAGATAATGTTTCAAAATAAAAGGAACTAAGCTTTTTTTAAAAATAATGTTAGGAAATTCTCATGACAATTTACTTTCAACTGTTTCAATTTTCATATATGCTCTTTAAAAATATAAAACACTATTTAAAAATTTTTTTGGTGACATACTTTTTTTCTCACTCAGTCTTAACATTGAGTAAAAGAATTAAATATTTTATAAAATTAACAATCATGTCATGGCTTGAATCAGTATCAGGAATAAAAAATTTCACTTTTTATGGGACTTTTCTTCAAGATTTCTTTTTTTTCTTCTAACTCTGAAAAATAAATACCTAATGTCTACATGATAAATATCTATATGATTATGCTATTATACAGAATTGGACTATAATACAGCTTTCAAATAGATTAAAAGTTAAAAATATTTGTGTAAATAAGACAAAATTTAAACGTTAATTCTTCTGGGAATACTGTTTATAGCTTAACATTAATTGTATAACTTACAACATTTTAAAAATCTCTTTCAATTTCTATTCTTGAAATTATACTTTTTTAAATTTCAACAGGCTGTTGCAAATGTTCTTATCAAGAGACAAAAGTGCATTTCTGAAAACAAGTAGGGTCTTATATTTTTTTTAAAAAAGTTTTATTTAAATTTGTGCCATCCTATATAATAAAAGGCAAGTTTCTGTCCTTTCAGTCCGGTCATCTATAGCGATTGGTCCCTCAAACACATATGACTCCTACAGCCAATCATATTGAACATGTTTCACCATTTACGCGGACGTTCAAATTGAGTTATTTTTGGTGCAGTATTTCTTCCAAGACTTTATTTTGAGTTATGCGCGTTGGGATTTATAGCAAAAAGCTGTTTTTACGAGTTATTTATTTTAACTATAATGAATAGTATTTTTGACGTGATGAACATGTAATGCCTGTCGAGACGGCTGTTGGAGGGGACTTACAACATGCCACCGAACGGTGGCGGAACGTCCTTGGACGGGCTTTGTTGCTCGTTGTATAATAAATATTTAGCTTTGTGCCATTATTAATGGCATTAAATTAATTATCAAAAATTATATATTCTTTTAAAAGCCATTTCTCAAATATGAGTTAGTAACTTGTCACAAAATTGTTATAGTGTCTACAGGTGAGGTTCACTTGAAATAACTTCATCTCAAGCCAAGGATTGAAGTTTAACAATTTAATACATGAATTTGAAAATACAAATAAGTAACAAGCAGGTCAACAAGTAGTTAACGTGATGCAGAAAATACATCAAACTCCTCAACCATTTATAATACAATGGAAGAGCCTTTTTTAACACTAGTGCTGAAGGCATATTTCTACCAAATTTCATTCAATAAACTAGTAGTAGATAGTGCAAATTCTCTATTAATATAGAACATTAGAGATTATGTGTGCAACTTCAACCTATTCTATTGCCCCTTCTAGAGGGCTTCACCTTGACAAAGTACACACATAATCTCTACAACAAAACTACACAAAAGATAGCATTATTAATAATAACAATACTGGCACAGGAGATTAGAGTTAACACTAACTGGAAAATTGGGTGTTTTTTTAAATTATAATAATTTTCTTTTATCTGTATTTTTAAGGCCTTCTTATGATAAGTTTCAGTAGTTGTTGTTAATAGGAGTGTTATAGGATCCTTCTCATATTAAGAATATTTTTTTCAAGCAAATATTGGTTTTGGTGATATTTAAAAGTTTAAAACTTGATTATGTCATAATAACTTTGTCTTACAGAAAGAAAATCTAAAATGCTTAAAGATAAAGAGAATAATTTAAAATTTATTCAAATTAAATAAAAATTTTAATAAAATTCACAGAAACCTTTGATAAGTCATTTTTTATTGTTACAGTAACATCTGATAGAGCATTTGGAATCTTTAAATCTGCACAGTATTTTTTTGAATTTGAAATGATTAATTTTTAAATTCTCAATTTAAGCATGAATTTCAACCATTAAAGTAAAAAGAATTGTAAGTTTCCAATGCTAATTTTTTTTTGTGTCGTTATTTTGAAGACGTTTGCTTGACAAGCAGGACAGAGTAGAGGCAATTATTGCATCTCTTGATGCTGAGGGTGCTCATGAGCAGAAAGAAGAGGTTGAACAAATGGTAACACCCAGTGAGAAAGCTCAGTTAAAGAAAATTAGTGAAGCTGCAAGAACGTGAGTAAAATAAAATAAAATCTCAGTAGATAATATGAAGCCGTCAACACGCATGTAATGTAAAAATCCAATTAACAAATGGGAGCTGTGAACTTGGACATGTTCCTTGCCTAAATCAGTGCTTGGAATCAGGAATGGGGTGAGAATTACAATTTCGGTTTTGAGAATTTCATGGTGTTTCAATGGAAGAGGCTTCTTTTTAACCAGTAGTGGGATTACCATATACTGACACTTTTTTTAAACAACATATATTGTTATGAATAGACTCACACATTTGCAGATTTCACATATGCAACCTGTTCAAATTATTACTATAAATTATAAATCTAAACCAAAAAAATTTATAATTAACTAGTGTCACTAGTTGAATTTTATATAAGGAACAATTAAAAAGTTCCCTGCGTTGCAAAGTATTACTGCAGTGATAGTAGTTTAAATGAATTATACATAAATTATTAAAATGATTACATCAATATGCTGATAATTCTCACAGCTGAATCATATAAAGGAAATTATGATTTTGATTTGTAATTCTTGTATAAAAGAGATTATCGGTATATGCTTTCAACATTAGACATACTACACAATTGTACATAAAATCGAATTGACATACAGGTCCAGAGAAAAATCAATCAAAATAGCACAGATTTATTCCCAGAGATGGCTTGGTATTAGTTTCAGAAATCAAAACATAAGTATTGACATTTTGGATGTCAAAATGTCAAATACTAAAAAGCAATGAATTTGTAGTATACAGTCCTGGTAATGTTTTTTTTTAAATGTGTATTTTATGAACATTTTTTAAAATAAAAACATTAGTTCAGTGGTTTCCAACCTTTTTTGTGTGGCGACCCCTTTTTATAAAAGCCATGTGACCCGCGACCCCCATGAAATTTAAATAAGTCATTTTCAATTAAGTTTTTACAAAATACAGCAAATTTGCATTATAGTGAAAAGTTTTAGTTGACAGCTGGCTAGCCCCAGAAAACCTGTTGCCACCCCGAGACCCACAGATTGGGAACCGCTGGATTAGTTAATACATTTTAAAATGAGATGATGTTAATCATAATGCGACCCCAATCAAAAGCAGAATATTGATAAGACTTTTAAATCATTAAATGATGTATTTTGTTTCTTTCAGATTAGAGCTGTCAGAAATCCATTTAGATCAAACAATATTTGTTCTGGAGACTTATCTAACTTATACTCTTCAGCCCTCAATTCCAAAAAAATAAAAGCTGCTGTTGTTTATTAAAAGTGTTTCTTCACTTTATTAATTTTAAGACTCTTTTGAAATATGAAAAGACCTTTTAATTGTTTTAATTTTGACTTGTGAACAGATACACAGTCATAGAATCCAGACACCACATTCTGTGCACATGCAATTTTCTCCTTTACTTCCCCTAAGGCCCTTTAAATTATAAATATCATTACATACTGTGAAGTTTTTCTATGCTGCAAAAAACTGGCAACTTTCATGGAGATTTTTAGTATAAATTACATGTAATGTGATTGCAAATGTTTTTGATACATAGACGGCACAAAATATTCCAATTATTTTATACCTCCAACCATTTGTCTTGAGTTCAAATATAAATGAAGCTGTACCCAAGACTTAATTTCTGATTTTAAAGAAAACAGTTAAATGTTCCAGTAACATGTAAATATTTTCAAAATCAGGTATATTTATTAAACTTTAAATAATACAACACAGAATATGACATTAAGCATTTATAATTTTTAATCTTTTATTTTCCAAACAATATTTTTAAACAATACATCATATAAACAATACATCATAAATAAAATATTTCATATAAAGAGAAGTATCCAGAAATAACAACTTTACTTTTTACCATAGTATTCATTTAAAGCTCTTTCAAATGCAGTCAAGTCAGCTTTGTGTTTCATTATAAATTTTCCATTAAGATGAAAGACTGGAATTTCAAAACGATATGCTTTCCAAAGATCTTCATTGCCTGGAAGTGTGATGTCAACTTTTTGCAAGTTTACCTAAAAAAATATTTCAAAATTTTAATTTTAAAACAAATATGTCCTTAAATTATACCAAAATTTCTACTGGATTGTGTGGTAATTATGCTTAATAAATAATGATTTTTTTTATAATTATAAGTTTGGATCATAGATGCAGAGCTCCCCAGGCTGAAATGGCTTATTATTTTGTTTATGTTGAAAGTTATGACAGTTAAATTCTATAATACTGGTATCACTTGGAAATTTTAAGGGATAACAAATCCTATTGAGTGTGAAGATGTTAGGAGAACAGTAATTAACAATTGCCATGTTCAAGTTTTAAAAAAATGTAAGAACTGGTATCAGTGGGGTAAGGAACCATTCCCCCCCCCCAAATATACAGGTAATTGCAAATGTAACCATATTTTTAGATTAGTATGTTTACTAAAACATTAACTTAAATTTTTTTAAATATATTACATAAGATGTGCTAGAGGTTGCTATATTATTGAGGCAACTGAAATAGTTTAAATTAAAGTTATAGCTGTTAAAATGTTTATCCAGTTATCAGGTATCCAGCCTCTTGTCTAATTGTATGAACAAAGTTCAGGGAGCAATGTCAGTTAATTTGGGAAAAAACTAATCTTATAAACTTGTCTATACTAGAAATAGTATAATTATAAATATTAATTCTTTATACTCAATTCAAAACAAAGTATTGTAAAACTTTGACATAGGGCTAAAAACACTTTTTTTGTTCCATATGCAAGAACAAACACTAACACATACAAAATCCTTCAAGTCTGGCATTCTGGCATGGAATAGGTTGCCTGAACAAACCAGAAAGACCAACACACTATCAACATTCAAAACGCTGATGAAAAAGCAAGTCCAGACTAAACAAGGGATGTGCATACGGTATATGACACAATAATCTTCTGGATAGAAGGACTGCCTGTAATATATAAGATTAAATATCTAAATAATCCACTAAATTAACTAACTAGTTCATTTTGTTGAAAAGATATAGTATTTTTAAATTCCTTAAATTAACTTCACCGCCGTCTCATGGGCGGGCGGAAAAACAAAAGTAAAAAATGACCCACTTCCCATGAAGCCATCGAGCTGAAATTTGGCACACGGACCCGTGTCACCTAACAATGCATCGAATCAAATCAAAATTTCAGATCGATCAAACGTACCGTAATTAAATTAATGCATTTTTAGTTTATCTATATAAAACTATCTGTAAAAGTCGCTATTGTTTACATTTTACGGGTCACTTGACTTCACGCCAGCCATCGGTGAACACATCTCGTGTTTTAACCAGGTGTACCGGCGTGTTTTTGTTTACATTTGACATGTCACGCTGAGCTCGGTCCAGCGATCGATGACCAGACCTTTCAGGTGTTATAAAGCAAAGGGAAGTTAAGACAGATTCAGTCTGTAAATGTTTGTCGCGTTTGAACATAATCAATACTTTTAGTTATGTCTCATATATAAATATAAGGGATTTATAGTCAAAAACTTTGTTTTCACGGGTTTGTTTTATTTACCTGGTTTAAAAAGGGTCCCAAGTGCTCTAAAGCTTCATCACAAAGAGGGCATGGGTTCTTGGTGTACAGAGTCAGTATAGGCAAAGCTAAATTACTTTTGTCATTGAAATCTCTCTTGATTTGATGGGTACCCAGTCTTGTGAGACACAATGAATTAGTAGTAGAAGTATTTAAAATCTTTTTACATCCCTCCGAATTTATAAGCTTCTTACTCTTAACATGACATACATGTGTAATACATAATGAACTTTGACGCCAAGATTTAATAACCACTTTAGTTTTGGAAACAACTGGGGTTTTACCAAACTCTTTACTAAAATTGCTGAAAGTTACATGAGAAATAGTATTCATAAATGAGAGGAGTTTTGTAGCATTACAAGTAGTAGTCATTTTATTTTTACAGCTTGCGACTATGATCATTTCAACTTTTTGTCCAACAAAGTGAAGAATAATAATTTAATAATAGTATTGACTATATGAAATAGGCCCTAAACTATAGTATAGTACCGGTATATAGTCTAGGATCAAGATTAGATTATTAGTTTTTAAAAACACCAGTCATTAAATGGGCTATCAGACTATCAGTGAGTATCAATCAATAATGAATCCAATGATCAATTGTTCTTCAAAAGTCTTGTTAGTACTACGTCTACTAGTCCTAATTGAATAATTCCTCAAGAAAATGCAGCTGGCTGATGGAAGAACAAAACATCCTGAGTATATTTTTGGATGACCAGATCTCAGGCAGATCTGGAGAAATAGAAGAGTAATCAGAGTAGGCCTTCCTCCTTCAATTATTAATTGTCGAAAGAAAATTACAAATTCTGTCACTTCAGTTTCAGTGTTTCAACAAAAATTTTCACTGATTCAGATTTGAATAGACAAAGCTTATTCAGGAGCTCATATCTCCCTTGCCCTTTCTTAGCAGTACGTCATATTTAAAATATTAATAATAATTAATATTTATCTTATTGTTTCATCCAGGTTCATACTCCTTGGCAGTCCTTGGCCTTGATGTTTGCACTGGTTAACAATAAGTTGTAACATCCCTCAAGAAAAATTAAAATAGCACATATCGACTTATAGTCCATTAATTTCAAATGTAGAACATTTTTAATATTTATTAACCTTGTGATTGTTGAAAGGCTATGATTCATATATTATTATTTTTTTATATGTGCTTAGAGTTAGACTTTTGAGATTGTGACTGTTGTCACTGTTGAATCACTGTTGACATTGCAATAATTTTAATTTTTAATTGTACTCTTCTGTAAAGAAAACAATATTGATTCCCTTTTTTCAGTTCTTGCCAGTTTGCATGCAAACACTTAATTGCGTGGTAATTATAATAGTTTATTTAAAGTTCTTATGTTTCAACTATACAATGATAAGCCATTAATAAGTATCCTTCAAAAATTCAGAACTTCATATACGAATTGTAACCGCTCTTTAGGTAACGTTAATTAAATTTAAACGATTCCATTATCTGGCCATGGAAATCTGACCAAAACAACTAACTAACTTGCACGTGTAGACTGGATATCTAATTATTCTAATAACGACAGAAGTAGAATGAAAGCACAGAAAAGTATTCCCAATAAACCTATGACAAAGATGAAAATTGTGAAGAAAAGAAAAATGCCAAAAAGTTCATCTAGTAATCCGGTAACTAAAAAATATAGGGAAGCAGTTAAACAGTCTTTTCATGGCAAACACTTCCCATTCGGCTACAACGCCAGTAGCCACAGTAGTTACAAGACAAAGTCACAAGCCCTTCTTCAAAATAAAGCTCTCCAACTGCAAGGTAAGTCAGAATGCCGTTCTACCCGAATGCCTAATTGAAATTGTGTCTCACTTTTCTTGTAGCCTAAATCCTAAGCAAAAGTTAAGTCTAAACAAGCCTAATACTAATACTTATGACTATACTGACTATACTATACTATAGTATGACTATAGTCTATAGTATACTTCAGACTATACTATACTTACCATGACCATACTTGTTACTTATTACTTATACTTACTATAACTTATAATAATATAACCTTTTATTTTTATCATTTTAATTTTGAAGCACCTTTGTCCCTCCTAGCCTACTCTTCCAGATAAACAAATAATTTTAGAATTGATTTACTAGCCTAGCCTAACTGGATAGGCCTATGCCTATATACTATATATATTATATTAAGATTGTTAAGACCGCTCGTTTTTGAGACCCGGTTAACCTTTCAAAAAAAGACCGGTTAACCGGTTAGCCGCTCCGTATTTATACACTTTATACTATGTTTAGTGCACCAACAAGAGAATGGATCAAATTTTCCCATTGCGTCGTTTGATTTGACATCAAAGAGCCCGTGATGTACCGACTCTACTCTCTAGTGTTGCTGTCAAAACAGCGAATTCAACAAAAAAAAATATAAATTCCCAACAAAGAATTAAATTGTAATGATATTCAATTTTTATGTAATAATAGTATTAAAACGGCATATTTTAAATTGTTGTCAAGTCAGTTTGTTTTTGAGGACCGGTTAATCATTTTTAAAAAAGCCCGTTTTACTGAAAAGAATATTATTATTATTATTAAGAAAACGCTTTGATTTTGACGTCACGATCACTCGCGTGTTGGCTCTGGTATTCTGCCGTAACACAACAAAAAATTAACTCCGGGTAATAAGCTAATATACCACGTAATAAGCTAATATACCACGTAATAAGCTAATATACAGACTAAATGAAGTTACGGTTAACCAGTCCTGATAAAACGGAGTAAACAGTGATAATAAGATGGAATTTATTTAAATTAAATACCATATTATGTTTCACTCGTCAACTTGCCAGAACTATTAAATTTCGCCTCGCACACGACGATCCCCCCACCCAATAGGGTGGGGTTTAGGTGGGGCTGAGCTACACTCGCCATTTTCCAAGGCATGCTCTGACTCAATTTAAAAAGAAAAATGTTCCTTCCCCCAACCCGCTGTAGATGCATACAGTGGGGGAGGGGAGGGAAGGTGTCTCTTCTCATGGTCTTGTATTGGTATGTCAAAGCAAGAGGCTTCCTTTTGTATAAACCTCAAAGACCTTTCAAGCCTTCTAGCCTCCCCCCCCCACCACCCTCATTATCCCTAACTAGAAAACTCCGTAACTTGTTCCCCCCGTCCCTTTGAGTTCACTTAGAGCGGTCAACTGTAGTAATAAATAGCCGTGACCTTTGACCGTGGTTCTCATGAAGGTCTCATACAGTGCCTCGACAACTAAGCAAATTAAAATATTTTTAAAAAAGCATTCCTTAGCCGTAGGCGAAGTAGACTAATAGTGATGACGTCTATATTATTTCGATACCGGAATAGGGAGAAAGCCATTTAAAGTCAACTCAACACAGCAAAAACAAACTCCTGGGTAAAAAGCTATTACGGGCTTATTGAAGTTGCGGGGGGCTTATTGAATTTGCTGTTAACCGATCCTGATTAAATAGGACCGGTCCTGATCTGAGGACCAGTTAACCGTTAACAACCTTATATAATATTATAGTGACTATAGAAGTCTATAATAAAGAGTAAAGAGTCTATACTACTCTATACTGAACTTTGTCAACCTTCAAACTTCAAACCGCAGAAGCCACTCAGAAGTGTATTTTAAAAAAAAAGTAAGGCAAGGCAATGAGTAATGAGCTTTGGCCTGGGTACATCACAACAAACAAAAATTAATTTGTCTCCTAATGAAAAATGCAATTCCTATACATAAGTCATTAAAATTCTGATTTGTGCAAGTGTAAGGCTGCACTGCGTGCTATACTAATTGACTAGCCTATGCAATCATTATCAATTTATCATCATTCATCATGTCTTTATACCACTGCCCAGGCCTATGCTTATACTTATACAGCTATACTATTACTAGTATTTCTATTTAAGATTCACAGTCATCATAGGGCATAGCAATATATGGTAAAGTTAACTGTTGCGTGTTGGACAGGCTGCCAGGCTTAAAAAGATTTTTAGGAGTTTGATTTCAATGTCAGTAATGAATCTAAGGATCGTAAGTCCAATTTGTTTGTAGACAGCATTTCAGTAATTTTAATTACGCTATTTAAAATTTATCAAAACGTTTCATAAATATCTATATAGGCCCACTATCTATATATATAATATAATTCACCAAAGCGAGTATGATGTATGGGCAAACAAGCATAACGAATTACCCTCACTGGGGTCGACCAATTAAGTGAAGTGGGTTCCAAAAAAGGGGGGGGGGCATGTTTCGAGACCAACAATGCTTCTTCAGTACACTTGCGTTGTTCCTTCACAGAATAACATGCGATTTATAGTGTAGTGGTTATCACGACCGCCTTAAAAGCGGAAGGTCCCGGGTTCAACCCCCAGCGAGAACATCATTTTAAAATTTTTTTTAAAAATATGTCTTTGTGCATGTTCTTTCCCCCCTTTTTTGCAAACATGGCTGACCCTCGCTTGAGTCGGCCAATCACAGTTCATGGTTGGCAAGCTAGGGGGGTGAAGGGTGGTGGGCAAATAGAAAACTGCAGTGCGAATGTCTTGAGACCAACAATGCGTCGGTGGTCCCCCCCCCCAGACGTTCACTCGCGTTGTTTTGATTTCTTCGTGCGGTAGTTAGTGTCCGTTCTTTCCCCCCTTTCTTTGCACCATCCATGAGCAAGTCATGCTACACCGCGGGGCGTATCTAGTATTATTTTAAAATGGTAAAAGTAAAAGCAACGATAAAGGTGTGGTCCATGTATGAATAGTATTTTTGGCTGCCATCTTTGTTTTTTTTTCTATTTTACTTTTTTTAAAAAGTAGACAACTAAACCGAACTCATACCTTAAAACCACAAAGTAAATTATGTTTATTGATAAAAAATAATTACACTTATTCCCTTTACAGTAGTAAAATTACATTTAATTCCCGGCTATTCCCTTCACTCTACCATAACAACAATGTAAAACACATTCAAGCACAGCGGTGACTTTGTTTTATCTTAAAAAATATATTTAATAGGGCTTATAAACTGTTTTAATTTTGTGTGATTGTTTTTTCACTACATTTTCATCATGTCATGTTGATTAATAATATTGGCCAATGAAATATCCAAAATTACTCAGACTAAAAATCTTAAAATAAATGTTTTATTTAAACCAAGAAAATGTTCATAATCTCATTTTGAATTGATAATAATGTAACAATGTTAATTTATACTAACCTGCTCTGGTATGTTGTTCGTCCGTCGATTCGACGAAGACCACTCTAGTCATCCGAGGGTTGCTGGGACTGGCTTTGATTGTGCGTGCGCAGATGGCTGATGAGGCCGATCCTAGCACGGAAGGTTCGGGAACAGAAGGGACAAGGGACGAGTGGGACATCTCCAGGAGGGTTGACAGCACGGGCCTTTCGGGCTTGCCTCTTCTTTTCTGCGGAGGTGATCCTGTTTGCCTCGCATGACTTGGCACCTTCGTGGATGGAAGAACGCCAGGTGGAAAAGGTCCATTGCAGCAAGTTCCCACGTGTCTGGGTTGATGGCAAACGCTTTCAGTGAGACTTTCAGTGTGTCTTTGTAGCGTTTCTTTTGCCCACCGTGGGACCGCTGGCCATGCTGGAGCTCGCCATAGAAGAGTCTCTTTGGCAGTCTCTCGTCTGGCATTTGGACCACGTGCCCTGCCCAACGAAGCTGGGACTGCATCAGGAGTGTGAATATGCTGGGGAGACCTGCCTTGGTCAGTATCACTGTGTCTGGTATTTTATCCTGCCACTTAATGCCGAGGATCTTCCTGAGGCTTGTTGAATGAAAGTGGTTAAGCTTCCTAGCATGGCGCTGATACACAGTCCATGTTTCACACGCATATAGCAGTGTGGGGAGCACCACCGCCCTGTACACTTTCAGCTTGGTCTGGATGGTAATGCCTCTTCTATTCCAGACATTTGAGTACAACCTGCCAAAAGTGGAGCTGGCTCTGGCAATTCTGACGCTCACTTCGTCATCGATGGTGACATTTTGCAACAGTGTGCTGCCTAGGTATGAGAACCGTTGCACTGTGTTGAGTATCTGGCCGTTCACAGTGATGCTGGGCTCAACGTAGGGCCTTCCAGGCCCAGGCTGATGGAGGACTTCAGTCTTCTTGGTGTTGATCGTCAGACCAAAGTTTGTGCAGGCGCTGGAGAACAGGTTAAAGCTGCGTTGCATGTCGGCTTCTGAGGCAGCATTGAGGGCACAGTCATCAGCAAACAGGAGGTCTCTGATGATGTCTGTCATAACCTTGGTTTTTGCATGGAGCCTCCGAAGGTTGAACAGTTTGCCATCTGTGCGGTACCTCAGTTTAACACCAACACCCTCGTCTCTGAAGGCCTCTGTCAGCATGGCGGAAAACATGAGGCTAAATAGTGTTGGTGCCAGGACGCAGCCCTGCTTGACCCCGTTTGTGACTGTGAAAGGATCAGAAAACTCTCCGCTGTCCTGGACTCTGGCCTGCATGCCCTCGTGGAATTGTCTCACCAAGACGATGAATTTCCTTGGGCAACCGTACTTGGCCATTCCACAGACCCTCTCTGCCAACGGTGTCAAAAGCCTTGGTCAGGTCGACATAGGTGGAGAACAGGTTGAAGTTCTGCTCCTGACATTTCTCTTGCAGCTGCCTGGCAGCGAACACCATGTCGATGGTCCCTCGCTCTTTTCGGAAGCCACACTGACTTTCAGGCAGGAGTCCTTGGTCAAGGTGGACCGTGAGGCGGTTGAGCAGGATTCTGGCAAGGATCTTTCCTGCGATAGATAGCAGGGATATGCCTCTGTGGTTGTCACAAGCCTGTCTACTTCCTTTTTGCTTATAAAGATGTATGATGGAGGCATCTTTGAAATCCTGCGGGATCGTCTCTTGCTGCCACACCAAGAGAAATAGATGGTGGAGCCTTTCAGTCAGGGCTGTTCCTCCCTCCTTGTATACCTCAGCTGGTATGGCGTCAGAACCAGGTGCTTTGCCACTGGAGAGAAGATAAAGTGCTTTCTGGGTCTCGAGCAAGGTTGGGGGGTCATCCAGTGCTTTGTTTGTGGGCACTTGGGGTAGACGATTGATGGCTTCTTCGTTGAAGGGCGATTTAGGACGCTTTTGAAATGTTCGGCCCACCTCTTCAAGATCTTCTCTTTGTCTGTGATGAGAGTGTTACCGTCTGCGCTGAGGATGGGGTTTGATCCTGAGGGCGTAGGGCCATACACTTCTTTCAAAGCGTTGTAGAAGTTTTTATAGTCACGCTTGTCTGCATAGCCTTGGATCTCGTCGGCTTTGTTGCTGAGCCAATCGTCCTGCATCTGACGGAGCTTTTGCTGTACAGTATTGCGTATGTTGTTGGGTGCATCTCTCCTTGCCGTGGACCTGGGATTATTGAGGTAAGCTTGGTGTAGGAGGTGTTTCTCATCCAATAACTGCTTGATGTCTTCGCAGTTCTCATCGAACCAGTCCTTATGTTTCCTGGTCTGGTGCCCCAGAGTCTCTGAAGCTGTGGTGTAAATCAGCTCTCTGAGTGACGCCCAGTCTGCCTCCACGTTCTGGTTGCCTGAAGAGGTGGATTTCAAGCGCTCTTCCAGAGCATCCACCAAGGACTGCTTGCAGCTGGCGGTCATTAGTTTGGCAACATTTAGCCGCTTGGGGGCCTTCTTCCCTTGCGGGCGCCGTTTCGGCTGAATGCGGATGTTGAGCTTGGTGATGATGAGGCGGTGGTCTGTCCAGCATTCAGCGCCGCACATGGACTTGGTCACACGTACATCCTGCCTGTCTCTCTTCCTCACGATGGCGTAGTCAATAAGATGCCAGTGCTTCGAGCGGGGGTGCATTCCATGACGTCCGGTTACGGGTTGGGAGGCGGAAGATCATGTTGGTGATCAGCAGTTCATGTTCAGCGCAGGTCTGGAGTAAAAGAAGACCGTTGCTGTTGCAGTGACCCACTCCATGATGACCAAGGACTCCTTCCCAGGCAACGTTGTCTTTGCCAACTCTTGCGTTGAAGTCGCCTAGCAAGATGAGTTTGTGGGCCTTTGGAACGTCGGCAATGACAGTGTGAAGTTCTTCATAAAACTTTGCCTTCACTTCATCTGTATTGGTCATGGTTGGAGCGTAGGCACTGATGATGGTGAGGTTTTTCTTTCCAGCCAGTGGGAGTTTCATGGTCATGAGTCTGTAGTTCACTCCCTTGGGAAGTCCAGCCAGCTTTCCGACAAGAGTTGTCTTAATTGCAAACCCAACGCCTGCTTCACGCCTCTCCTCGCATGGTCTGCCACTCCAGTAAAATGTGTAGCCAGATCCTCTTTCACAGAGCTCTCCTTCTCCCGCGAGCCTGGTCTCGCTCAGGGCTGCGACGTCGATGCTGTATCTAGCAAGTTCTTTTCCAATCAGGGCTGTTCTCCTCTGGGGTCTGTCCGCATCGTCCCTGTCCATGAGTGTGCGCACATTCCATGCGCCCAATATAAGAGGAACTATCCTCGTTTGCTTTTTTTGGTTACGACCGCTGGTATAGGGTCCCCACCAGCCGCGGTATGCTGGCTAGGGTAAGCTAGAGCAGGCAATGTTTAGGGCACCTTTTCTAGCCCCTTCCTCATGCCATGGAGGTGAGCAGTGCATTCCTGAAGAGGGCTGCTCAGTCGCCCAGGGGGCTGCCGGACTCCACCGCTGCTCCGTGTCAGCGAAGAACGACCCAATGCCCTGGGCCGCCTGTGTGCAGGGTTACGGCTACGGCTCCCAGTGTACCCACACCTGTCGCTTGCCTGTCGCCACAAGACTTGTTGGTGACTGATGGGATGGATGACAAAAGTGACTTGCGCGATGACTTGGATTTAAGTGAGAAAGAGTTGCGCAGTTCGTCCATCTCACTCTCTCGCCCGAGACCATCTTGATCCAGCGGCAGGACAAAGTCGAGACAGCTGGTGATGGAGACGTGTGCAGCGGATGGCCATGATGTCCTGTGTGTCTTGTCATGCCCTTAGCGTTCCACAACGCTTTGCTGAGAATCGCCTTTTTGACCGTTGACCAACTAGTGGTTCCTCCGCTCTGTCCACCGAATCCAGTCTTTACGTGCATAGGTAGACAAACCTAGATCACCGAGGGTTTGAGACCCGTCGGCTACCCTCACCAGGTTTAGCCAGCTAGTCGAAGCCGTTGCCCGGGGTGTGGCCACTGTGCACGCTACAGTTTCTAGG
The DNA here is from genome assembly GCA_944989445.1 of Ampullaceana balthica. NCBI lineage: Eukaryota > Metazoa > Mollusca > Gastropoda > Lymnaeidae > Ampullaceana > Ampullaceana balthica. Next base: position 880,503 of record CALYLW010000170.1, on the reverse strand, counting down.
AGCCACTGGTGAGAGCTGAGTGACAAGTGGGGACCAAGGGTGGACGAACTACCCCCAAGAGCTCTGGTATACCAAATGTTTATAGCGCATGAAACACAAAAATGCCAAGTAGAAAACTAAGGGCTTCATTAAATTAGAGAGAGGGCTGGGGTGGGGGGTTAGAATCTGTCAAAGAGAATAGAGGTACAATTTTTGTAAATCTTTGGTAAATGTTGTTTCTGCTTTTTTTTAGCCCCTTTTTGAAAATAGGAATGGTTTCAGAATTATTAAGTGTTAGTATCAATGGGTGGCGTAATAAGGGCTGGCACCCAAAAGCTCACCGTCCATTCATTAATGAAATCAACCCCCACCCCACCAAAAAAAAATTAATAAAAAGATATTAGTATTAGTGTTTGGCTGATAACAAATTGACACCTCTTTCTGAGTTCTAATTTTCATTCTGCAACAAAAGCACTTTGTTTTGGGATTTGTCATTTATTTTTTTTCCCATTTTTTTTTATTTTAAAGTTTTGTTCTGCCCTGCATACCCAGGTCAAACCCCATACATGTAGTTTAGCTTGCATCTGGGCAGAATAGCGACTGTCAAAACAGCGACCGTCATAATAGCGACTGTATCAAAATACCGACTTTTTTCTTTTGCTTGTGATAATGTTTGAAAAGCTTACTGTGCCTAGACTACGATGGAGTTCATAAAATCAAGAAAAGGATGACATGATAAGCCACGTAGGTTTTTTGTACAGAAGGGACAAAACAAAATTAAATACAATCAACTGGAGGTGTGTATAAATAAATGTTGGTTTTTTAAAGAGTGTATACACATTTTCGGGACACATTTTTAAAAAAAAATTTTGTAAAAAAATTTAAAATTTTATCAGCTATTACTTCAGTCAAGCATATTTTGCAGAAAGCTCGATAGAGATTAGCAAACAAGATGCAGTCGATTAATTGAGGTGGATTGCAGTGGTAGGGGCAGAGGTGGCGTGTGGCTGGTTTTTTAAGCTAGAGAAGTTCGACTACAGGACTTTTTGATCCCCGGATGTTTAGCCCCTTTTTGTTTTTACCTTATAAAATTGTGTTTTTTTTCTTCTAATTTAAAAAAAATAATAATACATGTAATATAGTTTAATATTATTATCTATTAAAAATGGCATGAAATAATGTAGTTATTTTCCACGTTTAATTTACCACTAAAAAGGATATACACTCAAAACCAGTCAACATTAAGTGCGAATTCATGATTGTGATAAATGCACCATTCCTCTGAGGTAGCAAGTCCTTCCAAACCTATCCAACTCCACCTCCACCCCAATCCGATGTAATCGGACAATAAAAAGGCAATGTGGTCAGATAGTCCTTTATAAAGGTACCTACATTCTCTCAGCCACCAATCCCTTTATTTACTTTCTCCATAACACGGGGTCAGTGGTCGTCACTTAGTCTAGCTTTCGTAACATGTCATTATGTAACCCCCGGACAGTTCGACCACTGGACGTTTCGACAAGGGGGCTGTCCATATTGTTAAAAAAAGCTGCCCGGGTAACCATTCAAAACGCCGCATTAGTTTCGCCGTCACGATTACTATACAATGCAACCTAGCCACCATCCATGCACCTCATTTTACACAATATCCAACTACATGCTTCCAGTAACAAACTATTGTGAACTATAACGCACTATAAACTTTTATTCAACCTTCATCAAAATGTTGCTATTGTTTTAGTCTTTATTTTTGTACTATGCATTTATGTAGTTTTTTCACTTTGGGTCCTTGGGTAAGTTTAGACAATGAAAAGGGGTCTATGTGTCAAAAAAGTTTGGAACAACTGTGTTAGGTGAACGTCTGGACAAGAATAGCTATGAGGTGAAGTCGCTGTTTTGACAGTCGCTATTTTGAACCCGTACCAGTTTAGCTAGATACACAGCTGCGGTTTATGAGGCCAGTATTAGATACACCACAGCAGGGTACTTAGTGTTAGCCTTTTAAAAAGTTTTTATGATATTAACACAGAAATAAATTTAAAATTAAAAATATGACTGTATTTATCTTGGTTGCTCTTCATTTTCATGCCATGTCACCAAGCCATCATTGATATTCAAATTGAGTTCACTAGCTGTTTTAGGAAGTGAGAATCAAATGATTTCAAATAACAAATCGCATTCATTTAATTTTAGGTGGAGGCTTGACTTTGGAAGCTCTAGAAAAACACAATGCATCTACTGGAGGATTTACGGAGGCTTCAATTCAAGATGATGCAACATCTTTTGGAGGCACAACTTTTAATACTTGGGCAACAAATTTAACAGGATGCACAAATGTTACTTTTAATAAAGTTCATCGCTATATTAACTCCAACTCCATTGTACAAAAAGAGGTCAGTTTTTGTGTTTATATATTAAAAGAAAATATTAGTTTTTAAATTATATACATGTATCTGGATTTAGTTTTATACATAGAAGAAAATGTTTTTTTTATATATAAACATTTATATAAGAAATTATTGGTTTCTTTTGTTTGTCTTAGATACTTGCTGTTTTGGCAGCAATCACAGAAGTTATCAAAGAGAATGGTGGTGAAGGAAGTGATGTGCAATACTTTGGTCTTTTGGTATGTTTTTTGTGTACATGCTAAATGCTATGATAAAAAATGAAAATAAAACATAACCTCACCCTTAGTCTGACATAGAGAAAGTAACAGAACATTTATTTAATTTAAAGTTGTTAATCTTAACAGTCATAAGTGCAGGACCAGTTTAATCTGCACCGGTTTACCGTAGCTTCCAATTTGTCAATATTAGCCAAATTATTGTTAAAAAAAATTTTGATGGGGATTTTTTTGGGTTTTGTCTCCAGTTTTAAAAGCAAAAATTAAATTTCAAGATCAATATAATCTCCTCACGGGTTGACTTTGCAAAAACAGAAAAGGAAGATATTTTAATATATTAACAAAATTCTTTATCATCACTATTCTTATTCATTTTCTTCTTAGTTTGGTTCATGCATTGTTCTGTTTTGTGTGTATTAATTCTTTGTGTTGCTGGGCTAATGTGAGCAGCGATTAGACCAAAGAGCCTTTGATGTCAGAGATACAGACAAAGTGAGGCGAGAACCTCTTTATACAGCACAAGCCAGTATTAACTAAATTTGTTAATTTCTCCTCTTGCTGTAGGTTCAGCGGGCTTAAGAAAAATACCCTGCTACCACTAACAAACAGGTCTTTTTTGAACAGTTTAGTCCTAAAAACATGTAGGGGTCTACCGATATGCCTTTTTGCCGATACCGATATTACAGATATTTTTTTTGCCGATATGAGTGCCGATATTTGATTTGTTAGGACAAAAACCAGCGGTAATATTTGATGACGTCATTCTTAAATTTATCACTCGTAATTATTTATCTTTTATATTAGGGGACTACCGATATGCATTTTCGCCGATATTACAGATATTGTTTTTCCGATATGAATATTTGTTAGGACAAAAACCAGCGGTCTTATTTGATGACATCATTCTTAAATTTATCACTCCTAATTATTTATATTTTATATTAGGGGTCTACCGATAAGCATTTTTGCCGATATTACAGATATTTTTTTCCGATATGAGTGCCGATATGAGTATTTGTTAGGACAAAAATAACAGCTGTCATATTTGATGACGTCATTCTTAAATTTATTACTCGTAATTATTTATATTTTATAATTAAGGGGTCAACCGATATCCAGTTTTGCCGATATTACCGATTTTTTTCCCCCGAAACGAAGTTTCCGATGTGTTTACAAGTTCCAGATCATGACCTACATAGGACTCATAACAAAACGAACCGTCCTTTATAAAAATGTAGTACAAGCAAAATTAGGAAGTTCTTTTGAAACTTCAACCTTGACTCATATAATTATTAATTCTAACCAATAGTTTAATGGCTTTTGCACACGGCCACCTTTTATGAATGAAACAATGAGAACAAAGTAATAGTAATACAATGTGTAGAGTGAAAATGAGGTTGAAGGTTGAATGGTTGCCAATGACAACAAGTCTTCACACGGTACATTTTGTTATTCCATACGAAACGAAATGTTTTAGACATCTGCGATTCTGCGTGCATCTTTGCTATTAGAGCAATTACGTGAACATAATGTTTACATGTTATACATTTATTAGAGCAATTACGGTATACTTGGCATCGGCACTATTTACACAGTACATGTATTTCTGAGTATACGAAAATCGGCCGATACCTAAACAATATCAAAGCACATGGCAAACTGTATCGTGGCTGCACATATTAATACTAGGACTCTTTTGACTATTTCAATACCGGTATCGGGGTCGATATATTAATTTGTCGAGATATTGTAAAACTAAATGATAGTTTTTTTGTTTCTGTTTTGGGGGGGGGGTCAAAATGTCACTTTTTATGAAATATCGGTGACGTCAATATCGGGACCTTTACATGCTACCGATATTGCCGATATCCAGATATCGGTGCCGATATATCGGCCAGCCGATATATCGGTAGACCCCTAAAAACATGTGATTTTGACAACCTTAATTTAATTATTTTTAAAAGGTGGTTTCAGTCATTTCAGTTCACATTAATTTATAACTTTTTCATAATTATTAAGATCAAGATATTTTTAACTGTGATAAGAATCTACACTTTACCCTTTCTATTTCCTTATTAGAGAATAGAAATTTATTAACAAATATTTACCTTCTATTCAAACAGTGGCCAAACCGTGGCTCGTGAGCCGCGTGCGGCTCTTTGGCTTTTCTGTGTTCACATTGCAGCTCGCAATACAATTAATGAAAGATATGTTACAAGGATAATTGGAAGATTTCCATATCAAGTTTAATGACCCATAGTGCTTCAAAGCTGCTCTCAACATTTTTTAATATTTTAAAATGCCTCTCAGTTGCTACAGGTGTGGTCACCCCTCTTCTATTGGAACATATAGAATTTTTATAATTTTAATTTTCCTTAGAACATCTACTTTATAAATTTTTTTATAAAAATTGAAATCTCTAATTAAATAGTCTTACTATTTCAAGTACAGTGGGACCCACTTAACTCGAGCCCCGTTAACTCGTCAGCTCTATTAAGTCGACGTTTTTTATTGGAACCGCCAAATTCTCTGTTTGTCTTTGCATTTTTTCATAGGTTAATTCGATTTTTTAAAGACGCCGAGCCCTAATATTTCGAGCACAAAAGAGTGCCAAATTTGCAACTTAACTCAATCCCTGTCTGTTCGCCTAGCGACGCACACTCACATTTTTAGTTTAATAAGTAATATTTAAAAAATATTTTTTTTAAAAAGGACACGCTTTTAACATAATCACCACTTTTATTTATGTCTCATATATAAGGGATTTATAGTCAAAAACTTTGTTTTTACAGCTATTTTTTAAAACTTATAATAAAAACTCTTTAAAATTCACGTCTGAAGCCCACCCATGTTTTTTACCACTATTTTTTTAATACCAAACACCTCATAAGCGCCCGCCCAACGTTTTATACCATGGTGATGTGTTCACGTGGTGAACTCATGGATGTCAACAAAGCAGACGGGTACCGATGCTTATATATAGACTATAGATAAACTAAAAATGCAATAATTTCAATACAGTACATTCGATCGATCTGAAATTTAGATACAATGCATTGTCATCCAAGATCTATCTGTGGTAAAATTTTTAGATCTCTAGGACCATCAGAAGTGGTGTAAATTTTACGTTTCAAGATTTGAAGGAAGGGTGGATGGATACAACATACAAACAGTGTGACTTAAATAAAAGCGTGTAAAAAGTATTGAAATCTCGCTTTCCTCGAGACTTCCAGCTATTGTGTGATTTTACGAGATTTCAATAAGGATTACCGGATGTTTTTTATCTTGTTTCACTTTTGATCCGTATGTGAATTAGTTTGACACGGTAATGACACGTCTCTATCGAGTATGTATTCACCAGAGGTACTCGAAAATCGTGTTAGCGGTCTTTAATCGTCGTTATTTTGAAGTGCATGTTATATTATTATTAAACTTAATTCATTTTCTGATGCATTAATCATTTTATTTTTTAAGATAAACGAATATCTTTAGAAAAGAAAATAAAGGTTTGTATCGAGAATCGACGGTGGTTTTTATATAATTAAATAAAAAATTATTATTCTTTTAAAAGTTTGTTGTTGCTTTGTTACCAGTAAGATACATGACTGTGACTAACACACGCGTGACGGTGAAATCAAATCATTTTCTTAATATTCCAGTATATATATAATATACACGTCATCACTGTTGTAGGTCGAATTCTGATAAGGAATGATTTTTTAAAAATTCGCTTAGGTCTAACACACAGTGCGCCTTTGATGTGATCAACGGTCAAGGCCACATTTGTTACTATTTATATTACAAGTTACACGAATCCTTTGATTAACGGAGGAAATTCGAGTGCGGTCTCATAGTGACAGATATCCTGCACGTCAAAGGCATTAAACTTAAAATTACCATATTGATATGTTTATTTTTTTTAAATTCGATTCGACGGGCATTGCAAACGCGAGCGGCGGTGACATGCCATGCCACACGCGCCATGGGGCGAGGCGAAAAATTTGACCTTAGTTTTAACGCATGCGTAGACAATTATAAACTGGTAACTCTTTTTTTTTATTAAATGGAATCGAAAACATGACCACAGAGACGTAATCAAAGTCATTTACTTCGGCAAAAAAAAATATATATATATAAAAATTCCTGACTAGTCATAGCTTTTCCGGACTATTTCCCGACTTTCAAGACCGGAAAAATTATTTTAAGAATTCCTGAATTTTTCCTGTTTTTCCCGACTGAGTGGGAACCCTGGGTTATATTTAAACGGGTCCTTAAAAACGAACGGTCTTAACCTTAGGAAAGAGTGAAAAAATATTAGCGTCCCGATATTCCGATACGATTCCGATTAATCATCTCATCACTAATTAACGCACATCATGTATATAAAGAAATTTCAAGTGCATGTTAATATTTTGCCGCCATATTGGTTTTCGTTTAACTCGATGATCGGTTATCTCGGCGCCATTTTTCATACCCCGAGGCCGTCGACTTAACCGGGTCCCACTGTAATTTATTTTATGTTATGATTTCCGGCAATCGGAATATATATGCTGTTATTTCTCTCTTGACATTCATTTATCATTTTCTCAGAATGAGCTTTTTACCATGTTTAACCTAGTTAAATTATTTTATAATGAAATGTACAGAGCATTATGGTCTTTGCTTTAACAATTTTATGTATTTTAAATGGACAGGTAACAAGTTTGGAAAAGCCAGATAAATTGGAAACAAGACTAGCCATGGCTCATTTGTTGAGCATTGTAATAAAAAGGTAAAAAAGATTTAATGATACATCTTTGATTACAGTTTATTCTTTTCTTAAAGGTGTAGTAAGGCCTAGTACTTTAAACTTCACTTTGGAACCTTACCTCTTTTTTCTTTTGTTCATTTAAATGTTTCTAGAGTTCCAGTATCTGTTTTGCAAAGTCGATTTTCACAAGTTCAAAAAACTCTGATGGGGCTTTTAACAGACTGTATTCAGCAACAAATGACAACACCACTTAAACCTGTATGTTGTTAAACTTTTAACTATTTCAGTCAATTTTAAAATATTAAAGAAGTTATAAAAGAAAAACTATGAGACTATATAAGTACATATGTGTAGAATTAAGGTCCTTATTTCTTTTAAAAATCTTTTTAAAAGCCATTTCTTTTCTTTGTAGGCGCTTTCTTGTCTGGCTAGTTTGTTAAGAGTTCAGAATTTGGATAAATGGCTTGATGGGACAATAAAGCATACATTTGATGCATTACTGGCATTTGTTTCCCATAAAAAACCTAAGGTAAGATTTCCTTATTTTATTTCTAGCTTTGTGTTTTTAAAAAAATCCTTTATATTAACTCGTGGTGTCTGCTTGCTGACGCCCTTGTCGCCAAAACTTTGGATCGATTTTTAACCCACTTGCTCGTAAGCTAGCGAGCTGAAATTTATCAGGCAGTTTCGTGCCGATGATAAAAATAATGTATCAAAATTTCAGATCGATCGCATGTACTGTCATTAAATTATTCAATTTTGAGATTATTTTATTTATCTCTATGTATCATGTTAAATTTTTGAGATAAAGTGGAAGGGTGCGCATTATATTGAACGACCTTTCCTGTCGCGCAATAAGGTGCATATTTTATTAACAACACTTTTTATTAACATATTCCTGATCGGTGAGCATTATATTAAACATGTTTTACGACACAACTACAATTTTGTATTGTTGGATGGTCTTGCGCTGCATGTTATTATGAACATTCTTTTAGTTACGTCTCGTACATAAAGGATTTATAGTGAAAAACTTGGGTTTTTTATTCCTTTTTTTGAAATGGTTGGTTATAAAATATGTGTATGAAAACTACCAGTAATGCATTTTTGTTTTCAACCTATTGTCTTTGCAATAGATCAGGAAAGCAGCCCACACTGCAGTGAAAATAGTTTTGAAAGGAAGCATATTTATGCAGCAGACACCAGCTCCACCTTTTCATCCAGCAGCCTCTGCAGTAGCTAAATTCTGTGAGCAACAAATAGAGGCTTTCAAGGGTAGGAAGAATAATCTTTTTATTCATATATTTGTTTATTCTTTGTCAAATTACAATTGATGAAGCTTTTATTCATATCACCAAATTTTCAAATGATTGTATTGTGTTTCAGGAATTAAGGTAGGTACCTTTTTTTAAGACTAAAATTCAACTATGCCTTAGCTATCTTATTTTATTTCAAATCAAATATGATAAGTGTTGACATCCATTTTACTGTAATGTTGGTGTCTTTTATAGTTAATTAAAAGTATGTTGTCAATTTGTTTGCAGTAGATTGAAAAAGTTATTTATTCTATTTTAATTGTTTCTAAATCACAAGATGTCAAAGCCAACTAAAAGTTATAATTTTCTTATAAAAATAATATCAAATTAAAATTTTATTATTTCAGGACAGTCAAATAAAGAAGTGATGCATACACTGTCTTTATTGAAAGACACCCTTAGTTTGTTTCCAGCCACAAATGTCAAGTCTTTGTGTGAAATGTTATTGAGATTAATGACATTAACAGATTTGGTAATAAAATCATTTTCACAATTTAATTGGTGTAACAGTTAAAAGAAAGATAAAAAATAAAGAATTATTCTTTAATGTCACTCTGTTAAAAAGGATATGCTACAAGTTAAATCCCTATCAAGCTGTTGTGTCAAAGTTATAAAGTTTACTTTTAACATTAAATTAACAAAGTATTTTTTTATTTTTCATTAGTGACTACTTTATAAATGAATAAATTTATTTTTAAATGTCTTTATAGGTTTCAGATACAAAGAAACTTTCTGCTTTTTCTAAAATCAATACATTATTTTTCTAAATGCAGCTTGTGCGATCATCTTGTCTTGAAGTTCTATACAGACTATTCTCAGCCAAGCCTAGTGTGGAGATAATGCCAGCACAAATGAATGCTCAGTTGCTTACTGTGAGTCAGCTGGAAATTAAGATGAAAAATGGATACAAAAGCAACCTCTATCAGCTCTTATAATTTAAAAAAAAAGTTATTCATATCTTATCATTTATCATTGTGTTTTTCAATTATTGACTATTTCAGGCACTATATGAGTACCAGCCATCAGTTAAAGACAGTAAGCCTATGATTGCTTGGTTGAAAGTTATGGAAGCTGCTAATGTGAACTTGGCCAAGTAAAATATTTTTATTTTATCTGCTTAATTATGGGTGGTGTGACTATTTATATATATTTGTATATCTTTGTAAGTTTGTTTATATTAATTTCATAAATTCTTTTGGGCAGAGAGTTAGTGAAATTGAATGACATGCCATTTTAAATGAGATTCAATCATATATCTTTACATTACATTCAATAGCTCATATTTAAGGCCTGATGCTATTTGACTTTATATGTATTGAACAGCTTTAATTGATCAATTACAAGCAGTCATTGATTACAAACTATTCGTTCCTGCCACAACTTCTTTTCTGACACATGCCCTATCTTACTGAACTTCTCTTGGACCCATTTATCAGCTACGTTCTTCTGCAGACACAAATATTCTCTCTGTTCCTAACACACACACTAAAACATTTGGCGAAAGGTCTTTCTCTTTTTGTGCCCCCAAACAATGGAATTCTCTACCATTACACATTTGCAATATTCCTATTACTAAGGCTTTTAAGACTGCACTAAAAAAACATCTCTTCAAACTTTACTTTTAAAATAAATGAAACAACATCAAACATTTCTTTAAATGATAATGTAGTTTATGTGCACCATCATGTCACAAATGTTGTAGTAACACTGGGTAAAATCTACTCATAAAATCAGCATAGTCATTTTTTCAGCTCTCATTGGTAAATATTAAACTTTTTATTTTGCTAGTCATGACGTTAATCTCAATGTGAATCACCTGCCTCGTCTATTTTCTACAAGTATGACATGTCTCTTGTCTGATCGTCAGGATGTAGCTAAAGCAGCTGTTGAAATAATGAAGGTAATGTTGAAATTTTGCTACTTTGCAAAACTTAAGGCACATAACAGGCACCTGGACCTAGCAAAAATCTATAAACCTGTTTGTTTGGTTTATAAAAAAAAGTGATAAAGAAAAGGATGGTCACTTTGTATCATTTTCTTTCATGTGTTTATCCAGTGTGGGTAACACGAGTTATAAAAGTAGATATTTTACCCTAACTAAAGAAATTGATGTTATTCCTTACTTGATTTCAAAAGTACTTCATATTTAAATTTTAAGATAACTATCATTATAATTATTAATGTGAGCGGGCTTGATGCTTAATACTTTTGCACTATGAATAACATTTTTAACTACATTCTTTTTAAATCATTATTATTCAAAACTTCACTTCCTATCCAACAGCTTATTTTTAACTACATTCTTTTTAAATCATTATTAAGCTGTCTGATAGGAAGTGAAGTTTTGAATCAATGGACTAGGATAATATTTGAAGTTTTTTTTACCCAATGCATTGCTGCTTGTTAAATTGATGTTATTTCTACAATGAGTTAAACACATAATAGAAATTTAGAAAAAAATCCCTTTTATGTAACAAAAGATCATATTAAAGTGCACCCAGCTCAGGACTATAATAATTTATATACCGTGATACCTTGATATATGTCCGCTTTGAAATAAGTCCAACTCTGTATACATCCTTTTTGGAAGTGAAACATTTTGCTTGGTATAAGGTCTTCTTTTGGAATACAACCCGCGTGCATGCTAAACTTGTATGAGTCAAAATGACACATTGGGCATGCATAACTTGTATGGATAGCAACACGGTGGGATACTTTTGTTAGTGAGAGGAGCCAAGCAATGAAAAAAATATTTAGGACCTGATCACCATGGAGGTGAAAAAGAGATTGTTGAAAAGTATGAAAGTGGCATGCGTATTCAGGACTTGGTTGCAGCATACCGTCTGCAGAGTATGACAATTTCTACGATTGTGAAAAAAAGAAAGACGTTATTATATCTGCTAATTTTTCAAAGGGGGGTGAAATCGATTACAAAAAAAAGATCATGAACATTAGAGCATATTGAAAAATTGCTTTTGATCTGGATAAAAGAAAAACAGTGTGCTGGTGAAAGTGTTTCGGAGGCTATTATTTATACAACTACATCAATAATAGATATATAATATGCCAATAACACTGATTTCTTTTCATGGAAACGGATGTATTAATTTCCCTCTATTTCTTATGAGAAAAATACATTTGGTGTACGTCTTTGTTTGGTATAAGTCCAAGGATCTGGAATGGATAAAGGCTGTATCCCGAGGTACCATTTTATATATAAAATAAATAATTTTATTATTTACCAAAATTATTCCAGGTCTTGCTATTAGAGTGTGTGGAAACTGTCAAAGACAAATTAGTCAGCAATGCTTCTGTCACTGCTTTACAGAAAGTAGTAAAGACTTTAGAAACTGGTCTAAGCTATCAGTTTCATTCCAATTGGTCTTTAGTTTTGCAACTTTGGTCCACAGCATTTCAAGTGAGTGTTGAGTTGTTGTTCAAATTTGTTTTGATTGTAATTTACTGTTGTAAGTTAAAGCAAATAGACTAATCAAAATTGATTTACTTTGTTTCATTAAAATTATGTTGTGTTTAAATTATTTATCTTTATAAACAAAAAACCCTGATAATGTGAGTTTTCAAAAATTGTAGTTTTAAATTACATATTTTATTGTTTCTATGTTAAAAACTATATTTTCTGTGAGGAAATTGGAAGGCTGAACAAGTAACAAACATAAATTCCACTTTCTTATTTCAGGTCCTTGGTAAAATAATGCCAAAAGATTTAATGAAGGTAAAGAAGGGTATTTTTATTTTAAAATTTTAGTTACCTCGAGCTCGGTTAGCTCGACCACCCCACTAACTCGACGTTTTTTATTGGAACCGCCAAATTCTCTCTTTGTCTTAGCATTTTCTCATCGGCTAATTCGATTTTTCTAAGTCGCCGAAACCTAATACCTCGAGCACAAAAGAGGGCCAAATTTGCAACTTAACGTTGGTTAGCTCAATCCTCGCCGGTTGGCCTAGCAATGAACTCTGGCATTTTTAGTTCAAAACAATGTTGACATCTCGCTTTCTTCTAGACTTCCGGCTATTGTGTGATTCTACAAGATTTCAATAAAAATTACTGGATGTTATTATCTTCTTTCACTTTCGATCCATGTGTGAATTAGATGTATGCACCCGAGGTGCCCGTAAATCGCGCGTCTTTAATCCGTCATTATTTCGCAGTGCATGTTATATTATTATTAAACTTAATTCATTTTCTGATGCATTAATCATTTTATTTTTTAAGATAAACGAATATCTTTAGAAATGAAAATAAAGGTTTGTATCGAGAATCGACGGTGGTTTTTATATAATTAAATAAAAAATTATTATTCTTTTAAAAGTTTGTTGTTGCTTTGTTACCAGTAAGATACGTGACTGTGACACTAACACGCGCGTGACGATGAAATCAAATCATTTTCTTAATATTCCAGTACACGTATATAATATTATTAATATACACGTCATCACTTTTGTAGGTTGAATTCTGATAAGGAATGATTTTTTAAAAAATTCGCTTAGTCTTAGTTGCCGGCCGAGGTCCAACACACAGCCCACAGCGTGCTGTGATCAACGGTCAAGGCCGCAATAGTTTTATTTATATTACAAGTTTGATTGACTGAGGAAATTCGAGAGCGCTCTGGTAGTAACAGATATCCTGCACGTCAAAAGCATTAAACTTAAAATTACCATATTGATATGTTTATTTTTATTTTTTTTATTCGCTGATTCGACGGGCATTGCAAACTCGAGCGGCTGTGACACGTGCTTTGGGACGAGGCGAGGCGAAAACTTTGACCTTTTAACGCATGCGCAGACAATTATAAACTGGTAACTTTTTTTATTAAATGGAATCGAAACATGACAGAGACGTAATCAAAGTCCTTTACTTCGGCATAAATATATATATATATACATATAAAAATTCCCGATTAGTCATATCTTTTCCCGACTTTCAAGGCCGAGAATTTTTTTTAAAGAATTCCCGAGTTTTTCCTGGTGGGAACCATGGTTATATTTAAATTTTAAACAGTCCTTAAAAACGAACGGTCATTACAACCTTAGGAAAGAGTGAAGAAATATTAGGGTTCCGATACGATTCCTATTAATCGTCCCATCACTAATTAACGCTAACTAATTAATCATGTACATGTGCTTGAAATTTCTTTATGTTAATATTTTGCCGCCATATTGGTTTTTGTTTTAACTCGATCGTCGGTTATCTCGACGCCATTTTTCATACCCCAACGTCGTCGACTTAACCGGTTTCGACTGTATTAATATGAGTAATTTACCATAAATTCTGTCCAAAGCATTAAACCCTTTTAAAAATATTTTTTCCAAAGTCCACATCTCCATGTTAGTATACATAATTTTTTAAGCTAAATACTTGATCAATTTGTGTTTACCTTTTCTTTTGCTTGGTGTGTATAGAGTGTACATATAAAACTAAAGCTCAATGAGCTTCTCCCACATCCCCTTGAATTGCGATACTCATGTGAAAATCTATGTAAAGGATTTCACAAATGTAATGCTAAATTTTATCTTTAGGTTGATTGAAATGTAATGAAGAAAGTTTAAATAAATAATTATTTGTTGAGGGGTTAATTATGAATAGCTTTATCTTGTGCAAATATTATTATTTTTAAAGGTAGTGTGATTGTAGATTTTTTTAAACTTTTGCCTCATTCAACTGAGACTTCTTATCCCTTTACTGGGTGTAGCGGCCAAAACCGTTTTATCCCAGGCAAAACAACTGGAAACGTCCGGTACTAAATCAGTTAAAATCTCACGTTTTTTTTAAATTGCAAGACTTCTTGCACGTGATTTCCTGTTTATTCTGTTGTGGATTCGACTACATTTCCTCACGTGTTCTCTTTGATGTGTTCGTTTTTTCTTTTTTTTTAGTGAGTGTTCAAAATGAATGGTTAGGATTCTTGAAGCGATAAAGTGAAGTTTACAGGCTTAAATTTAACAGAAATTGAATTGAGACAAGTGTACTTTGTGTTGGATGAAAAGATCGACAGTGACATTAGTGTTAGTATCGTGCAAACATCCAATTTTCAGCAGACTGGATTTTTGTGCTTGTAAATAGTGTCAATAGTGCTTGTTTGGACTCCTTAAAAACGTTATTGGCACTTTTTTTTGGGAAGACATGGATTAATAAAAAAACAAGACTTGACAAGGATAAAAAGAGAATTCATTTTTGTTTATTTTGCATTTTATTTCATTTAAATATATGCACTTATAACTAAGATATGGTGTTTTTACTGACGTACCCATAAATATCTCTAAAATTGTAAAAAAAAATCTTGCCCGTGTCGAGGATGAAAATCTGAAAAACTCTGCCCAGTATTTATGTGTTTTTATCACCTTTAATTTTTTTATTACAAATTTAAGTCTGCCAGATAAAAAAACTAAGGCTATCCAGATTTAAGTTTAACAATTTTTTTTGCAGCTTATTAAATAAGTTTATTCTTCTCCATTTTCTCACATCAATATTGAGGATATTTAAATGCACATCATTTTAGATGTATCTCAAAACAATGTTAATAATTCAAAATTCTTTTTTCAGTGTCTTTCGTCAATGGGAGATCTTCGAGATACGCCTCACTTTTCTTTTAAGGGTGAAATGGATCACGCTATTGGCAGTGCTGTCAAATACATAGGTCCTCGACTTGTGCTTGACTCTATTCCTCTTGGCATTACAGGGGAGAAGTAAGTAATCAATTGAAATTTACTCAATTATTTTTTACTTTAAAGTCTATCACCTAACTGTATCATATTAAAAAGCTGCTAGTGATGAATAAGCAGACAACACAGTCATGATGCATAAATTTATCAACTTTTAATCATGAAGTGTTCATAAAAACAGAGATAATGTAGAAATTTTCTTAGCAAAAGTTATTAAAGTTTATCTGAAATTTTATTGATTTATATATATATTTCAATATTAAAATTTATTTAATGTCTGTACTCAAAAATATAAAGTTTCTTTGATAAAAAGGAAAAGCAATTTTAAATAACTGGCTCATTAAAAATATGTTCACACATGTGATGGGCATACATTTTATTTTTAGTGACAATTTAGAATTTCCTCGTGGGTGGCTACTTCCTGTTTTGAGAGACAATATTAGTCATACAGAGCTGGGTTTTTTCTCAACATACTTTCTGCCGCTTGCTGCAAAGTTCAGGACCAAAGGTAAATTTAAAATTCCTTTAAAAAATATAATTGTCTGGAATACTCAATTTGATAAAAGTGTAACTTTTTTATTTCGGTATTTATTTATAATTTTATTTCCCTTTAGTTTTTTTTATTGAATGAAAAACTTCTTGATTTATTAGCCCATGGGACCTTTTTTTGTTTGTTCAAAAATACCAATTTTATATCCTGTGTTCAAAATAAATTTTAACAGTTAAATAAATAACCTATATTTATTGTGCTTTTTCAGTTTGACTTACAAAAATGAATTTATTTTTTGAATAAACATATGTTATGAAAAATTGGTGGCATTTATATTTTTCTATTCTTTGCATTTGATCGCCCAAAACAATTTATTATGCATTTCCATTTTTCTTAAAATTAATATTTTATTTATTTTTTTACATTTTAAAGCAAAAAATTTGACGCTAACACCTCAAGAAGCCTAATAAAAACAAATAGAGACTTAAAGCATTTCAATGCAATACCATACAATAGTGCATTAATTTTTTAAACATGTATTCTAAAAGTTACCAGCTGTCTTATATGAAAATATAAAGATAAGTAAAGATTTCATTATCATGCTTCAAAAAAAAATTCAACAAATCTAATTCTGTCAGTTTTGAATAGTTATACAAGCCTGGTCTTATTTCAGCTGAGTCATTTTCCAAGGAGGGTCGAATAGCTGAGGGAAAAGCTTATGAAGCCTTACACCTTCAGTTATGGTCTTTGTTAAGAGCTTTTTGTGATCACCCTACTGATCTTAAACAGGTACATTACTAGCTATCTTTTTAGGATTCAAAATTTAAAGCTAATGTATTAAGTATATATTTTATAAAATTTGCTATTTTTTAAAAATATAGTATTAACTTCATTCTCTTATTTCTTTAGAGTTTTCAAGGTATTGCTAAGATTCTAGGTACAGCGTTGAGTGAAAGGGAAGAGTTAAGGATGGATGTTATGGCTTCTTTGAGGTCTCTTATATCCTACAGTTTAGAAAATGGTATGTTTTTATTAAGTGTTTGATATATCTTATTTTGTAGATTACAGACACTCTCCTTCTATACAGAAGAATATTTTGTCCTACGCTTATTCATGGTTTATGTCTAGTCTTGCATTTTTATTAGAGTTTTAAATGTTGAGAGTTGGTTTTCCTGATTTCCTTAGGCCGCCCATTCCATGTCCAAATTAGGTTTAGATGACTCTGAGGAAAAGGCTCACCAATTCCCTTTAAAAATTATTACATTTATTTCAAGTAATTATATCAAAGTCATATGTATTGCAAAGAACGTAAAGGGAAAATCTGCAGGTATTTGGGGAGTGAAGATACTAGTAATTGTAGCTATATACATTTTATAAAACGAGGGTTTTTTTTTAAAAAAAAAGAAGGGCCTTAACTGGGAAAGGAGCAGGACCGAAACAGAATATAAAGCTCTAGAGAAAAAAATCGGGGTAGAGGGCATACAATCAAAGTTCCCTTCAAGGTCCATGTGTAAGTAAAAGAACTCGTGTGCAAAGTTGCACACCATTTTTTGTGCAATATTTAAAGAAATGCTGCACAATAATTCTAAACTGTTGCACCGCATCAGGTCAGGACCCTGCTCAGCCTTTCACCTTAAAGGGAACATTGCTTACAATGTCCTGTTCTTGAACAGGCCCAACTTTTGCAAGATGGTTGCAGGTGGTGCTGTTGGGCCCCGATTCTATGCTACTACAAGCTCACTGAATTACAACTATTCTCATATTAAAAAAATAGAATGGAACTACCGGAGAATTCTGTAAATAGGCCCACCCGAGCATAGCCCATGGGCTTGTATTTGGAAAAAAATTATTAAAGCCACATACCGAAACTTTTGATGAATCGTCACTGTCATTAAGTATTATAAAAATAATTTTTGAAGTACTCTCGCTAAACATAAAATCTCAAACGATAAACGTAAAACCGCAATTGTAATATTTTCAGAATATTTTGTATGAAATTATTCCCGGGAAAAAATCGTTTTTTTTTACCTGCACACGCATTTTCATTTCCATATAAACGCTCATAGGCCTTTATTTGGTCCAAAAATTTCAATCATGTAACATCAATTTTCCATTTTGAAGCCCAGGGCCTATTTACGGAAATCTCCGGTAGTAGGAACAACTATTGCTAACATTTTGAAGTGAAACTAATGTAATTAGTTAATATTGTGCTATTAAGTGTATACCTTAAACAAATGAAAACACATTAAAAATTATATACTGTATCAGAGCTTTACTGGTTACAATGAATTTCTTGTTACAGAATCGGATAAAGAAGAAGTGGGGAGATTTGCCAAGAACTTTCTGCCCATATTGTTTAATCAATTCACTGGGGAAGGTATTTTGTCAGATGGAGTTAGATTGGCAGTGCTAGAAACAATAAAGAAGTATCTTGTGGTAGCAGATACAAAGGTATGTTATCTTTTAAAGTTTCTTAATGTATCATTTCAGTGGAAAAAAAAATGTTCAGAATTATATTATAATTTTCTTTGTTTTCACAATTATTATTCCTTTTTTTTTCTTCTTTTTTTTCAGCTGATTTTGACGTTTTTGGATAAATGTCTGGAGAAATTACAAGAATTAGATTACAGTGGATTCCGAAAGTAATAAAACTTTGCTATAAACATGTTTATATGAAATATGTTTTAAAACAAATTTATTTACATAAATCTATAGAAATAAAGTTGTCAATCATTGTGGATGTGATAACAAAATTGTTAATCTAAATTTGGACTATAATTTTCGTTGTTATTTATATCACAAATTTACAAAAAAAAGTTTTTGACTGTTCTTTTATTATACTTTTATTAAACTGTTGTTGTTGTTTTTTTAATTCAGCATAGCCTTATTGGACTTGGCTATATCAATGGTACCATTTGCGGACCTGAAGAGAATAAAACTACTTTTTGATTTGTCTCTAAAAAGATTGCAGGTTAGTATGTCCCTAAAATTTATTAATAGAAAGGTTATTATATTTAATTGCATAATATTAAGATTAAAATTTACTCATTTATAAATTTTAGAATTAATTATAGTTTACATGTTTATATATGTTCTGCTTCATTTGTTAAGAAACCTTTGAAACTGATTACTTAAATTTATATCTACCCTTGTCATTAGAGATTTTCTTCTTTTTTTTCCAGTCACCGGATAGAACAATACAGAAAAAATCATATCGTGTTTTAGAAGAAATTTGCAGAAGTCAGTCACCATCATGTCAAGAACTAATATCAACTCATTTGGATGAGATCAGTGAAACTTTATTACAATCTTTGTCTAAGTCAAGCCCATCTTCCAAAGCTGTAAGAAATATTTTAATTGTAAAAAAATATTGCAAAGTTTCAAAGCAAAAAAAAACATACAAAATACAGATAATATTTAGATGGAAAAATTGGTCATGAAATAGTATTTTTTGTGCAGTTTGAATTTTAATCATTTTAAAAGCTCTTTCTCCAAATAAACTATTCAAAATTGTGCTTGTAAGTATTTGAGGTCAATTACTTTAAAAAGTTTTGATTCCTGTGAGGTCGAACAAAATATAAGTATATTAATTTTTATCCCACCAAGTTTAAAGTAATTTCATGCTGTTTTTTTAGATTTTTATCTTACTTAATAATTAATTCTAAGTTGCCAATACTAAACTTATTTTGACAGTGTAGTATTGGAAAGCTCTGAGAAGACTCATAACTGAAGTCATTCAAATCTTTTATGAGATTTTATCTGAATTTTATTTTTACCTTTATTTACAGCCTCGTCTGCGATGTTTAATTCATGTATACAAAAATTTACAACAATGTAACATGGATTTCTTCATGGCCACTTTACCAGAAGTAAGTTATTTTAAAGTATATTATTACCCTGGCATTAATTTTATGTGCTTTCTGTTTCAGTATGATGCAAGTTTTCTCAACAATCATTAAAATTTAATTTATTACTAGTTCATTTACTTGATTTATGATTTTTAATCTCCTAGGCTATTTTGTGTACAAAAGAAATAGGAGCAAGGGCTAGGGCAGCAGCTTTTGAGCTTATTATTGTAATGGCAGACTCATTCATTACCTGGAATTCAGAAGCCACAGAGAAAGGTACATAATTGTATTTCAAACATTGAGTGATTTCTTTAAGCATATGAATTTATTAAATTTATTTTATTTTTTTTTCTTTGCGTTAAAATTGTGTCAAATTTGTATTCTTTACCTAAAGTTTTACATATTACAGAATGTCTTGGATTATTTGTGAACAAGGTATTAGCTGGCCTTGCAGGCTCTCCTCACATGATCAGTGCAACTCTCCTAGCATTGACTCATATAGTTTTCATCTACAAAGGTAAAGTGAAAAGGTTTAAAATATTTCCTTTAAATGATATTAACTGCCCTTTGAAAAATTATTCTTAACTCATTGACTTGAATAGGTACACATTTCAAAAAATTGTTCAAGCTTTTTTGTGTGAAAATATTGAATATTTAGAGTCGATGTCACAAAATAAAATAAACAAGTATCTTCTTTTTCTATTTTTTAAATATAATTTAGATCGCCTGATTGGGCCTGTATTAGACAACCTGATAGACAATGCATGTTTATTGCTTGCTTCCAAGTCCCAAGAGGTTATTAAAGCAGCTCTTGGATTTATAAAAGTGCTGATTTCTGCTTATGAAAATACAATTTTAGCATCTCACCTCAAAGATTTGGTAAGACTTTTTTTAAATGACTCTGAAATTTAACTTGCTTTGTTATTTATTTAAACTCTTGTAGAACTGATTACAGTTGCTATCTTTTTTATGGATTAATAATTTATTATGGATTATGAGTTACTAACATTATGCAGTAAGGTTGTTAAGACTGCTTGTTTTTGAGAACATTGTAACCCTTAAAAAAGAAGAAAAAAAACGATTATCTGTCCATTAACAGAAGAGAGGTATTTTTCCTTAAGTTTTAAAAAACAAAAAGAGAATGTATGAAATTTATCAATGCTTGCCTCAGGTTTCATCTTTCAGTTTCAGTTGTCAACTCGCCCTAATTAAATTTAAATGGCAAGTCAATGGTTGTTTTTAAGGTTTTAATACTCCTTAAGCATTTAAAAAAAGACAGGTAAACTATCTGTTAGCAAGGTATTTTCCCTTAGTTCTTATAAACCCACTAGAGAATATAATAAATTCAGCAAATACCGCCCCATGTTGCTCGTTGGTGACATTATTGTTATCTCTCCTACTTTAGTGCTTGTCAGCTCAGCGGCTTTAAAAAATTGTGAGCAAAACTAAGGAGTTAATGGTGATGATAGAAGAATTTATGTGTATACATACAAAATGATCTACCATTTTAATATAATAATATATATACATATATATATATTAAAAGGACATATTATTTTTAAATTGTAAACTAGCCGTAATTATATTTCAATTGAAATTTAATGGTTGTTTTAAGATTTGACTGATTAAACAAACACAAAAATTAACTCTGGGTAACATGCTAATACGACAATAAAAGTTATGGTTAATTGGTCCTGATTAAAACAGGCGTGGTCCAGATCTTTTTGGTAACTGTTAACAACCTGATAGGTAGCTTAATGAGGTAACAGTGATTAAATTTCTTGTATCTGTAACACATCTGGGTTAGTTGGCCATAACAGAATACTTTTAAAAAATAGGAAATGTCAATTTTTTAAATCCTTTATTTTAACATGTGGCGTCTGCTTGATTGCTTGCCGAAAAAAATTTGGATCTATTTTTAACCTGCTTCCCCGTATCATATCGAGCTGAAATTTTGCATGCAGACTCGTGGCGACGATAAAAATGATGTATTAAAATTTCACATTAATCTTATGTACTGTAATTAGCGTAATTAAATTAATGAAATTTTAGATGATCTCTATGTAGCTTCTAAATATTTATGCTAGTCTGTCGCGCAGTGCATATTATATTGAACATACTTTAATATTTTCCCGATCTGTAAATGTTTATGCCAGTCTGTCGTGCCGTGCGTATTATATTGAACATAATCAATACTTTTAGTTATGTCTCAAATATAAACGATTTATAGTAAAAAAATTTTTTGGTTTTTATGGTTTTTTAAAATTTTTTAAATTAAGATGATTTTCAGAAAACATTTATTTGGAATAAAGTATTTGAAGTACGCTATCATTTTTTTTCCCCCCAACAGTTAAGCAGTTTACATGAAATAGCATTAAAAGGAAATATGAGAAGACTGACAAAAATAATATTTACAAAGCTCATTAAAAAGTTTGGGTAAGTAATTTGCTGATGGTGATACATGTTTTAAACATTACTTTTATCTGATATTAAGAATCTACTTCATTAACTTAACTAGTAAAACAATATATATATATGTATATGAAATATTTCTATTAGATTTTTGCACTGAATTATTTATTTTGAAAGTATTATTGGAAATTTGAAATGATTGTCAGGTAAAACTTGTAAATTGATTTTTTTAAAAATTGTTTTGATAACAAAAAAGTATTTGTAATTCTTTAAAGCTTAATTAATTAATAAAATTATGAAGTACTAAATTCATGTAAAAATCAGCCTATCACTATCACTAATAAATGTATATTTGATGTGTGGATAAAGAGCATTTTTTTTCCATTAATTTCAGCTTTGAGTTGATTTTGAATATGACACATACAGGAGTGCACAAACTCCTAAAAAACATTCATAAATCCTCTGAAAGAGCAAAGAGAAAACAAGTTGAAGGGGATGAACCTGATGATGATGATGATGAAGGAGCAAGTGATGATGAAGATAAAATTGTAGGCCAGCATGAAAGGTATAGCTTTAAAACCTATTGAAATATTAATGTTGTATTTTAGTTTATATGGACATTTTTTTTCAAAGCCAATTACCGTATATACTCATTCTATAGCCCGTTCGTTCATAAGCCGACTTTGGAAGAGAAAAGTATTAAAACTGCATAACCCGCTCGCAAGTCGACCCCCCAAAAATAATAGGACAGCTTAAACAAAATGGTACACATTTTTTTAAAACTACAAGCTAAATCGGTCATTATGATTGTTTACTTTGTACTGCCTATCTTTGTCTTTGTGCTCTTCGTTAGGCAAGAGTTACCAGTATTTTAAAACAAAAATTCTTTGGTAAACAGTGACGAAAGCGCGTACATTAAAAATCGTTGTTGGAAACAAAATTTGTAAAACAATTTATTAAAATGTTGACAAAAGTAAATAAAATGATTAAATAAGGTAAGTGCAGATGTTTAATAATATATTATAGCTTCTGGTAGAGCAGTCGAATCTTGTAGAATGTAGAAAAAGACCTTGGTGATCTACAATAACAATATCGATATTCAATATCCATGCAGAAATATGTTAATGGCCAGCTCTTAAGCCGACAACCTCCCCATTTTCCCCCTAGATTTTGTCCAAAAAAGGTCGGCTTGCGAGCGAGTATATACGGTAATTAGATTTTATCAAAAGTTGTTGTAGTTATGTGTTTTACTTTTACCACTAATGGTCAGTTATGTTATCTTCCAGTATTGATGATCTACTGCAAGATACAGATTCTGAAATTGATGATAATGAAGAAAATGAACGATTGTCCAAGAAGAATAAAAAAAGGAAACATGGCAAAGATGCTTGGCTTATGGAGACAGGAGAAGATGAGATTGTGGATTTCATGGACCCAGCAGCTGCTAAACAAGTCATTGGTATTATATAAATATTAATAGGTTGTAGACACTTTAGAGTAACTTCAAATAAATGTCATTTTGATTAAAATGGATAAATAATGTTTTTTATGATGTTAAGCAGCACTGATGCTCATAATACTTGATTAAGAAATATTGTTTTATGTATTAAAAATAAATTACATCACTATTATTTACATTAACATCAAATCTGAACATTTCTTTCAGCAACTAGACCTAATAATACTAAAAAACATAAGTCAGCAGATAAAGACAGAGGTTTTAAAATGTCTAGTGATGGAAAACTAATTATTACTCAAGAAGATGAAGACAAGGAACAGAAAGGTGAGACAATTAGAATATAAAGTAAATACAATTGCATTTTTTATAATTTTCTTTTAAAAAAAACACAGTAAGATGCTTATTAAAATGTTATGATTGCTTAAAGGTTATGTACAATGGTGGAAAAGTTACATCATGAAACAGCAAGCTAATGAATCTTTCATTTTAAAAAAAATATATGGAGTGAAATAGCTATGAATAGCTATTTTCAACTGAGATGGGTAGTGATATGCAGATTTATTTATTGAGCTTGTAAATATTTTAGTGAATTATGGCATTAATAAGATAAATGAATGCCATGTAATATTATGATTGAGAAAAACATGTTTATGTTCTAAAGATCATCTGTTTTCACTTTGCATCTAATGTTTTGTAAATTTAAAAAAAGGTAAAAAGAAAACCACTGAAACAGATGATGATGATGACCTTGAAGATTTAGTCAGTGCTGTAGCCGAAGAATTCAAGGTGAGGTTTTGAATACAAATTAAGTCCAAGACATAACAGAGGGGAAAAAATATGTTTTTGGTGTTTTTGTGAAAGTTGTTTTTATATGATAATATTTTTTTAAAATGCAGCTTATTTGTTTGTGTCCTAAATTTTTTTATCCCAGAAAAAGTCAAGGAAAAGAAAACTAGACTCGGCTGTTGGTAATGATGATGGTGAAAATGAACCACCTGCATCTAAGTATCAAGGTAAATAGAAAACCTAGATCAAATGGAGTACATGGTTTATTTGAGTTAATGCTTTCTTCTTCATCAGTTATCTTTTTAATTTAATAGTACTTCTCTTATATTCAAATTCTCATGTTTAGACCTGGGGTCACCAAATTATTTCCAGAGAAACTAATGAACGTGTACCTCATAATCGCTTTGTCAATACTTTCAAGTCAGATCAAAAGCAGTGGGGGAATTCTTGTTAGTCAGGGTAGAATGACGTGCAATACATAACAATTAAAGACAACCTACATGTATATTTACTAAATAAGTTATCAAAGAATGCGATGTTAATAAAAAGATAAGTACATATCTGAATCACACAAACTAAGCTGCAAAAAAACTTGTGTGATTATGAAACTGTCGTTTGATTTGTTGCCTTTAATTACTTAAGAGTATTTCTTTCAAATGTTCATCAAGTAATCTATTGCTCAAAATGTTTGCTCACAGAAATAATATTGTTCTAAACACCGATTCCATACCAGGAGCTGATTTCTTCAATTTCCAAATCTCATCATCATGTAAACAGCATTAAATTTTAATGAGTTATCTTTCTCTGCTTCTCTTTCAAAAAGTTATTAGCTTGCAAATCAGTGGACACAACGGATTCTGAACCAGAAATGTCACCCTTAATGCCTTCAAGATCTGAAAATCTTTTAATATAATGCCTCTTAAAGTGACAACTAATTTGGGAGGAAATTGAGATCCATATCTTTAGGGATTGCAGCAAAAAATTCTTTGTACATTAATTCTTTAAAAGACAGCTTGCTCTAGAGTGAATTGATGATTCTGAAGGGACCACAGACTATGTTATTCTTACCCTGAAGATTCATGTTCAGTTTATTCATTTGAGCTATGATGTTGAACAAAAATGACAACCTTGACAACAAAGTAGCTGTGGATCAGCTCTATTGTTTTCAGTTGAGACAACCATGTTTCTTTTCTGAACCTGTAAAAATTAAATAAGACTTAACTGCAGCTGAACCCTACTGCTGTTTGAAAAAGCAAGTTAAAGAATTCAGAATCAATTTCTTCAAGTAAAGCCCTTAACTGACAGTGATTTTTTTTAGTGCGTGTTAATAACAGAAGTTCAAATGACTATTTCAGTGCACTCGAAATATCAAAGTTTTTGCTGATGTAAATGCAGTGAATGAACAGAGAGCGCGTAATTAGCAAATCTTGCAAATAGGTGCTGATCTGCCCGACAAGAACCTTCCTTACCATAATCATGTTTTTTCCTCCAACTGTTACAGCTTGAAGTTGATTTAACTGAAGGTTACACTGACACAAATTCTTAGTACTTCCATGGAAATGTCTTCCAGTTGTTGTTCCATGCATGCTGTGCTTCCTTTATCTGGATGTCCAAATTGAAATTTAAGAAATTAAGGGTCTACCGATATGCATTTTTGCCGATACCGATATGTTTTTTTCCTGATATGAATATTTGTAAGAACAAAAACCAGTGGTCATTCTTAAATTTATAACTCGTAATTATTTATATTTTATATGTTAGGCTACTGGTTTAATTAAGGCAAACGTAAATTAAGAAACAAATTGTACAACTTCATTTGAATTATAAGTGTGTGTCAATTACGGTCTTCCATATTTCGTGTTCATTCTTCTATGTCACTTTGCTGTTTTTTGCTTTCTTTTCCTCTTAAACAATGCAGGAATATGGATCTGAGATTTTTTTAAAGATAAAATAAGTTAATACCGTAATAATGGGGATAAAGTAACACATCAAAACATTTTTTTTATTAATAACAAAAAAAATCTTAATTATAGATTTAGATTAATTTATTATTTTTCCAAACTACTTTAACGCAAACAATATTAAGGGTGTACAGAGTATGATTTTTTGCTGAGTACAGAGTGCTGAGTAGTTGCGGCCAAGTTTTGCAGATACCTAGTACTTGAAGAAGTATGAATTTGTTAAAATTGTGTTACATTTTATGAATGGCCAACATTATATTTTTAGTTTTAAAGTTGCACATTTTTAAAGTGTGGCCCCATCCCCTATGCTTTTTACCTCAACATTTTGTGACCACAATTCCGCTGTTTGCGTCACGCATTTTTTCTCTCGTTTCAATAATGATTTTTATTTTCTGGATCAATGCTATAAATAAAATTATTATTTCTTTATTTTGTTTTAAAATATTCTTTATTAATAACTCATTTAACTTTGTATAAACAGTGAAATTGATCTTTGAACGAAGTTTCTGTGTATACTAGTTCCATTTCTCACATCTGTCATATCATGACCTACATATGACTCATGATAAAACAAACTGTCCCCTATAAAAATGTACACAAAAAAATTAGGAACTCCTTTTGAACCTTCAACTTTGACACATAATTAATTTTGAGCAATAGTTAAATGGCTTTTGCACACGACCACCTTTTATGGATGAAACAATGAGAACAAAGCAATAGTAATAGACTCAAAATGAGGTTGAAGGATAAATGGTTGCCAATGACAAGTCTGCACACAAAGATTTTGTTATTCCATACAAAACGAAATATTTTAGACATCAGCCATTCTGCGTGCAGCTTTGCTATTAGAGCAATTACGGTATCCTCGGCATCACTTACATAGTATTTCCGAGTATACGAAAATAGGCTGATACCTAAACAATATCATAACACATGGCACGCTGTATCGTGGGTGTACATATTAATACTAGGACTCTTTTTTTGTTGTTTCAATATGGGTATTGGGATCGATAAATTAATTTGTTGAGATATTTATAAATCTAAATTATACATTTTTTTTCTCAAAAATGTCACTTATTATGAAATATTGGTGATGTCAATATCGGGGCCTTTACATGCTACCGATATCCTGATATCGGTAGACCCCTATAAAAAATTAACACCAGAATTTGTGATGTACTCATGAGATCAGTAAACTCACCCCCAGAGAATCAATCAACTTCTTCTTTTTTTCCACGTATCTGTTGTGATATTTACTCTCCAATTTCTTGGGTACCCCCACAGCCGAAGTAGCCGAAAGGCTGATAATTGGTAACATTGGTTTTCTTAGGACAAAAATCATTTTCAGCGTCTATGAAGATACCATCAGTAATGGTTTTTCCATGTTCTGCCATCTTATGTACCTAGTACTTTAAATAAAATAATGAAATTTTAAATCATAATGTCTCGTCTTCCATTTGTTAAACAAATGGGCAGGTGAAAATGGCGTCGCGGGCTTGGAGCGGGCCATAATTTGGTGACCCCTAGCATAGAGCTTCGATATTTTTAAAACAACTCTCAATTTTCTCTTCCCCATAGCCTAATCTTTTGTGATAGTCATTTACAGCTTAAAAAGAGGTTGTGATTCATGGTTCAAAAGAATTGACTTTTCTATTTCTCTTGATCAGCTGGAGGAAGTGGAATTCATAGACAAGTAATAGAGGCAAAGAGGTCTACCAAAGCAAAACCAGAAATAGGTCAAGAGTATAAAGCAAAGGTACGGCGTAATTGTTTTCTTTATTTAATAAAATTTATGAATAAAATGCCAGGTTATAAATTTTCCAAGGAAATTAGATCTTTTGCTTAGCGTTGGCTTGGCTAAATGTTGCTCTATTTTTTTAGACAGTTACTTTAACACCCAAACATTTATATATATTATAATGTAAGTTTTAAGACTGTTAATTCTTAATTCTTCTTTTTCCCTGCTTAATAAATAGAAAGCATCAGGTGATATGAAGAAAAAGGGGAGACCTGATCCATATGCATATGTTCCCTTGAATTTCAATGCTCTAAATAAAAGGTTGGTACTTAAAGTAACACTTTACTTTGGTCAGGTGTAAACCACAACATTGGTACATACTTGCTGTATCAATGTGCTAGCTATTTTTAAATCCCTTATATTAACTTCACCGCCGGTCATCTCATGGGCGGGCGGGCGAAAAAAAAAGTCGAAAATGACCAACTTCCAGTGATCCGATCGAGCTGAAATTTGGCACACGGACCCGTCTAACCTAACAATGCATCGTATCAAAATTTCAGATCGATCGAACGTACCGTAATTAAATTAATGCATTTTTAGTTTATCCTTATATGAGGTATGTAATTCAAATTCACGGTTTGTTATTGTTTTTTTCCCACGTGAAAGTTTGAGTTGACGCTTAGACGTCGACCGTCGTGCCAACACCCCCTCACGTCCCATCCTCCGTTAAAAGACAGGGGACATCACTCGGTGTCAGTCTGTAAATATTTGTGGCGTTGGAAAATAATCAATACTTATAATTATGACTCAAATATAAGGGATTTATAGTAGAAAACTTTGTTTTTACGCGTTTGTTTTATTTATTCTTACACAGGCACAGCATTTTTTGTGATGTTGTCAAATGTCAATTTAGGAATAATGGCTTTTTTCAAGTCTAACCTAGAAAATTAAAACAAAAAAAATTCTTGTAAGGATTAATATGGAGGAACGGCCAATGTTTTTTAAAAAATCTAAATTTATTGTAATGGCTTAATTGTTCAGTGTTTGGATCTCATTTTTTTGGATGAGAGAGTTATTTTTGTGATATTTTTTTTCCTAATTAGAAAACAAATGAAGATAAAAGGATCTTTTAACAACCTTGTAAAGGGAGCTAAAAGAGGAGCTGCGAAAGGTGTCAAATCCAAAGTACAAAGAAGCAGAAGATAATAGTTTATGTTAAATTAAATAATTTGCTGTTCACTAATTAATAACTTTTGTAAATAATTTTTGTTTCAATTAATTATGAGCTCATATAAAGTACCTTTTAAGTTTAAGGACAGAATAAGCAAATTAAAAAACCCACTAAATTGTCAACATTTGTTTAATACAGAAATATTATCACACACACATGTTCTGAACACGATACAAGTTAAAAATGCATAGCATATCTTTCTGATCAATGTACAATTCACAACATCATTTGAACTTGAACTTTTGTGTTTGTGTATTGTGGGAAATGTATATATGCATTCACAAGCAGAGGATACAAAAAAATTTATTGGAAGTATCAAGAGTCTATGGATGGTACTGAGTGGCCATTGTATAGTTTGGCATTAAATTTTGGTTACCAAATATCTCTCCTGTCTTTTATGAGTGTTTAAGAAAATTTTTATGTGTTTTGTATTTCCTTGTAGTGAGAGATGTTTTGCCCTGATTTAAGATGTGAGGTAGATTTCAATAAGATCTGTTTGGTTTAAAATTGAGTTTTTGCTTTATTAGCACAATTTCTTTTAAGGTCCTTTTGAAAAATCTTTCAAGCAAGGATACTGAGACCAACAGACAAATTACAGAAAGAAGTCCCCTATGTGCTAGTGTTTGATCAATCTGTAGCATAGTCACAGCATACAGATAATCTATGGCAATAAAAAGATTCTCTCACATTTCCATCAAATATTATTTATACAATTCCTAAGTATTTCATTTCTCAAGTGCATATCTCAACCAATTATCAAAAAAAGAAGACACTTTATTTTGCTTCTCTGTCACAAAATGTATTAGTTTTCTCCTTCCATTAGAATAACTTGCTACCACATTAGTTATACTATTAATTTTATTTGCTGTTTGATTGTTGAAAGACAAACCAGCATAGAAACAAACAACTCTTCATGCTGCTTGTCAGCCTGTAAAAAAACAATGGCATTTTGTAATTTCAAGTAAGTTTTACCAAATACAGCAACGTTTTCATATTCCAGTAGGGAATAATTATATATCCAGTGACAAGGACTAATTTTTTTCTCAACACCTAATATTTGTGTAAGCTCTGTGCTGGATACCAATAACTATAGCAATGTCTTCACTGTTACACTCAGAATATAAAGTAATCAACATAGCATAAATTTACAAAAATATAATAAAATTTTTATCAAAACAAAGTTATAAGCAATAGTTATTAAATGTTTGTCAGATAAAAATTAATTCTTTCTAATGCTAAGTGTCTGTAGAGAACTTAATACATGAATTTAAAAAAACATTTTAAAGATTGGAAGGTCTTTTATTTCATAGCTGTAGGTTATTGACTGGCTATAATATTGATAGACTGGTGCAGGGGTATTTATAAAGTGTAATATTGTTCGACTGCCTTTGAGATGAAGCTTTGAATTTGATTTACCCCTGAAATATTTTAGAATTAAATTAGTTAGGTGTGATATTGGGCTCTTAACAATATTCTAACTCTATTAGGATTCATGAAAATATTAATCTGATCTTATAACACATACCATTTTTTGAAAAAATTTAAATTATATTATCTCAGCACCTTTTCCCTAGTACTAGTACACTGAAATACTGTATTTAAAAAAAGTCATCTTGGATATGCAAACATGCCCCTCCATGAACCACTCGCATCCTACCAATCTTCAGGTGTCAGAGACATCGGACACCTGCCGGAATCAGTCCTGAACATGATTCCACCCATCCTTCATTGTAGCAGCTGTCTAATCGTGTCTCATTGCCACCACAAGCCACTTTGCTGAGCCAAGTCATGTTGGCCCCTCCAGGCCATTCTCCAGTTTCAATCTCTCTGCCATCTTTATAGCCCATTTGCTTGCAGGCTACCACTGAGGAGATGCCACTCCAACCTTCAGCACACACTGGTAGCCACATACCCTGAAAGAAGGAGACACTCTTTATTGCAACTTAACTAAGACTTCAGAAGTGGATTTATTATCTCATACATTACGAACACAGAAGATTATTGTGTCCTACGCTTATCCATGGTGTATGTCTTGTCTAGCATCTAGTCTTATTAGAGCTTTGAATGTGGAAAGTATTTTGGTTTCCCTTGTTATCTTATCTGTTTACAGACGCTCCTTCTATACAGAAGATTATTGCGTCCTACGCTTATCTATGGTTTGTGTTTAGTCCTGCATTTTTATTAGAGATTTAAATGTTGATAAAGTGTTGGTTTTCCTGGATTCTTCAGGCAACCCATTCCACGCCCGAATTCCGGACGGGAAGAACGAAAACTTGTATGTGTTTGTTCTTGCATACGGAATAAGAAAGGTGTTTTTATCCTTATGTCTATCTGAGGGTTGTATTAAGTTATCTTTGTGTTGTATTTCTAAATTAGAATTAATTGCTTTATGTATGATTACTACTTTGCTTTTGGTTCTTCTATCCTCTAGTGTTTCAAGGTTTAATGATTTAACTAATGGTGTTATTCTTGTCAGTTTCGAATATTCTCCAGTAATGAATCTGGCAGCTCTTTTTTGAATTTGTTCTAGTTTATCAATGTTTTCTTTGGTGGATGGGTCCCATACAGAAGATGCATATTCTAGTACAGGTCTCACCAAAGTGAGGTAGCATTTTAGTTTTATATCTCTATTACATTTGTTAAAGTTCCTTTTTATAAAGCCTAAGGTTTTGTTTGATTTTTTAATAACTTCATTGACATGGGGATTCCATGATAGTTTCTCATTTATTAAGACTCCTAAGTATTTTGCATCTTTAGTTTGGGTCAGTTCTTTTCCTTGAATGTAATATTTTGAATTTATTTGTTTCTTTTTCTTTGTTACTCTTAACAGTTGACACTTTTCTGGGTGGAAAGACATACTCCAGTTAGTTTCCCATTTTATCAATTCATCTTAGTCTTTTTGTAAAATTTTGCTATCTTGTTCTGATTTAATTGTTCTATAGATTATACAATCATCAGCAAATAACCTAACTTTTGTACCTGTTGAGATGTTGTTGGGTAAATCATTTATATAAATTAAAAAGAGTAAGGGACCCAGCACAGTTCCTTGTGGAACTCCTGAGTTAACCTTTATTGGTGCAGATTTAGATCCATTAATTATTACAGTTTGCTCCCTGCCCAAAAGGAAGTCTTGGATCCAGTGATGTAAGGAACCTGAGATTCCAAAGTAGTTAAGTTTTTTAAGTAAACTAAGGTGGTGAACTTTGTCAAATGCTTTTGAGAAGTCTAGTAATATTGTATCTATTTGATCATTTTTGTCCAAGCCTTTTGATAGTTCATCTATTAAACCTATTAATTGTGTTTCACATGATCTGTTTTTTCTAAAGCCGTGTTGATGTGGGCATAGGGCATTATATTTGTCAAGGTGGTTAACTATTCTACTATATATTATGTGTTCTAGTAATTTACAGGTGATACTAGTAAGTGATACAGGCCTGTAATTACCAGGGTCTGATTTATCCCCTTTCTTAAAGAGTGGAGTTACGTTAGCTAATTTCCAATCCTGGGGCACTTTACTCTGGTTTAGAGAGGCTTGAAAGAGAACTACAAGGATTGGGGACAGTTCATTGCTTAGTTCTTTTAATAATCTTGCAGGCAAATCATCTGGGCCAGTAGCTTTGTTTATTTTTAAGTTTTTTAGGAGTGAATGTATACCTATCTCATCTACAGTTATGTTACCTATTTCCTCCATTTTATTTAAATTTATTAAAACTTCCTTGTCGCCTGAGGCAGAAAAAGATGATGCAAAATATGTGTTAAGGATATTAGCTTTAGTATCATTATAGGTTTTATTATTTGAGCCTTTTAGTGTGGCTATTCCTGAAGGTTCCATTTTTTTAGATTTGATAAAGGACCATAAGTTTTTATTATTATCTTTGGTAATTACATTGTTTATATATTCATTTTGGAGGTTTCGACTAAGTTTTTGTGTCAAGTGTTTAATCTTTAAGTATTTTTTGTGTATCTATATATGTTTGTTCAGTTAACCCATTTCACGCTTGAATGCCAGACAGGAAGAAGGAGTATTTAAATGTTTGTTCTTGCAAATGGAACAAGAAAAGTGTTTTTATCTCCATGAGTGATGTACATGTATTAGATTGTTGATTTAACAAGTTAGAATTTAGTGCTGTGTGTATTATTACTACCATGCTTTGTTCTACTTCTACTACTTTTATCCCCTAGTGTTTAGTAACTTAACTAATGGTGTTACTCTTATCAGTTGTGAATGATCTCCGGCTATGAATGTTACACCATTTGTATTCTTTGGTAGATTGGTGTTATATAGAGTATTCTTTGGTAGATGGGTGTTATATAGAGTATTCTTTGGTAGATGGGTGTTATATAGAGTATTCTTTGGTAGATTGGGTGTTATATAGAGTATTCTTTGGTAGATTGGTGTTATATAGAGTATTCTTTGGTAGATTGGTGTTATATAGAGTATTCTTTGGTAGATTGGTGTTATATAGAGTATTCTTTGGTAGATTGGTGTTATATAGAGTATTCTTTGGTAGATTGGTGTTATATAGAGTATTCTTTGGTAGATTGGTGTTATATAGAAGAGGCATATTCTAGAATAGGTCTGACTGACCATTGTGAAGTAAAATTTTAGTTTTATGTTATTTGTAAAAGTTTCTTTTGATAAAGCCTAAAGTTGGTTGGATTTTTTAATTATTTGATTAATACCTTGACTCTATGACAAATAGTTTGCATTTGTCTCTTTTTCTTTGATAGTCTAAAAATTGGAGGGAAAATACATGGTAATACTCCAATTAATTTCCGATTTTTGTTATTCATCTAAGTCTAAGTCTGTTTATAAGATTTTGGTATCTTGTTCAGACTCATCTGTTATGTAGATTATGCGATGCATGTGTAATTCTTAATAACCTAACTTTGTCTGATGAGGTGATTTGGGGTAAATCACTTATGTAACTTAAAACTTAGGTAGAGTTCTTTGTGAAACTCCTTCTGTCATTGGTGCTGCTTTACATCCACTATTACTATTAGTTTGCTCTCTGCCTGTTACTATTAGAAAAGCTTTAATTTTTATGCCAAAAATTTAAGTTTTTTTAGTTTAAACTAGAATGGTGAACTTTGTCAAATACTTTTGAGAGGTCCAGTAGTAAAGTATTTTATCTTGTGTTTGTTTCACTGAATTCAATTGACCAAAAGGGAGTCAGTGTCAGTCTTGTGACAGTGGAATAATTTTTCTCAAAAACCAAATATGTCTTTTTGCAAAATGAAATTCAATAGTTATAAATAAAAGCTAATTAAAAATTTCATAGCAGCCAATCAAAGCATTATTTTTGATTGGTCTGGAATGCGTTTCTTCAACCATTAGCAACATCAGTATGAAGAACACATCTATAGAAAGTTCTTTCACAAATGGATCATTAGTAACATCTCACCTTTAATGAGAAATAATATCTGATCAATATGATTACCAAGCGGAAATAAAATGTGTTACCCTGTGGTGAATTTCCAGCCTTCCAACTTTGTTGTTTTTAGATCCATCTAAAGCCATTATCCTCAACATATGATCTGTAAATACAATGAAGTTGCGTATGTTATATTAAACAAGAAAAATAACAGAAAAGAAATAGTAAAGTGACATTAAAATCATTCATTGGGGCCATGTAGTCTGGTAGAAATCGTAACTCATTGCAAAAACTTTAACTTTAATAGAACCTCAACTTGAAAAGAAAAACCAATGTGGTATTACATTTTTGAAAGAATAACTTAACATGTTTTTGTTTTAGTCTAGTGTATTAAATCTACTAGTTCAGGGCTTACGTTATTATCACTCAGCTGCTGATATTTTAACTACATGAATTGGTAATTTGAAATTAAAACAGTGATCTTTCACCACGGACGACTAATTGACCCAAATAAACTGCATTTTCACTTATATCTATTTATATCATAAATCTTCATTTAATCTGGAGAGGTAATACATTCACATAAAAGAAATATAAATTAATACAATGGAGTTATAATCGATTTCAACATACCACATATTACAGCGGCGGCTCGTTCAAGGCTACAAGGTGGTGTGTTTTCGCTGTAAGTTACAACTGGACATACGGAATTGCTCAGACACGACGCATTGAACGCCCACGTGACTCCAGCACCTGCTCCAAAATGTCCGGCTCCCTGCGGAGATTCCTCCTTTATAGCCAATATGTTGACATATGACGTCAGCTTCAGTGTGTGACAGCTCTTTGTGACAGAGCGCACCCCACTGTCCTCCGTGATAGATCTCTACCCTCCCTTGTTCTGCCCGGCCTCCACCCATCAATATAATCAACGGATCTGAAAAGAAAGAGGAGGAAAAAAAAGAGGAAACCATATTTATAAATTATATATTAAAAAGTAAATACAAGCTTAAAAAACCCCCAACAATTTGTAACTCATTTTCATTGTATATTTCAATTCAAATTGGACCCTATCTCGAACATAGCCGTGTTTCTTTTCTAATTATGGCTGTGGTATACGCCAAAGTGCATTGCTGCATTTTGAAAATTAGTCTCCGTAAATATTCCGAGGATTTATAGATCCGTAAGCTTTAAGCATCCTATTGGTGACGTTATCTATTGAAGTATAACTAATAGGAAAACAATATGATTCATGTTTTAGCGTACTACGGACTAATAACAGGGAAATGCCCTTCCCCTGCTCCGCACATGCCCCGTGACCCTCGGAAAACTCATTAACCCAAAGAGCAAACAATCAGCAGCATTGTAAAAGTTTTGCGACTCTTAATGTTAAGCCCAAGAGTTCGACAAAAAGCTAGACACTATCAGATTAGCAACTTCCGGTACACCGATAAATAGCGCAACATAATCTAAACAACCGATTTCCCGTGACATACTTGTCTTGATCTGACCCAGTTGCTCACGTCTGCCACTTGTCGGATGCATTGTCAGAAAATATCAACATCTTGGGCGAGGGTCTCCCTTTTGTTGCAAGTGGGACCAAGTTTTAGTTTTTAGGGTATTTTTTGTGTTACGTGGCTGCACCCATTCATTGCGTATTATTGACATTATCAGGGTATTTATCTTTAACGCGTTCACTTAACCGATGCCTTTAATCTTTGGCACAAGCCTTTGTGGGTGTTGAAAAAATGTAATGTGGAGATCTGCGTTTGGTTAGTTATCCTCAAATCAATTACATCTAGCCTTAGGGGTCGTCCATAAAGTACGTCACGCTCCAGAGGGGGGAGGGGGTGTAAGAAAGTGTGACAGGGGTGGGGGGGGTTTCCGGCCATGTGTGACGTCACGGTGTTTTATATTAAATTTTAATTATTTTGTTAATAAAAAACATTTTTGTTGGAAAGTGTGACGTACTTTAGTCACAAGATTTGTGACAGGGGGGAGTTAAAAATTGTCAAAAATAGCGTGACGTACTTTATGGACGGCCCCTTAAAGAATGTTAATTCCACAGACATAAATGTGTTGTTCAGAGATGGGATGGTTTATAACTGAAATAAGTCAATAAAATACCGAGCAACAGTTTTGTGTTTTCCGGGGTTAATTTATGTATTACTAGATTAAGTCAGTCAACTATTAGGAAATCTCATTGGACACACCTATACGTTAGTGAAATCGAGGTGATCTAGTTTATTAAATGTCTAGTCAAGCACACCGGATAGGTTGGGGACAGGGGGTGACCTATTCATTGTTTTTGTATGTACGGTCAAGAACGTAACCTATGGAAAACCTAAGTGCTATTTGAACGGATTATAATTTAAGTAGATGGGAATATGTAATTAGGGTTAAGGAGAGGAGACTATATATATATATATAAGGGAGGGGGGGTGAGTTTTGGGGACAATTGATTTGGGGAGGAGTACAGTAAATTCACTCATTCGGGAGCTGAACTCGGTCGGAGGGAACTGTGACCGACTGCAGTAGCACAGTCAATATGTTGAATCCTGCGGCGTTGTTTGAGATACAACAAAGCAGATTTGAAATTGGACTGGAACAAGGAACCGAGATGTGGAAGTAAGACATTTATAGCCAAGAAGTAGAGGTCATCTTAACTATCGATTTGTTATCTGATTATTTCGATGTGGGTGTCAGAACGAGCAAGGTTTACCATTCAAATAAAATTTATCAGAATACAAAAGTTTGTTACACTCCCCCCCCCCACCCCCGGCAATAAGCAACTATGTCCTCTACATTATTTACAGTTAGCAAGCTATTCTAATTTTAAATCTACGTTAAAAAACATGGGTTTTCTGACATTAAAAAAAATGAATCCATTTTCCCAGAAACCTGTTAACAGGACAAGCACACTGAATTTCTTTAAATGAGGAAAGCAGAACGAACGCATCGACCTTCGGCGCCAAGGATTAATTTTGTGTTTTCCAGGCAATCAGTGCCGAGACGTCATATAAACACAAAGATGATCGCGGTAAGGGTTCGGTGGTTCCTTTTTCTTTCAATTGTAACCCCAACTTGAGGAGATAAGGGACACAAAAAATATTTTTTTATTCGAATACTTAAAATAATTGAAAGCTGGTATATTGCTTCATTTACACTTCTTGTTTCCAGCTTCATTGCTCGAGTGTCTACATTTATTTTGGTGAGCTCTAAAAGATTTTGAAATACTTACTCGATTTAAAATAAATGTAACGCAGTGCAAGAAACAGTGTATTTGAATCATGCGAAGAAAAAAAACACTGTAAAAATGTATCTAACTTTGATCAGTTATAACTTTCTATAGCGGCAAATCAAAAGAAACCTTGCTTTATTGATATATCGTTTTATTTGAATATTTATGCATTTGTATGTTATTTATTTTCTACTATTAGCGATATTTAAACTGACACTAACATGTGCGTAAAATGCAGGGAGCTTAAATAATATTCACGATAATGATTTTAGATTACATACTTTAACTTATGTAGTGTACTGATGTGTAATTTTACAATTTAAAGGCATATACAGCAACATTCCGATTATCCGGCACGTTCGGGACCGGCTCGGTGCCGGACTATCGAAAATTCCGGTCTATCGGTCGGTGCCCCTTCTTTTTAGGGTAGGCTTTGCCGTAAAACAAATGTACTTTGTTTTTTAACTACATACATACATAAATCGTAATTATAAGAACTATTAGGTTAATAATTAAACTACAAATACAGTATGCAAATACAACAAAGTTTATTTTACATTTCATTTAATGTATGTACACGTACTGTAAAACATATTTCACTTAGATTTTTTAAAAAGTCACGAATGTCTTTTTGTTTTCTTGACTTTTGGCGTTTAGTAATAAAATTTATTTCTAATGATATGGAAATCAATGATGTACTGTATTTCAGTAGAGAGTACTGAGACACAGTTTACTGCGATGTGAAAGGACACAAAACAACAACGCACAAAAAAAATGGCGAGACGCTTCGTAATTGATTATCTATGCTGCACTGCACCTGTATTTTTTGTGACAGCTGATCCTAGCCGGCCGCTAATTGTTTCCAAGCAATACCGAGCACTTCCCCGAACTACCCCGAAAACTTCCGAATAGCTCTCAAGCGTTTTTATTTGCTTTAAAGACACACTTTTGGAGAAAACCAAATTTTTTACAATTTTCCGGAGCGATGCCGGACAATCGGGCATTCCGGACTGTGGGATGCCGGATTATCGGACTTTTACTGTATTACGATCCCAGTTTCACATAGTTTATAGTTTATTATATGATTGACCTAAGCATAAAAAATAATATAATAAATGTATG
Source organism: Ampullaceana balthica (assembly GCA_944989445.1). Taxonomy (NCBI): domain Eukaryota; kingdom Metazoa; phylum Mollusca; class Gastropoda; family Lymnaeidae; genus Ampullaceana; species Ampullaceana balthica. Next base: position 841,494 of record CALYLW010000170.1, on the reverse strand, counting down.
AAAAGATTATAATTATTAAGATTTTATCAAAAGACTCAAACCTGTCTCCCAAAAAGATGTCAGTAAACAGTTTGTTAACTACCAATTATATCACAATGAATAATCATTACTTAGAAAGTGTTCCTGTAGTTTCTTGAAGAGAATATGACCTTTTTTTCTTTCTTCCTACATTAAATTAAAACTCACTTCATTTAACATAAGTTTAAAAGAAAACCCCACTTATCAATAACATCTTTATTCAGTTAATATTTTTATGAAAGAATTGGAATAATTGCGTTACTTCTGTGGCCTCCATGACTTTGCGCGTCACATATTTAGATGCTTTTGTTCCTTTCTGTGTGGTGAGCTAGTGTCCTGAAACTCTGAACGGAATACATTCTTACGTGTATTTAAAAAAAAATTCCCCTAGAGCCATTAAAAATGAATAAAGAGTAAAAATGGCGATAAAAATAAATAAAAGAATGAAATACACAGGCATTTCCATTGGGTAAGAAACACGGGTATTTCAAGTTTCAAGACGTATTGCTTGATTTCCGTTTCCGCTGCTGTCACGCTGTCTGACGCGCCAACAGGTGTTTAGCCGCATGACTTGGCACAAATTGGACGTGACGTCAAGAATGTTTGTATCTGATGCACCAGCGGTCCTAAAATATTTCACCGGATGGCTATCAAGCCTTGATTCAAGGGTTTGAAATATTACTGCAGAAAGAGAGGGAGAGAGAGGGAGAAAGAAAGAGAGAGAGAGAGAGAGAGAGAGAAAGAGAGAGAGAGAGAGAGAGAGAGAGAGAGAGAGAGAGAGAGAGAGAGAGAGAGAGAGAGGGAGGTAGAGAGAGAGAGGGAGGTAGAGAGAGGGAGGGAGAGAGCAGTTTCAATCCTAAAATCAGTCGTTTGGTAACCGCTTTTGATGAGTTATGATATAGATCTGAACATGATTTTTTTTCTTCTTTTACCACAGCTACCTAATGCAAAAATGTATTAAATCATGATTTTTTGAAAATCTACAATCTATACCACGGGTGGCCGGACCTGTATTAACTAAGAGCCATTAAAAAAACAACAACACATTTGAGAGCTGCATTGAAGAACTATGGGTCACGACATTACTTGCAATGAAATATTCCTTTTGTGATTTTAAAAAAAAACAAATTTAATGATTTAAACATTTTAATTGTTTTAACGCAAACCCCATTTTGAAGGAAATATATGCGTTACAGTTACACAAGAAAAAAATATTTAAAATTTAAATATGTAAAATTGATGAATAGATCACTCACGTTGCTCTACCTTTTATGTTAACGTGAACTGTTATAATTCTGCTCAGAAGCCTATCAAGTCTATTTAAATCTAGTTGGTAGCGAGTACTTGTGGTGCCAAGTTCTGTCCCAATGATCTCGTTTACCATGAGCAATTCTCCAAACGATGGCATAACTTGTCTCAGTTAAAGTGAGACCTTCTTTGCTGAGAATGTAAAGTCGTGTCTGCTGCAGACACATTGCAGACTTGAACTCATCAAGCTTGCCTTGTCTTGACCCGGATCAAGGTCAAATTATTTCCAACCCCTTCTCTCGGTCAAGATTTATTGTAAACTTTCATTAATTTCTTTATCTTATATATTTATTATTTCAATCGAAAAGTTTTAATTTCGCTAATTGTTCGCACCGCAATTTGAACGCAGAAGAGCGGCATGCAGTTCGCGAGCTGCGGTTCGGCCACGCTATATGTATATTTATGCTTTCAATCACCAACAGAAACACGGGGTTTGGGATGCTGATTTTCTGATTCTTGTTTTCCGATACGACGACTAATTTTTTTCAATGGTACATCACTTCAAGTTCAAGTAGCGTTTAGTTAGCGGTTATCAAACACAAAGTTTAAACAGAACATCGCGCTATTCTAGGCTACATGGTAAAAATTATTTTAAAACAAGATCTTCAACTGGATTGTCCCATAGGCGTTGTGATAATGTCTACACATTGATGCTTTAAAAACCAGTAACGTGAGTTACACGATACGTTGTTTTAATAATTATTTAATAATTATATGTTTAATTAAAAAAAAGGACTTTATGCTTTAGAAGGGTAAACTTTGTTCATTTTAAGATATGTTCTAAAATAAGAGCAAGTAGTGTATATTGAAAAAAGTAAGAACCGATGCTCAGAGCAAGACGTTTAAGAATGAGTGAGTTGAAAAAGAACACATCGGGGAAAACCCGATAGCGTGGGATGAATGGATGTTGGGAAAAAAAATGTCTACTGGGTCATAAACGCAGTGAAATGGAAGAGTTAAACGTTGCAGTTATTTACTAATTCATTCCGAGTATGATGTTGCACACGAGACGCCACCCAGATTGATGCTACCAAAGTGCATCCCTTTTGACACACACATCCCTTTTAATAAAATGTCAATATCACTATGGCTTATGCAAAGACGGCACCAAGTTTTGTATGGCTTAAAGCACTATGGCTGAGACAGAGATAGCACGTAGCTTTGTATAGCTTACAGAACTATGGCTGACACAAAAGATATCAATTAGATTTGTATTGCTTACATCACTATGGCTGAGACAAAGATGGCATCAAGTTGTGTATTGCTTACATCCCTATAGTTGAGACAGAGATGGCATCGAATTTTGTATTGCTTACATCACTATGGCTGAGACAAAGATGGCATCGAATTTTGTATTGCTTACATCACTATGGCTGAGACAAAGATGGCATCAAATTTTGTATTGCTTACATCACTATGGCTGAGACAAAGATGGCATCGAATTTTGTATTGCTTACATCACTATGGCTGAGACAAAGATGGCATCGAATTTTGTATTGCTTACATCACTATGGCTGAGACAAAGGCGGTATCAAGTTTTGTATTGCTTACATCACTATGGCTGAGACAAAGATGGCATCGAATTTTGTATTGCTTACATCACTATGGCTGAGACAAAGATGACATCGAATTTTGTATTGCTTACATCCCTATGGCTGAGACAAAGATGGCATCGAATTTTGTATTGCTTACATCCCTATGGCTGAGACAAAGATGGCATCGAATTTTGTATTGCTTACATCACTATGTCTGAGACAAAGATGACACGTATTATTTTAAGTGTTAGATGCACTATGCTTTCATTTCATTATAGCTGCCAGTCGTGTGTATTTACTTAGTGAGATACCTTGACCTTTCTTTTGCAAGCATGAGAACATCGAGGCATCGCTCAAGCTACACGTGACACTCACGTTAATCGTAAAATCCTTCTTTCGGTTATTCAGCCGTGTAAGACCAGCTAAATTACTGCGTGATGATTGCAGTGTTCATCTCAGCGCCTTATGGGCCCACATGATTTTTATTTTTAAGGATATAAAGCGTGTAAGGATAATTCACACTTTGGACCCAGACGTCAAACATGAACTTACTTGACAAAAAGGTGTGTGTGGGGGTGGGGGGGAGGGGGCAATTGAGTTTATCGTTTACAACGGTAGTGGGAAAACCCCAGGGTGAGGTGACCATGTCCGCAGTTAAGTAGTGGACGTATTTTTAGAAATGAGAAGAGCTTCATGTGGGAGAGGAAAAGAGAGATTTAAAAGACGCAGGTTGTAGGTTAGTGAGTAGAAATTTCCCAAGTTTTAGATTGGAGTTTTACTTCACGGGGTAAGGGGGGAGGAGTTAAATAGAAAGTGACGTAAAGGCATTCACTATCAGATGTAATCAAATCTTAAGAAGATCTTTACAAGTATAGTTGCATCAAGTTGCATTAACTGGAGACTTACTTACTGTGTCTAATGGTATGGGGGATCTGCAATGAACTAGTGTTCCCCTATCCAATTCCTGTCTCTGTTTCATAAGTTCTATGTAGAACAGGAGGGGCATGGTAATAACGCAAGACTCGAATTAAATTCTTAGCGAAGTTTTAAAGTTAATAAGCCATTCTGGGCAGTCAAGTTGTTTTTTTCCGCGTGTACTTGAGGGAAAATTTTCGGCTACAAACCCAGCATGCCAAGGAGGAAAGGAAGAATAAAACCAAATTATTTTTAAAAATCCCCCCCCCCAAAAAAAAATAAAATAAAATAAAAATAATAATAAAAACCAACAACAACAAACAAAAACGTTAAGGAGCCGGACAGGTAAGCGTAACGGGAGAACATGCTAACATATTTGGTTACAAATTAACATTGTCGGTTAACAATGCAAGGTAACTTTGAAGTTCAACCTTACAACACAATGAATTTAACATCAATATGACTCAAATATGACAGCAAAAATAAAAAAATAACACAAACAGCCATTTTCTTTTTGAGGAAATTTTAAAAACTGAAAGTGCTGTGCTAAAATTAGTCAAATTTTACAGATTCTTATCTTCAAATTTATAATCAGATTCAAGTCAGTTTTGATTTTTAAATCTCTGTACTCTACTAGTCTGGTGGGAATAGAACTCACCTGGTTCAGCCAGTAGTTTGGTCAGAGCGGGCATAATCCGTTTGAGCTGCAGACTGGCGCTGTAGATGGTCTCAAACGAGTCCTTGTCCATGGCAGCATCGTCTTTGTTAGACGAGTTGTGTCCTTTTGCGGCAGTTCCACTCGCCTGACCGCTCACTCGAGCGATTCTGTTGCTGAGCGTTGGCTCCGTCTCACCTTGATGCGCCCCTTTCTTAGATGTGGTCGCGGAAACATGCTGCACCAGTAAATTGTAGTTCTTGTTTAGCAGGCTCAGGGATCGATTGGCGACCGCCTCCAGGTTGTTTACGTTGTGGAAAATCATGGGCAGCCAGCCAGTGTTGGAGGCCATGGCCTCTATCAGCTTGAAAGTCCTTTCCGTTGTGTTGGTCAGTCTTGTCACTGGATCCGATTCGTCACCTGTCGCTCTGGCTAATATGGTCGTGGCCATATGGGTTCTGATGCCCTCCACGCGGGTCACTTCGTCCTGAAGGGAGGCCGTAGTTTGGGTCAGTGATAAGGACGCCATTTGTGCAAGGTCCGTGAGTACCTGTATAACACATCAACGATATATTACAGTTTTTGAAAACACCAGGTGACAAATGAATCATATTAAGAGCTCCAAAAGTTAATAACTCTGCTGGCACTTAAGTTTGTGCGACAATTTAGCCTTTCCGAACCTACTTCAACAATAACAGAATAATTATTTATTCTTTCAGTCTAATGGTTTAGTCTGTTTCTCGTGCATCTTACAACTTCATTCATCTTAGTAGAAGTTATAATTACACACACGTGTGTCGTGCGTCAGGCGTTCTCCTGGAGCTTACAAATTAATAGTTAAATATCTGTTTATAAATTTAAACTTGTATTATTCTGGTATACATCTTATCTAAAAGAATCTTAAAACACTACAGAAATATTTTTTTTTATATAACAGCGTTCTCACCTCAAGCAACTGACTGCCATTGCGTATGATATTTGCAACGTTTCCGGCCATCTCTTTAGAGACCAGACATCCAGCTATTGGATTACTTGGCTTTTGGGGTTGATCATTGACTGTCCCCGGAATTGTGTTGGTGGCCTCAAACTCCGAGTCGTCTGCTCGCACATGTCCGTGAAGTTGGATCAGGTCGAATTTCCTGGTCATGTCGACCTGGACATCGATTAACAGGTCCGTTTTGGACACTAAGTTCTCTAGAATTGTTGCTGCGTTCCGGAAGTAGCTGACCGCTTGAAGCACACTGGTGGTCATGTTGTTTAGTGCTACCATGACCTGGTCGTCCATTTCATTTTGGTACTCACTCTTGGTCTCAACATCGTTCTTGTTGCTAGTATTGCCTTCAAAGTGAAAGACGCTGTTGTTCAGCTTTTTGTTCCTATCGCCAAGTTCGGCGTCTCTGTTTGTGCCCGTAATTATACTTTCGATCTCCTGATGTTTGCAATCTTTCACTTGTTCTTCTTCGTCTTCTTTCTTGGGCGCGTTGAAGAGCTCTTGAATTTGTGACTTAACTTGTTCCTTGAAATCTGATAAGTGGCTTTCAACTTTCTCTGACACTGTCGCCAGGTCCACTGAACAGTTTAATTGGTCTGACTAGGAAGAAAATGATCGGTTCAGAAAATATAAATTATTAATGAGTTAGTTTGTGAAAAAATTCAACTTTACCGAAACAAGTGCCAGGTCAGAGAAGTTTTTAAGAAGATGAGTAAATGTTTGAATTCGACCTTTAGAAATAATTTAAGTTACAGTGCGTATTAAGGGCATTCCAAGAATGTTTATTAATCTATGTTCTAATGTTGAACATTTTTATAAATACATTAATTTCATTGACATCAGTAATAAAGGAATAACGATTAAGTTTGAACACATGTTAAATAAAATTTAAACGATATTTTAAATAAAAAATAATAGAAGTGAGTCGCTTTGATTAATACAGTCGGACCTCTCTAAGTCGAACTCAAAGGGACCCGAAAAAAATTCGACTTACGAAGTATTCGAGTTAGGGAAAATGGCGTAAAAAGTGCAGATTAATCAAGGACAATGTTGATATTGAGAGTGTGTGTCGATAGCCTTATCAGCGAGAAGGCTTGACAGGAAGGAAAGGCGGTGTCTGGTGTTTCATATGAAAGGAAGCCGACTTAGCTTTGACATACCGACACCACTGAGAAAGCCCCCCCATCCACCAAACTTTACTCCCTTCACAGTGGGATGTGGGGGGTAAGATTTTTCCTTTACCCAAACGCCTTGGAAAATTCGAGGATTGAAGCCAAACATCTTCTAGTTAAGGAGACCAAAAATAAATTAGTCTTATTGAATTAGACCGGGACCTAACAATTAATTCGATGTAGGGAGATTTTCGACTTAGCGAGGTCCGACTGTATAACATTATTACTATTGTATGTTTGAACACATCTATATTCCTTACCCCTTTCCTGCTTGAACCCACGACCAACATCCTCGATGAGCTGGAGCATGTGAGTGCTGGCGTCTCTCGACACTCTTGCCAAAGCCTCCTCAAAGAACACCTTGACGTTCTGGGCCTGCTTGTCCACATTCTCGTTGATGTAGACCACGCTGGACTCCAGCTCCCCGAGCATGACCGCCGAGTTGGTCTTCAGTTCCGTCACGTCTCGGCCCAGCAAACTTAAGTTAATCTTCATCGCATGACCATCTACCTGCAGCTGATCCATCTAAGGACACAAGGCAGGGGCGGATTAAGATTACATGGGGCTCCTGGCTGCAATCCCACCTGGGGCCCGGCCAAGTAACATTTATTATACAATATAATAAGTTAGGGGCCCTTAAATCATTTGGGGCCCCTGGTTTTAGCCCAATCAGACCCCCCCCCCTTAATCCGCCATAGATGCAAGCCACGGGAATTTATGATGATAATACATAGCTAAGGACGTGTTTTGGAATAAGGGCCATTGTGTTTTTGACCACAATCCTAAAGAATTGTATGATTTAGCTTTCGTAATGTAAAGAAAACAAATTTAAAAAAATATGTTTAACAACTATAAGTCTCTTCATCTCAACAGTTTTACTTGGATTTCAAAAGTATCTTATTGCGCGTACCAGTGTATTTAAAGTCTTAAGTATTACGACCTCACGTTTATGGTTCGAGTCTTCAACTAAATTTGACGAACCTGTTTATTGACTGTCTCCAAATGCCTCTCATTATTCGTCAACGTGCTGCTAATCTGTCGGAACTGACGAATCGAGAAGAACTGTAGATTATTCACTGCCCTTTCTAGGGCCGTTATCCTCGTGGTCAGTGTGTCGAACTTGTTGTCCACTATCTTCAGCATATCTATGAAGACGGTGTCTTCCAGTTTCTTGGCCGGAGGCTGGGCTTCTGTGGACTCGTTCTGCTGACTCACTGAGACCGTCGCGATGCACATCAAGATGGCCGCTACATAAAGTAAACTCCACATTGACATTGAATCACATGGCCGTTTCCCTGCCATAGCAACTTTATGGGTGGGCGTTCAGCTCAGGGAAGTCTGTAATCACAGTCAGGCAAAGAATGAGAGATATATATGTTTTGTAACCGGATTGACACAGCCCTTTTTTTTTATTGGCGGTGGTCTTCAGTCTACACCAGTGGCTCTTATGAAATATATGAGTCACAATGAGGCTTTAAAAAAATCCAACATCGGCTTCTGCTACATTTTCTTAAATACATTAAATAAACAATTAAATGAAAATGCCTCTTTTTTAATAACGGTTTTCGCACCTTGTTTAAATCTTGATCTATAATGCCCCATTTTCAGTGAGGCTTTATTGAAATTTTCATGTTCAAAATATTTAGAAAGACTTTCAAAGGATTAGGGATAACTAAAAATGTCTTTAATGCTCCGTCCTCGTGACTTTCAAACTTAGATCAATTATTTTGTTCACTTTAAAAATGTGGTCCTATGTCCTTGACAATTTATTATGGAAATATTTGTGGTGAGCGGTGTAATAAAAAAACAACTAAACAACGTCAAATAGATTTTTTTTGGGGTGGGGGGGGGATTAGAAACAATCTAGGCAATATAAGACGCTAAATAAGGTTTATAAATGATGCATACAAACAATCATAAAACAAACATCTGCAAAAATGTGAAAGAGATTTGAATGAGCTGAAAGAACAAGTTCATGAACTATGCTAATAATAGCAACAGGCTCATACGCTGCGTTTAGATATGCTATCCTAGTGAGTTAACACAATTTAGGGAAAATAATTCTAAATTTAAAAAGGTGCCATAATTCATTTTAAATTGTAACTTAATTAGCAATTATGTCGCATTGCTTAATAAACATTGAAACATAATCATGAAACATGCATCTACTTTGTTGGGTAAAAGGGGTCGAAAATTAACTCTTTTTCCACAGTGCTTCGAAACATTTTTCGTCGGAAATAAAATGGAAATTAAAGGGCGATCTTTGTTGAATGAAGTCACTTTATACAGAAAAATTGTTAACTCATCTAAAACATCTGCACAATGGCAGGTCTCAAGAATTTCCACTCTCCGAAAATAGCATTCCTTTCATTCTGTAGTCTGTTTATCTTAAAGTACATGCACAGAGAGGACGTATCCATGTCTGGTTTGTTTACACTGGTAAAGGTGTCAAACTGCAAGAGATACCACCAAACCGTCGCGTCTCGCTCACTTCTAAGAGGAGTTTGAAGTCTGGCTCACACGGGATATGTTCCAAACAAAATGATAAAGTAAAGGAAAGAAAGTAACATTATTGCTGCAATGCTGGAACCACTTCCTGTTATGAAGTCAAAATAAAACTTCCAACACATAAACACAGTTTGAATCTTCTCCTACACAAAACTGACATTGTGAGACATATTTTTAAAATAATTTCAATAAAAGATAGTCGGCTTGAAACTAAAAATAGAAAGTTAATAGAATTGGAAATTAAAAAAAAATTGTGTCCTGAGAATACTGAGATAGATTTGTTTTATTTTCATTGACTGTACACAGAGGCGTAACTGGGTTTTTGACGCCAATGGCTAATTTATTTTTGGCGCCCTTTATTTAAATAAAAATGTGAAAATTAGAGATTTAGTGGCGCCCTTTTGAACTGGCACAGGCCGGCGCCCTTGGCAACTGCCCCAATGCCAAGCCGTTGTTACGCCACTGACTGTACACTCTCTTTTATTTCATCGATTTGTCTCAAATATACATGATTTTATAATGCATAATAATGTATAATAATCTAATTTGTGCTCTAGCCCTTACTGAAATTAAAAACAAAATGAAAACCGTAACTCAAAGAGGCAAACAAAGTTTAAAACGAAAATGCATTAAAGAAATACATGTTTTATTTTATTTTTAAAATGTGCAGAGACAGTTAATGCAAATCGTTAAAAGATTTCTTGGAAATGTTCGAAAGAGATCTCGCAAAGTATTACAAGAAGTAGTTGCAACCGTGACAGTACTTGTGTGTAGCCCTGAAGGCTGAGTGTTTCATAAAAGTGCTGATAGAAGAAATATTCCCAATGCAGGGAGAATAAAGTGAAATGCTTGGAGTACAATGCTGGGAGAATAATGTGCAATGCTGGGAGAATACAATGCAATGCTGAAAATAAAAATACAAGCCATGGTTATAAAGATGTGTGCCGCGCTGAGAAAGCTCTTTTAATTTCTATTGTCTAGCGCGGGGGTCTCCAAACTTTTCAGCCGGAGGGCCGCATTAAGTGTCTAACAGCAGTTTGGGGACCGACAACAAACCCCCAATGACTAAGTTTTATGGTAAACTAAAGGTAGCTAGTATTTTTTTTTGGGTTGAGATTAAAAGGTCTCCAGGGGCGGATGAGAGGGCCTCGCGGGCCGCATCTGGCCGCGGGACGTAGTTTGGAGACCCCTGGTCTAGAGTCTAGAATATGTCTACGGACCTGACCCACTTTATTTTAAGTAACCCAGGATGGCACAACTTTGGTTAGGCGACTCACTGGGAACCTGTTTTAAAAATGACCGGGTAATACAGAAGGGGGTGGGTGAGAGCGGTATATCAAGTCGCTAGTGTATTGTATTCAAGTAAATGTTTTCAGAAATCAGCTGTTGGGATTCAAAGAAAAACTAAATCCTTGTTTCAGGAGTAAAAGGCTTACATTCATCCCTTGCTGTTGGTAGCAGACAAGTTTATTTTGTCAGCGTGTTTGGTCTGCGTGTCAGCTCTGGTATGAAGGTGCTATCTAAAGAAGTTGTTTACGCACTTGCTTCCACGGTAAAGTTTCTTATTGTGATATGGTTCACACATAAGATTTCATGGCTTTTTTTATATTTTCACTTTGTTTTGTTTAAGAATTTCTTGTTTCCAAAAATATTATTACTTTCAAATATTTTGTAAAATCTTCATATAAACCTAAGTTCGATATTTACATCAACTTAAGAAAATGTATTAGTATGCTTTATTTTGTGACGCTTAAATGCTTACAATGTTCAAGATAATGGTGGGCTATGTTCAAGTCAATGGTGGACTAAATGAGGGAGGAGGGCTATGTTCAATGGATTGGGTATGTTCAAATCAATCGTGGGCTAAATGTGTGTGTGTGTGTGTGGGGGGGGGGTCTATATTCCAGTCAATTGCGGTGCGGGGGGGGGCTAAGTTCAAGTCAATAAGTAACAATCTTGTACCCGATACTAGTCTATGGTCAATCCGATGGTAAACTATGGTCAATTTGTTAGGAGACAATGTTTTATGCCAAGCAACCAGTTATGGTACAATTTTTGTGTCATTAATAAAAAAATATTTTTCGCAACAGTAAGACATTTAACAAACTAAACAAAAGTCACATTTTATTTACCCACTCAAGCATCTTTAGTTAAACAGCATGTGCCAGGAAACAATCACGCCCCACTTACTCCTTGATTGTTTGCCGTATGACTCTCCCTGTATCTTCACTAATCGAATCTACTTCATACAATCCCAGTGGGTCCGAGTCAGATACTAAGTACATTAACCAACATGCGTGCGGGCTAATTCAAAGGTAAATCTCCATGCACTTAAATCTTACAAACATACACTAGTCAGTACGGGGACTTTCGTCTTTTACCTAATGGTCAAATAAAAATATGTGCTCTACAAGGCTCCATTAGTTACAGTGTTTAAAAGGCCCCGAAAATACTTCCTCTTTTCATATGAAATCTCATAAAGCCAAGTTTTAAAAAAGCTTTAAAATGTAACAACTACAATAGATATTTGAAATATTTGAAAATCAGTATCTATGGAATATACATTAAAATAAAACCTCACTTTTATGCATTGAAAGATAAACACATTCGCAGGCACACATTATTTAAGTTAAACTCTCAGAACCTGTATTCTCACTGTTAATATCTGTTACTGCCGGGTCCTTCCATGTTTACAAACGTATCTCCTCAGCGGTGCGACTAAACTCCGCATTCTCAGCAGGCTCACTCGTGAAAAATAATCCCGTGTGAGTTAAAGGTAGGGACCAGACGAACTCTGACCCCTCGCTCACCCATGCCTCGGCGAGAGCTCGTCTTCCCTCACCACAATACTCTCGCAGTCTCAGGGAGTCCCATCGGCCTGATTGCCTCCGAGGTCTCAGAAACCGGTGCTGTAATATTTTGTTGAGACCCACCACTACAGATTCTGGTGGTTTTACCTGGGAGATGTTAGAGGTTTCACCGGCGTGATCGGACTGCCACCTGGCGAATGCAGACGTCAAGAATACGTCCGGGAACGAGGCCCGGAAATAGGTGGGAAACTTTTACCACTTACCTGTGGACGCAGATGATTTGCTTTGTGTTCAAATATCATACTCAAGAAGTTTGCCTGGCGCAGGGGTGCTCAAATAATTATTGATCATGACAACACATGGGCCTTTATGAGCGGTGTGCCACTCAATATTCGGGATCCAAGTATAAATGTTTATAGCAGTACATGTTTAAAGATACAACTTAAAATCCAGGCACGACGTTCTGATTACTTTGTTTACAAAATGGCGACAGTAAATCATTGTTTTTATAATTACTGAAGTAACAGATATATTTAGGCAATCCTTCAGTCCATTCATTTAATGAGTCGAAATTACTTTACTTGGCACTGATCCGAAGAATCCATTATTGTATTTCACGTGTATCCACATGGATAAAAAAAAGAATTATTTTAATGGCTCCAAAGAATTTGAAACAATAAATAAAAGTTTGGGACTGGAGCAGGCAGACGTAATGTACAGTTAGAAGTTTGTTTTTGTTTTTTCGTTTTTTTAAAGTTTGCTAGAACCTAATACATGTACTTAATAAACATTAAATCTATGCCTCAACGAAGGTAACAGCAAACGAATGAATTAAAACTTAGAGACCCGCCCCCCCCCCAAAAAAACAAAAACAAAAACACACACAAAAAAACACACACACACACATAACAACCAAAAACACACAATTTCTCTCTGATGAACTTGATATCGAAACAGGCAATTTTCTACTGGTCAATTTCTAGTATAGTAATACAAGTTTAAAAAAAATGTTAAATTTTGACCAAGAGCGAAATAAAATAAAAAAATTATAATTCATAGTTCGGTTTTCTCTCTCTCTCTCTCTCTCTCTCTCTCTCTCTCTCTCTCTCTCTCTCTCTCTCTCTCTCTCTCTCTCTCTCTCTCTCTCTCTCTCTCTCTCTCTCTCTCTCTCTCTCTCTCTCTCTCTTTCTCTCTCTCTCTCTCTCTCTCTCTCTCTCTCTCTCTCTCTCTCTCCCTCTCTCCCTCTCTCTCCCTCCCTCTCTCCCTCTCTCTCTCTCTCTCTCTCTCTCTGTCTCTCTCTCTCTCTCTCTCTCTCTCTCTCTCTCTCTCTCTGTCTCTCTCTCTCTCTGGTGTTCTTCTCTACTTCTTCGTTCAGGTCAGTACAGCAGCGAATCCTTTCTCATCGTTCTAGAGCAGTCATTGATGCACTTCTCTTGTAATAAGTCGCTCTTACATTAACCGAGATAACACCATTCAATAAAATGGGTACGAGAATGGGAAGTTAAGAAAGTAACAATATAGCTTCTAGCTAGGGATGTGATTATTAAACATGTGTTTTGTTATCATTCATAACCCCACACCCCCCCCGGCGCCCCCCCCCCAATCCTGAACATTTTGGAGAGTGTCAGGTCTTTTCTTTGAACTCCACGGAGACGAGATTGAAAGAGTGGCTTGATAAGCTCCTTTTGTATCTTTGAGTTACGTTCTGTGTGTGGTGTCTGGCCATTAAAAGATTGTACAATCTCCACTGTGTTTGAGCAGTGGCTTTCAAAACTCCCACAGTCTTTCTGAACGTATCAATGTCAAAGTTCCACACGTGTTGGGATCAGGAAATGGTCAAGGGTCATGAGAGCAGATTGTTATATACAACACGAGGAAAAGCTATCTCGATGTTTTCTCTGACCCATGTTCAAGAGTTGATCAAATGAAGCTTTGAATTCAGACACCCACTGGGGTATTGTCGAGTATTACCGATTGCTGGATACACAAACTCAAATTTACTGATGATTTTAAAAAAAGTTAAATACCAGGTCCAGTGAGAAAAGGAAATCGGAATAACTATAACAGTGACATAATGAATGGATTTTTTTGTTTTATGTTAAAAATATTTGAATTAGCAGAAAAGTACACCATTCCATGGTGTTTGTTCTTGATTCACTGAGGATCAGTGAGTTTTATTATTTTCTTTCTAATTTTTGTTGTATACGTTCAACTCAGGAGCAGTAACTATTGTTGACCGGCTTCCCAGCATGTTATGAAACTTGAATGCAGCAGAGAAGGCTGCTGAGAAACCGTGGCGCGATAAGGCACGGGCAGATGGCACAACTACTGAAAAGATTGCTAAATTAGTCACCTGACTTGATTGCGGAATGCCAACTGTCAGTCATCTAGGCTTACAGAGTTCACGGTCAAGATGAGGAACAGATGTGCCGTCTAAGAGTGAGGTTGAGAATGTTATGTGAGTTTTCTCGGTCATATCTTCATGCTTTTCAATAAATAGTGTTGCGTGTGGTAGTGGAGTTCTTGTATGTATCATTTATGGGCATGGGTGGTGCGGAATACATGAAGCTAACTGAAAAGTATGAAGCTGCTATATTAAAACGATTTCTTGACTTACATATCAATTCGACAAAACTGCCCCCAACACAAGCTTCGGGGATCATCTTGTCCGTTTGGGAGCGTAGTTCTCAGAACTTCTTTGGATTGTCTTTTGTATTCTACAGCAACATTTGTATTTGCCCGATGTAAGATTGAGTCTTTGTGCACCAAGTTACTCTCTCCTTTTGTATTCTGCAGCAACATTTGTATTTGCCTCGTTTAGGATTGAGTCTCTGTGCACCAATGAGTGCCAAGTTACTCTCCCCTTTTCAGCTCACTCAGACTTTATTTGAGGAAATTGAAACGTTTCATCTGATCTCGAGGATACCATTTGCCGGGGTCAAGGTCAAATATTCTCTTGAACAAATGGAGCTCTGACATTCTCATATGTCCTGCCCGTCTTAACCGAGGCTACGTCATAACGGAATAGAGCATGGGAAAGCTTTTTTTGTGTGCTAGTACTCTAATATTTGGGCACTTATCTTGGCATTTAGTGGTAAAGAGATTTGGCTTCTATGAGTGTTCATACTGTTTGCCTGCTCCATTGTTTCCTCAGATTGTTAGCATTATGATGCATATTTCTAAAATGTATGCACTATTTATGTGTGTATATTTTTTGGTGATGTTTTACTAAACATAGAGTATATGTGCATTTTAAAATTACTCAATTTTATGCGAGGCAGTATGCAAATATATACGACTAGGAGTATAAAAATATTTTTTAATAAAATTTGTCCATATTTTTCGATTTAAGGACATCTACTAAGAATTACTTAAGTATTTGATAGTAAAAATATATAACTCTCGATGAAGGCGAATAGGAAATTAAGATATTAAAATGTCTCAGAGTCGTGAAAGATATAGTAAATCTAATTCCCCTAGCCTTATACGTTACATAATTGTATAAACATAATAAGAATATTATTTCACGATAATTACAGATCACGTGTGATACACATTTTAGGGTGAAACATTGCGCTTTAAGTTCAATGACAATCACAAATAGCCACTGTGCACGGCAACGACTATCACCCCAAGGATTCATTAATTTAATGTTAATTACAAACTGAATCATATTATTATCACGTGGTTTTTTATGTGCTTTTTGATGTAATTTTTTCTTTTGGGGAAAAAAAAAGGGGGGGGGGTTCGATTTTTCCAAACATTTTTCAAAAACACAGTTTCTGTGTTGTTCATGGGCGTGACAAAGATTTGTGTAGACCTCTATTAAATTACATGGATGAAAATTCTCAAAATCAACGCATGCGAGAAATTTATTTACAATTACACTACTTGCCATACTACTTTGTAAATAAGGCAATTTGTACGTTTATATTTTTAAGTAATAGATTGAAAAGTTGTGGAATAATGGTTTCTTAGTTAGATAACACAATACATGAAAACCCCACTCATAGCTCATTAAAATGATGGTCGTGGGTTCGAATCCCTGTGAAGGCAAAGACTTGTTCCCGGGGCCTAGGGCGTCCCTGAGTCCACCCAGCTCCGAATGGGTACCTAACATTAGTTAGGGAAATAAAGGCGGCTGGGTAATGCGTGGAACCCTTATAGCCGAGGCCTGTGAACGCTGCATCACTTGCCAACAGACCGGAATGGTCTGTGGACGCATTAACCTTCTGTATAGAAGGAGCGTCTGTATAGATAAGACAAGCTACATAAATTCTTTTTAATTCCCGAAGATATGCAGGAGTTAGCCAAATGAAGGGAAGTAACCACTAATTTAAATACGCACGTTATATTCTAAGTTGTCTCTCCTAGTTTATATGAACTTAATGCATCGTAAACTCCTGCAATAATTAGTTTCTGGCAGAGCAGAAGTTTTTAAAAATTGTATTTGTTATTTTGCCTTTTAATTTTATATTTATTTTACGTATTTAAAATGTAAACTATTTTACTCGTGATCTCTGATAATTAATCTACTTATTAAATTGCCAGCCTCATTTTTAGAAACAAACATTATCTAAAAATCGAAAACATCTGTCATTTTTTTTAGTAAATATTAATTGAATAAATACCTTCAAGGCAATATCTTTTTGCAACCTTAACAGTTTCACCATAGAGCGCCTTTCGTCAACGGGAAGTATAATTAATGGTTTAACAGTATACAATTTTATTTAATATCTCTTCAAATCGGCGTAAACACAGGACTTCATATCAAGTACTGTATGTTTCATTCATTAACTGTGAATTTTACCGTTTTGTAACTTGTACCTTTAAGCACTGTAATGTTTCCATAGCATCCACCCTTGCATGAAACATCAATTAATATCTTCTTGATGGGCTCAAATTAACGAAACTAAATTGCATTGTTGAATACGTTTAATAAGCACCTTCCTCCTCCCCCGCCTCCCCACTTTGAAAGAAAAAATGCCCCCCCCCCAAACCCAAGACTCTTGACTCCATCTCTGTGAAGACATCTGGAGACACGTCTGTGACATCCAGGTCACATGACCACAACCTCTCATCTCTAAGGAGGTCAGTGAATGAGTTTCATGTAAGAAGCGGCGTCCACTCGATGCGTGCCCTCCCCACCCCCTTTCCACCGACACCTTCCACGGGAATCTTGTTGATTATTTACCAGATTAAGACGACTGATTGATCGAAACTTCATTTTGTAATGGCCCCAAAAGCAAAATCAATGAACCTTTTCATCTCAGCCTATCCACAGTACGAGATGAGAATCTGTTTGGCTGTGC
Organism: Ampullaceana balthica; assembly: GCA_944989445.1. Taxonomy (NCBI): domain Eukaryota; kingdom Metazoa; phylum Mollusca; class Gastropoda; family Lymnaeidae; genus Ampullaceana; species Ampullaceana balthica. The sequence goes on along the minus strand of CALYLW010000170.1, from coordinate 824,270 downwards.
TGGTGCAGGGGCGGCGTTACCAATTTTTATACGGAGGGGGCGCCATCTATTATTTGTTTAATGAGTTGTTTTGAAAGGTCTCCTTTAGTTTGTCGAAAGGTTGAGCCATGGCTGTTGTAACTTATCAAATATTGTGACTTCAATAATGGTTAGGTTCATGTTTCAACTCACATATATCTCAATACTCAAATGACATAGTAAATTTTCACGTGACTTTCTTACTTATGCCTATTGAGCCCAATTCATCTTGGTCCTGTGCTTGGCTTCAAGGTGAATTATACGTTGTCTTCAGCTCGCGTTATTGCGTCTGTTTGTGTGTGACTACATCTAGGGATTGTCAGGTGATCTTTAATTTAAAGCATACTTTCCTAACGATGTCTTCAGCAAATTAGGCTTGGTATTTTCTTTACAGTTAATCTTTTTTGATAATGCTTTTTGCCATTTTATATTTAAAATATTTCGAAGCCAAGTGTTTGTCAATGTCTACACTTTATTTGCGATTTCTGATTTCAGAGTCGGCCTCTTTAACATCGCAATAGGTGACAAGACCTTTTCAATTATAGCCCTGGCATCAGCTTTGGTTTCACCCTTTATTTAGATAAATGTTAATCCCATGCCCTTGACTGTGCTACTATGATGCGTAATGCTTTGATTTCTTGAGTTCAAGACGCAAATAAGTGATTCAAATAATTGTATTCTTCGTCGAATTTTTGGAATATGTAAAAAATTTGATTTGACACCGTTACTATAATCTTTGCCTTCATCAAAAGAATAGCTACAAAAATCAACTGCACCATTGACAAAAGTTCCACCTCTGGAATAAAAATCCTTTTACAAAAACAACACTTCCCAATTCAGCCCTGACATATCAGAAATAATATCAGACACATGAAAAACATATTAAGAGCATTAAATATAGTTTATCCGTATCAACCAATCAAGTCTTGTTCAGCAGGGCAGACCACCCAGCAAATCCATCCCCGGCCCTGCCCAGATATTGGATATTTAGATTTTGGTCAATTTACAGGGCCAAATTCTGATGTGGTGTGCAATTAAATATATATTTCATCCCAAACTCCTTACAATGTCAAGTGGAATTGCTGGCTTCACCACTGAAGAACGTCTGTATTTTTATACAAATATCAAGAGACAACTTCTTCAGGTTGGAGGGGAAAAAAAGGGAGATTTCAATGTTGATGCGCCACTGGGGAATACTTGAAATCTCCAAATTTACATTCTCGGAAACATTAACAAAAATTATAATTGAAAATTCGGCTAACGTAGTGAATGATTCTATTCTTAAAATTATTTAACAAAACTGAACTTAAAAACTCTTGGATTTGAATTTTGAATATTTTCAAGTCATTTCTCTGTAGAAAGTCCAAGTCATTTTATTATTATTCTCATTGGTGCTATGCTATTTTTAAATTATTATTTTATTTATATAATGTGTGTTGGAAAGTTGAAGTCTGCGTATGATAGACAACTATACAATATAATACATTGGCATTATTTTCACCTGCTTTAAATCATTTAAAACGTTTTAAATGGCGTCCTAATTCAATTTTGTTTTTCTCCAGAAAACACTTCTTGTATTTATAAAATACATTAAATAAAGGATTCAATGAAAATCAAATTTTGCAATGTATGAATTGAATATTGAATTTTTAGGGTCAGTGAATGTGGTTGGTAAGTATTCTATACTCAGACTGTGGGTTTTGTCATTGAGCTTTGTGTTGTGTTGAAACCAGACGGTAGATGTTAATTTATATACGTCTGATTTAACGTCACGCCAATGTGGGGGTCACGTTCTGAAACAGACAAGCAGATCCGGATGACCTGATCACTCATCTGTGGGCGTATAAATTAAAACATTCGCTAAAAGTGCACTGTCTTTCTGTATTTCTATTGCGTCTTAGCTGTACCTCGTTGTACCTTAGCTGTACCTCTGCTGTACCTTAGCTGTACCTCACTGTAACTTAGCTGTACCTCCGTTGTACCTCACTGTACCTTAGCTGTTCCTCTGTTGTACATTGATGTACCCTAGATGTACCTCCGTTGTATCTCACTGTACCTTAGCTGTACCTCCGTTGTACCTCATTTTACCTTAGCTGTACCTCCGTTGTACCTCAATGCACCTTAGCTGTACCTTAGCTGTTCCTCTGTTGTACATTGATGCACCCTAGATGTACCTCCGTTGTACCTCACTGTACCTTAGCCGTACCTCCGTTGTACCTCATTTTACCTTAGCTGTACCTCCGTTGTACCTCACTGTACCTTAGCTGTACCTCCGTTGTACCTCACTGTACCTTAGCCGTACCTCCGTTGTACCTCACTGTACCTTAGCTGTACCTCCGTTGTACCTCACTGTACCTTAGCCGTACCTCCGTTGTACCTCGCTGTACCTTAACTGTACCTCCGATATATCTCGATAAAGATAATATATGATGTTAATTTAATTTAAGCATATTTGTTTATTTGTACTGTTAAGATATTTGCCAAAATGTCTTCACCTGTATTTATTTATTTAAAAAAGCTTAACATTTGATTATTCACAAAAATCGTTTTTGTCTCTTGCATTCTATTTGAAAGTTTTGACGCATTCCAACTTTATAAATGACATACTTGCTACTATCCTTTTGTAAATCTCAAGAGGAAAAGTCCTTTATTTCTCCTCATACACAGGCACCGGCCCCATAAACGCTTTTTCGAACAATAAGGAGAATTTTTCTCAACTATAAGTACGTTTTCCGCTATAGAGAGACGTATATCACCTAAAAAACAACAAGTATTCTGCTCGCTCCTATGGCCTGTAACGGCTGGTGATATGAACGGGTGACAAATGCAAGTTCAACTACACATTTTAATTACTTTTTGTACAGCTTGTTTTGGTCTATGCTGTGTTATAGCTGTCTTAAATGCTGACAAAAAAATCCAGAAGACAAATTTATCTGCATAAAAAGCTTCGCTAAACTACATCATCATGTATCGTATACCTTTTTAATCATATCGAATACCTTTTTAATAATGTCGAGTCGTACCGTGTATAATGTCGAGTCGTACCGTGTATAATGTCGAGTCGTACCGTGTATAATGTCGAGTCGTACCGTGTATAATGTCGAGTCGTACCGTGTATAATGTCGAGTCGTACCGTGTATAATGTCGAGTCGTACCGTGTATAATGTCGAGTCGTACCGTGTATAATGTCGAGTCGTACCGTGTATAATGTCGAGTCGTACCGTGTATAATGTCGAGTCGTACCGTGTATACTGTTTTGAGCTCTCGGCGTCATCTTCTAAATCTTAAATAACACATTCAAAACTTGTGATGCTGTACACAAATAAACACAACTCCTTTCCCCATCTTAGTTATATTATTGTTAAAAATTTAGTTTTGTCCAACAAAACTTTACGTTATGTTACTGCAAAAGAACGATAATGTTTTGTTAAATTAAAATAATAATAACACCACCCTAGAATTTGAAGAAGTTTTACTCTTACAATTATCAGCCAAACGTATGGCTTTTTATAGCTATAGTTCAACATTAAAAATTAACAGGAATTCTAATTTTAATTGGGGGGGGGGTGTTTAATTTCAATTTGGCTTAAGCCTCAGAGTTAATTATAGGTCTGACTTAAATGTCCCATTTAAATGCGTTTAAATCTATTTCTATCACACTATCAAAGGACTTCATTTCTCATTCATTCTTTTAAAAATAATTTATCCGAACAGTGGAAAATGCAGGCAAGAGATGTAAGCTACAATGTCAATGTACGTCTATATCTGGACGCAAGGTCACGTTGGTCAGCACAACTGGAGTCAAGCAGTCTAGCACATGTCTCACATTGTCACACTTTCACTCAAAGCTTATCAGACCAAGTACCAGACGACACCCTACTCCATATCACAAAGCATGTTAGAGGGAATGTCGCTGTTTTCCCCATGCAGTAGTTGTTTAGTAGTCAAGGGCTCATCTCGGCTATGAGTACAGGTACTGAATAATGCATTATCTCCCTTCCATTAGTTCATTGCACGTGCATTTTTAAAACCGTGCAATGTCAACACGTGCATTTTGTGTGCGAGTTGGAACTGACGTCATAGCCGAGTTTCCTTGTGTTAGAGACATAAAAAATGTAGACATATGCCTACATAAATTTATTATATAAGAGAGTAAAGTCAGTGACAATTAAATGAAAGTTAATTCACAGAGTCACCTCGACAGACAACTAAATCCCCCCTCTCATAAATGACTGCTCACTACTCACTGCCAGCCTGTCACTACTCACTGCCAACCTGTCACTACTCACTGCCAACCTGTCACTACTCACTGCCAACCTCTCACTACTCACTGCCAACCTGTCACTACTCACTGCCAACCTCTCACTACTCACTGCCAACTTCTCACTACTCACTGCCAACCTCTCACTACTCACTGCCAACCTCTCAATACTCACTGCCAACCTCTCACTACTCACTGCCAACCTGTCACTGCCAACCTCTCACTACTCACTGCCAACCTCTCACTACTCACTGCCAACCTCTCACTACTCACTGCCAACCTCTCACTACTCACTGCAAACCTCTCACTACTCACTGCCAACCTCTCACTACTCACTGCCAACCTCTCACTACTCACTGCCAACCTCTCACTACTCACTGCCAACCTCTCACTACTCACTGCCAACCTCTCACTACTCACTGCCAACCTCTCACTACTCACTGCCAACCTCTCACTACTCACTGCCAACCTCTCACTACTCACTGCCAACCTCTCACTACTCACTGCAAACCTCTCACTACTCACTGCCAACCTCTCACTACTCACTGCCAACCTCTCACTACTCACTGCCAACCTCTCACTACTCACTGCCAGCCTCTCACTGCCAACTGTCACGTTGTTGTCTGGGTACTTGTAATGACCACAAGGACAGGCTACAACTCAAAGTAACTCCAACACCATTATAACATACATAAGTTTTATTAACGTCCAACAAGGTCCTTCCGCACGCAACAATAGCAAATCTCAAACTGACTATCGACTCTCAACCGTCCCTATATCACGTTCACTATCACGCGTCACATCTTCTCATGCTACGTCATGGTGTTCCATACCATGCGCACTATTCCGCACTGCACCACAGAGTCGTACAAACACATACACATCGGGAAAACCCCATTAGCTATAATATTTCCCTGACACCAACCTCTCAATACTCACTGTTAAGATCTCCCTATTCATTGCTAAAGTTTACAAAGTAATACGATCAGTACAAGAGATACAACTTTTCATCTCTACATTCATTGATGAGACCATTGAACCTGTCTAACTCAGTGCAGACATGATATCACTGTCACCCCCTTAGCTGAATTATTGGCGCCCAGGGTGTTACAAGATATTAGCCGCCTTTTCAATGAGAAAGCCACACAGCAGATTTCCTATATAAAGGTTAGACTAGACTATTGTCACCAACCTTCTACACCACTGCAATGAATGCGAACCCTTTTAAATTCCTTATATTAACTTCGAAATCTTGTCGTCATCTCTCTCTCTCTCTCTCTGTCGTCCGTCGTCGGGCAGGCGGGCGGAAAAACAACAGTAAAAAATGACACACTTACCGTGATGCCATCGAGCTGAAATTTGGCACATAGACTCGTGTCACCTAACAAAACATCGTATCAAAATTTCAGATCGATCAAACGTACCGTAATTAAATTAATGCATTTTTAGTTGATCTATATAAAACTATGTGTAGCAGTCGCTATTGTTTGCATTTCACGGGTCACTTGACTTCACGCCAGTCATCGGTGACCACATCTTGTGTTTTAACCAGGTGAATTCACTCAGTTTCAGGCTGTAAATGTTTGTCGCGTTGGAACATAATCAATACTTTAAGTTCTGTCTCATAAATAAAGGATTTATAGTCAAAAACTTTGTTTTTACGGGGTTGTTTATTAAATCCCTTATATTAACTTCGAAATCTTGTCTCTCTCTCTGTCTGTCGTCATCTCTTCGTACGTTGGTCGGGCGGAAAAATAAAAGTAAAAAATGACCCACTTCCCGTGATGCCATCGAGCTCAAATTTAGCACACAGACTCGTGTCGCCTAACAATGCATCGTATCAAAATTTCAGATCGACCGAACGTACCGTGATTAAATTAATGCATTTTTAGTTTATCTCTATACAACGTATGTAATTCAATTTCACAGTTTTTTATTGGTTTTTTTTCCACGTGACAGTTCAGTTCGCGCGTTGCCGCCACCCGTCCATGTACCGGAGTGCTTTTGTTTACATTTTACGTTTCACACTGAGCTCGGTCCATCGATCGGTGACCAGACCTCCCCCCACGCTTTATAAAGCAAGGAGGAGTTAAGACAGATTCAGTCTGTAAATGTTTGTCGCGTTTGAACATAATCAATACTTTTAGTTATGTCTCATATATAAGGGATTGATAGTCAAAAACTTTGTTTTTACGGGTTTGTTTTATTACCACGTTTTTATTAACTTGCTTTCGTTCCTGTCTGTCCACAATTTTTCAAATCTGCCAACGTAAAATTATACCACTTCCAATGTCCTAGAGATCTTAAAATTTTACCACAGATAGATCTTGGATGACAATGTATTGTATCAAAATTTCAGATCGATCGAATGTACCGTAATTAAATTAATGCAATTCTTAGTTTATCTTTATATAAGCATCTGTACCCACCTGCCCTAGTTCAATTTCACGTGTCGAGTTCACCCCGTGACCTCATCGCTTTGTTATTAAACGTTGGGCGGGCGCTGATGAGGTGTTTGGTAAAATAAATAGACGTAAAAAAAGACCCGTAAAAACAAAGTTTTTGACTATAAATCCCTTATATATGAGACAGAACTAAAAGTATTGATTATGTTCCAACGCGACAATCATTTACAGACTGACACCGAGTGATGTCCCCTGTCTTTAATAACGGGGGATGGGGCGTGAGGGGTGTCGGCACGACGGTCGACGTCAACGCGTCAACTCAAACTCTCACGTGGAAAAAAAAACAATAACAAACAGTGAATTTGAATTACATACGTTATATTAGGATAAACTAAAAATGCATTAATTTAATTACGGTACGTTTGATCGATCTGATTTTTTTATACGATGCACTGTTAGGTGACACGGGTCCGTGTGCCAAATTTCAGCTCGATGGCATGACGGGAAGTGGGTCAATTTTGACTTCTGTTTTCCGCGGTGCCCGCCCAAGACAGACAGAGAGACAGAGACGGCGGTGAAGTTAATATAAGGTATTTAAAAAAAGATTGTTAAAAACCACGTTTTTTTAGTGGACTAAAAAGAATAAAATAAATAAAGGTAAAAAAGGATTTTTAACTAGCTTTCGTTCCTATCTGTCAAAAATTTTCAAATCTGCCAACGTAAAATTAAACCACTTTTGATCGTCCTAGAGATCTCAAAATTTTACCACAGATAGATCTTTGATGACAATGCATGAATCAAAATTTCAGATCGATCGAATGAACCGTTATTACATTATTGAACTTTTTAGTTTATCTATATATAAGACTATTTATTATCCGTCTGCCCTTGTTTACATTACATTCACGTGCCGAGTTCACACCAACCCCGACCATAAAAACCATGTTTAACATCAAGGGGAGATCAGTCATTTCCAGTCTGTAAATGTTTGTCGGACAATGCGTATTATATTTGAACATAATCAATACTTCAAAACTCACCATAGCATAAACTTAGACTAAAAAGAATAATATAAATAGAAGTAAAAAAAAAGATTTTTAAAAACCACGTTTTTATAAGCAGACTAAAAAGAAGAAAATAAATTTTAAAAATTTAAAATTTAAAATACGTACTCGATGTAATATAACTAAAAACTTGTGCATGCGCTTTTTAGGCGTTTGGCTAAAATGATTTGGATTTACAAATGACGAGTAAGAAAATGAGTGAATTGAATTAGTTAAGCCCTAGAAGTGCCCGCCCCACGTTTTTAGTCATAACACATGATGGTACTTCTTTTAAATTTTTACAATTTATTTTCTTCTTTTTAGCCCGCTTATAAAAACGTGGTTTTAAAAAATCTTTTTTTTACTTCTAATTATTTCCCTGCTTAAAAAAAAATAATTAAAAACCCATAGATCTACAGCTGTCACATCACGCAATGTTGGGTAAATTAGATATTGCTAATGTTTGTGTTTCTTTCAACACAACAAATTCATGTCAGCAAGCACTCCAACAAACTCCTCTATTTTTTGTTTATCACCTACCTACGACAGGCGCAATTCATCCGTCGCTTATTTTGTTTTTAGATTACCACGCCCATTGACAGTATGACCGCCCACAGTATATGTGAGATGATAGTTCTGCTGGCCCCTCCCCTAACATTCTAATTACTAATTGGTATTGAGGAAAGAAACTCTAAGAAAACAAATCAAAGTCAATTCAGTTATTAATAAGGCCATGTCAAACTGGAAAATATTTACGAAATAAAAATGCGAGTGCTTCAGACAATGTTATCGAAATAATTCATTCGTATTGAATTGAAAGAATAACATCCCTTCTTCTTATCGCAACCCAGGTAAAAACGCATTATTCAGGCTTAGCAAATAACCAAATAATTAAGTTCATAACATTTAATCAGTGTTACTGACGGCCGCAAGTACCAGGACTAATTACATGATGGTGGAAAAAAACAATAACATGTCTGTAATACACTAGATATATTTTCAAATCAAACTCCACGTTTCAAACCAGAAATAAACAAAATGTATAGTCCATTTCATATGGCTCCAGTGATGGCGTAACTTTTATTTCGTCAAATCTTACTTGCCGGTGAATTGAACAAAATACTAGAAAATCCATAAAATTAACTGATTACTTGACAATAGCGTGAGTTTTATGAATTATACATGTCCTTCGAACGGAAGTAAAGAAAATTTATGCAATTGCTAGACATATACAAAAAAAAATTAAATCCAAGAGTTAACGAATCTTCGAGAGCTCCCCAATGAATTCTTTCCTCCTATGTCAAAGACCCTCTCAAAGGAGGTGGTGGAATTCCCTATTTAGCCTCGCTATAGACGTAAGCTCGGTGATTGCTTACGGATCATGGTTGTATCGTCGCAAAGTCTCCAATCTCCAATATGAAGGTAAACATGTAATATGTGAACTTCAAAGATTAAAGTAACAAGGAAACTTCATTAAGATAAATTAAATCAACAGTTTGAGACCATCTGCTTGTACCTTTGAACATTCACTGACACTAACTCAAACACATGAGCATTGAACGATTCCCATTCATTACATAATACATTTAAAAAACTTCCATTGTTAAATACCGAGTCAGGTCCCGGGTGTTTACAACTGACCACCCATCAGACAGATTGTGTTTCAATGAACATTTTCCATCAAGAGATAGCTGTGGCTTCCACCAAGAGATAGCTGTGGCTTCCATCAAGAGATAGCTGTGGCTCTCATGAAGAGATAGCTGTGGCAGTAGCATATACGTCACAACAGATTGTCCCGTCTCGCATGAGTTCTTTTGCTGTTCACCATGTGGAGGCCAGTGTTAAAATCGCATCACATGTCAACAAGCTGAGGTGTCCCACAACACATCCCCCCTCCCCTTCAATGCTAGAGTTTGAATAATCCCACCATTTCATTGCGGTCACGTGCTGCTTTCTATTTGTTGGACCCTCGCCCGGACAGTTTCATCAATCATGGTGGACCAGCCAACAGTCCTCATGTCTGCCCCCGATGTACGACACCCGTGTAACCAGCACTTGACTCTCTACATGATCAAGTGAGCACAATCTAACGGGATCTTAAAAGTACACGCTAAAAACAGATGGCGGATTGTTACAGGAAATTGGGAAGGATTTATTGGGAATCCCCGCTCCACCCACCCCACCCGCTCCACCCACCCCCACCCGCTCCACCCACCCCCGTCTAAACGCACAAAAACATACTGCTTTCCCAATTTTGTTTAAGTGCGACGAGCTCATGCAAATTGGTTATCTAGAAAAAATATTATTTCTCCAGTGAACCCAACAGGATCTAAAGCAGATTTTATCGTCTCACCCTTAGATCCAAGGTGCAGAAAAACGGCGCGGCCAATAAATTTATGAATTGTTTACCCTTTGTATCAAATGAATGTCAGTTAATATATTTGTATAAGGCTCTGACAAAGTAATTTCTTTCTCTTGTAGTCGCATCATCCTAATGTTTCAGAGTTTAAAAAAAATAATAATTTGTTGTTGCTGCACAACTCTTTGACATGATTTTTAGAAAAAATAAAAAAATAAATTTAAAAAAAAATAAAAAAAAACAAAAACAGGTCGATACTTGACCTGATATTTCATAACGTTTGTCTGTTTAATGTTTTCAAGTCAAAACTAGACAACAGTGATGTTTTTCGGGCGCGGGATTTCATACACGAGTAGAGCCATCGACAAGTCTAAATAAATTATTGCTGTTTGGTATACTTCAAAATGTCTTTAAAAACAGAGTAGCTTTCTCCTGGACGACTTTCAATCTTTATATTTCGTTTAATTAATTTGTGTTCCTGACATGATCCAGGAGATGATTACGGTTTCGTAAATGACAAATAATATAATCATTGAAATAACGTTTCAATTTATGGGATAATATTTAGATCAGTGTTTGTGTTGCCCAGATGAACAGTTGTAATAAAGGTTCTCATCCCCTCCGAAAAGCATCGCGATCTAAACCCTATCTTATAATAGACCTAATTGTTACCGAATCTTCAGTGACCCCTTGAGTACTTATATCTGTGGTCCTATAGGCAGAGTTAGGTAACTCTATTTAAGATCTGGGCTAGTCATCCTATCAAAGAATTTGCATTTTTTACAAACCAGGATCAACACGTCCTAGACACAATGAAATATTAAACCGTTACAGGTAAAATCTCCAGACGACCTGCAGTGACAGGCGGTATCATATATCTAGACTAATTGCTGTGGCCGGCGGGATCAAATCTCTAGATGAACTGTTGTGACAGGCGGGATCAAATATCTAGACGAACTGCTGTGACAGGCGGGATCCAATCTCTAGACGAACTGCTGTGACAGGCGGGATCCAATCTCTAGACTAACTGATGTGACAGGCGGGATCAAATTTCTAGACGAACTGCTGTGACAGGCGGGATTAAATCTCTATATTAGTGCTGTGACAGGCGGGATCAAATCTCTAGACGAACTGCTGTGACAGGCGGGATCAAATCTCTAGACGAACTGCTGTGACAGGCGGGATTAAATCTCTATATTTAGTGCTGTGACAGGCGGGATCAAATCTCTAGACTAACTGCTGTGACAGGCGGGATCAAATCTCTAGACGAACTGTCGTTATCATCGTTCCCAGTTGTCTAGAGTTTAGAACAGATGAAGCTGAGAAGGAACACGTTCATTAGACCAGCAGACGCGATACAGGGAAATCATCATCTCTAAAAAATAATTGTGAATGAGTGAGTCAGTTCGTTATACATGCCGTTGTTACAGAGGGAACCTGTTTTTCATTGGAACTGTTGTGACAGAGGTAACCATTTTTTCAGACAATCAATCGTGACAGCGAGAACAAAGTTTTTGAAGACAAGAAGTGACAGAAGGAACCAGTTCTCTAAACAACCTGCCTTGGGAAACACCATTTACGTACTGATAGCGTGTATCAGTGAAGCATCTCCCAACATTGCCAAGCTTTCATTTTTCGCATGCACAATTGCTGTGTATTTGAGATCTATGAGTTGTAATATTTATGTCAAGTGGCTGAAAGATCTGAAGCTATTCATCAGTTTTTGTTTTGGTTTTTTTGGTTGTTGTATTTAAAAAATACATTTGAACACGAACTTTCATAAAATATCATTTGATTTTAAGTAAATACATCGCAAATTTTAAAAGGGAAGAAAAAATCGTCAATGAACTGTCAGGAACGACAACCCAAAGAGAGTTTCGTCACCTCATCAAATCAACCGCAATTGTACAATGAACTGTGTGTTATTACTCTCTTCTGTGCTTGTTTAGTTTTTTCGACTGTTCAATATCACTTATTCCCAAGCTTGGTGTTAGTTCTCAAATCTTGATAGATGATCTTTTCAATATCCAGGGATTTTCAATTCTCCTCGGTGTTAGGAAATTTCTCTCCCTTTGCTGTCTGATATTTCATACCATTACTTCCATTGTTTACCAGGAAGTTTTGCCTCCGATCAGTGGCTCCCAAAACTGATGGGTTGGATGAAACGCTGCGCTCGACTCATTTGAAAGGATACAGGCGGAAATAGAAAGATACGTTTTAGATTGCTTTGTAGACAATAGATGAGAGTTGAAGAGATGAAAGGCGCTGTTTAAAAATGTCAAATAATTGTGTTATTATTTCCCATGCAATCTAATCTCAACCACCCATGCATTTTATTTGTTAATGAGAGTAAATGAACTTCTACGACTTAGAAAATCATGAATTGGGCGTCAACTAACGAAAAAAATAAATGAATAATCTTTACATGGCTCAGAAAGTTAAGTAAGTTCCGTGAATACGGGCACCGATCAAAATTGAAGGTATGAAATTGAATTTCTGACTTCATAGACACGGCGATGTATGGCGCTGTTGCTCTGACGTTAAAGCCACGGTTTGTTTTTATTTTTTGCTAAGACTATCTAAACGTCATCACTGTCACTGGCAAACATTAAAATTAGGACTGTTATTGATTAATTTAAATTTAATCGTTAACTTTTGAAAAAATTATCGATTAATTAATCGATTAAAGCCAAAAATAGAAATGTATGACGTCATTAAACTGAACATTTCTCACGGACATTGAAAATTAAGAATATTTTGAACTAAACTTTATGGCAATGTGTTGATACTTGATCGGATATTTGTGCTGAAGGTGGTACGTCAGCGCAGAGGCGTCACTAGGGTTGGTGTCACCCGGGCGGTAGCTCATGGTGTCACCCCATCATGACTTAACCCATAGAAATCCTCCGAGTTTTCCAGTGCCAAATAATGGGAACATACAGAATTTTACATTTTGGTGTCACCCCCCTGATGGTGTCACCCGGGGAGGCCCGCCCCCACAGCACCCCCTAGTGACGCCACTGCGTCAGTGATTTATTTGATCCTTTAAAAGAGAATTGTTTATGGCAGTGAACACAGTAAACCTTTTCACCATCTTCGACTTTGCCATCCGCAGTTAGCTTAAAAACAATATTTTTGCTCAACTTTCTAGTTATATGTTTAATTTTAACTGCGCTGATGCTGTCAGTCATCTTTTAGTCCACATACAGTAATAAAATAAATTATAATATTACGCGGGAGAAGTTTGTATGTAAAAAATATATAAATTATTATTAATTATTAATAATTAATTATTTATTAATAAATTTTTTTTTAAATATTATAAATATTTTCATTAATTTTAATCGAATTTTTATCGATTAAAATAATTTTAATCGATAAAAATTTTTAACGATTAATCGAGAAATTACTCGTTAATTTCCTAAGCCCTAATTAAAATAAATTGTGTCACATTGATCCATCAAATGAAATCACAAAGAGGGACACAAACGTTTTGGCAAAATATATATTTACTAGCGTATCACCCGTCAAAAATGACCGAAAGTTTTCAGCTGAAATCTATTTATTTTATAAAAAATGCACTTTTTTTAGGGCGCCTACGGTGCCGACCCTTTCAAAAGCCCAACTAACTTGTCCTTGTTTGGTAAATATGAAATATTAAACTTTCTTAAATGTACACAAAATATTTTATAATAGGGGTTGTAGGGCGCCCGCTTTGTTTTTTGATTTTATAATTAACCATTATCAAATCCTCTTTTTACATTGATCCCTTTTCCAAAATTAAAATACATGTATGAGCGAAAACAATGACGTCATATAAGATTTTTTACAGCGCATCTTTAATTTGCACACCTTTTGATGCATTGGTGCAGTAATTTGATTTTCCCTGCTTTCTAAAATTAGTAGCATCACGGACAGACATTGCAAATTATATTGTTTAATAGTTTCACTATTTTTCGATAGCGTAGTTAATTTGAATTGTTTTAAAACGTAGAATAAAGCATTTTCAGATGCATACGGAACAGGAATAGATTTGCCCTGATGTGATTTGTTTTAATATGTCTTGTGAGCCGTTTTTAAAAGTGTTTGTTTTCCTCCAGATATTCTCACATTCCAATGGTCGAAAGGAAAGCTTAATGAAAAATTAATCGTCGTTGCTGGTAGGCTCCTTAATAGATAGTAATGACAAGTGAATGTCAAGAGGTAGTTTATGACTGAATCACTGGCACCTTAATGTTACAGGTTGAACAGATCTTTCATAAATGGTATTTTATGATTCCTATTTGATTTTAATATATGTGCAACACTATGGCGGATTAAGAGGGGGGCTGAACGGGCTAAAGCCAGGGGCCCCCGATGATTTAGGGGCCCCCAAATTTAGTATATTTTATAATAAAGGTGGACACATTTTTGCATGAATCCCTAAAAATATAATAAATTAAATAAATTATAAAATCTTATGTATTAATCTGATCGCTATTTGGACCTGATAGTGAATCTTTCCTATACATTTTTAATATATCGTCCCATTAAGATCTGGTGGTCTTGTGGCAGCGTACAGGCGTGTAGTGCAAGTATTATCGGGTTCGAATTTATTTTTATTTGTATTTTTTTTTAATTATCTTTTTTACACTCAATTTTACGATACCAGCAAACAGTTATTTCTTCGTGTTCGGTTTTTTTATGAATCTGATCCCGTAGTACAGAAACATTATGAGAAAGGAACCAATGGACTATTTAGTTACAAGTTACAGTTATAGTCTTATATTATTAGCTGTCAGCAATCATTTTATTTTTTAAAGGGACGCTGGCTGGATAGGGCCCCAGTTTGAATTGCAGCCAGGGGCCCCGTGCAGTCTTAATCCGCCCCCTGGTGCAACACATTGCACTTTATTTTATGAAACTGGATTTTTACATTTGACGCCTGTTTATTAACATTTTATTGAGAAGAATTCAGGATAGAAACATGAATTGTATTTACTTACGAATATAAATTTGAAATTTAAAAAGGAAAAAAAAACTATAAATAAAAATAATAAAATACAAGCTTATACAGTTTAAGCTTGTCAAATCTTTCATTGCAATAATATGTCTGATCAAATAGTGGAAAGTTAAAATAGTAATTGAATTTTTTTTTAATTTCTAGTTCATATAAAATATATGCTAACTGTTCCGTTTTCTAAAACTTTTCTTTGGAAAAGGTTTTAATTGGTATTTTTTAAAACAATTTTGACTTATTTTGTAGATATTGCGTTTAAATTATAGCGTTTTCAAAAGCTATGATCGAGCTTATAATGGTAAACATATAAAAATAAGTAAATAGCGATTTAAAAGTTACATTTCTCGCGTTATCTTTAAGAGTATATCTTATATATTTCTATGTTAACGAAAAACGCAATAAAATATTTTTTAAAAAAAAACATTAAGAAAAAGTAAAATACAATACATCATTTTCAAATAATTTTATGAAAATGAAATAATTTGATGCATTTATTAGACAAGACGGAAATTATCGATTCATGTATTTCCCTACTTTGTTTGCATGTGAAACCACCTTGACTGTGTACCAACATAAATGGTTAATGAACCACTTTCACACTACAAGCCTTAGGAAAATTCTCGAAAAAGTTGCAGAAACTAGGGTATTCATCAGGGCAGGACTCACAAGCCCGATGCAGTCCCAGCTACGATTTCGGGCAAACATTAATTTTATAAGCTGACAACGAACACACCAAGCTGCCACAGCACATAGATTTGTTGTTGTTGTTTCCCATAACCTTTTTTTTTGGAGGTCGTAGGGGGTTCTAATGTTTTCATTAGAACATTCTCGGGCTTAGTGCACCTTGGCGGCGCCCATCCCTCTCCATGTCAGCGAATGAATTTTTTAGCGTTAGCCATTCATCAACATTTTTATAGATCCCACGCCCCTCAGCTTGTTAGGCGAGCGCACTATTGACTTCGCTATCCAGCCGCGACAGCACACAGATATAATTTAGAAAATGATCTTCTTAAATCACAACTGACGAAAATTATACTACAACGTGCAATGTAATGTATAACATCTAACAGGCATCGACATGTCCCAACCGTTCAGCTACCTTCCCCACACACGACGTGAGGGAAATTGGCCGGTAACTGGACGGGTGTTCATCCTGGTTTCCCCTCTTTGGGAATTGGGGTTATTGTGGCCTTTTTCCATAGCTTCGGCAGCGTGCCTGTTGTCCAAGTTCTATTTATGAAACTCAACAGTTTCATTCGGCCTGTCCTGCCCAGATGCTTGAGCATTTCATTGTGAACTTTATCTGGCCCTGGTGCTTTGCCAGCTTGGCACTTGTTAAGTGCAGTTTGCAATTCTGTCATTGTGAAGGGGGCCGCGAAAACCTCTAGTTGAGGGCCCTTGCTTTGTCTCCTTGAGCCCTCTTTGCGCATTCGGTCGATTGTTTGGCTAAAGTCAGATCTGGCACCTTTCTTGTTTACCTGGGCAAAGTGTTTGTTTAGCGCTCGTGCACGCTTAACTTCACTAGCCCTTTGGCCCTTTGGTGTCGTCAAAGGGTTGGAATTCTTTGTCTTCCCCGCGCCAGATAATGCATCTAAGAGCCGCCAAACTTTTCTTCCGTCCACGAGGTCAAGTTTTTCGCACGTATTTACCCATTTCGCCATCTTCACTTTTTCGACAGCGGCCCGGACTTCAGCCGTCAGTCTGTTGTACGCCCTACGAGCTTCGGGTGTCTTCAGCCTGGCTGCCTTTTTCGGTGCTTTTGCTCTTTGTTTCACCAATTCTGTCAGACTCTTGACCCAGTAAAGTCTGAACTTTTGTTTCCCGTTAGTCCTTGGGATCGTTCGCCTCGCAACCCCAAGGATTGTGTCAATAAACTGCCCGTAGGTGGCATCCATGTTGTCTCCTGCAACATCCAGCAGAGCGAGCTTGGTCTCGCTCTCGGCCTCGTACTTTCGCCAATCGGCCTTACGGAATTGCCAATGCCTTCTTTCAAATCGAGGTTTGCTTGCACCAAGCACAAATTCGATCAGGATTGGTAGATGATCGCTACCTACTACCTTTAAGACTTCCAGTCTATGCTTCGAATCTAGGTCAGCGGATATAAGCGTTAGATCTGGGCGGGACTCCATGCTGTGCCCCGTGTGCAGTAGTGTCGGTTCACTGTCTGCGTTCTGCAGCCTGATGAGATTCGTATTAATACAGACATCCTCGATGTAGCGGCCTGACGCGTTCCGTTCAGCATAGCCCCAGTCAGGAGACTGTGCATTAAAGTCTCCTGCTATTATCGTTCTTCCAAAAATGACATCTTCCCCAACTGGAAGTGCGATTGGATTTCTGGGCGTATTATAGACGTTCGTGATTGTAAAGCCAACGTCGCCTTTGAAAACTCTCACGGTGAGAGTATCAGTGTTGCTGTAACACTTAACTTCGAGCAGCTCCATCGTTAAATCATTCCGGACCACTGTGGCAAGACCTCGACATCGCCGGTCACACTTGCAATGGTATAGCGAGTAACCAGTGATATGGAACGGCTTCCCCTTAAGGAGCGTTTCTTGGAACAGTGCTACATCCACTTTTCCGTTCGTGGAGTATTTTGGTTACTTCGTGTGCCTTTTGCCTTATGCCACAGACATTCAACTGTAAAACTAACAGGGCTTGTTCAGGATGGCCCTTCGCACCCATACAAGGACGGCCAGTCACCGATTGACCGCTTGGACATGGCCTGTCGTTCGTCACCATGCCTCTAAGAGGGGGGAGGGTAGCCAACCGACCCGACGTACCACCATCCGCCGAGAAGGGGTTTAGAAGGTCCATTCCGGGACCTGCTTTTTTCGATATATGAACCATAGAATAGAGAGGGGGTAGGCAGAAATCTTCAACCCATTGAGGACGGTCCGTGTGCGTTCCGCCCCTTGCCCAGAGGGTCTTCCTGTCTTAGGCGTTCCTAGCCGGGCACTGTTGGGATATGGGCCTGTTCCCACACCCAGCACCGGGCCTCTCGCTGAGGCCATGCCCCACCCTCCAGTTGTCCGGAGGGTTCCAGTGCGTATGTTTTGGCGATTTCGCCGGGGTTAGTCAGTTTCAAGTCGCAGCCACTTCCGCAACCCTACTTATCTCCCGGGCCCCGTAAAGGCCAACCCCTTCCGAGAGGGATACAACATACAAACAGTGTGACTTAAATAAAAGTGTGTAAAAAGTACTACCACAATCAAGTCTTGCTGGCCGAAATATAAGCGTGATCGATTGCCGACATGGGGGTACCAGGTTCAATTTTCAGTTAGGGAAAATGTTTTTTAAAATTTTTATTATACATAAATTTGTAATGAATAATCTTTCTTTTTACCACTATCAAATTTAAGTTATTGACAATGAAGTTTAACTAATTAAATTGAATTGATAAGGACAAAAAATCAAATTTAAAAAATGTTGATACTAAAAAGTAGAAAATAAAATAAGTAAAAAAATCTTTTTTTAAAAAGGACACGCTTTTATTTACATATAGAAAGTGAACTAAAAAGAAGAAAATAAAAATTATCTATGAAAACAGGTGAAATCGGTGAACATATCTACTGCACATAAAAGTGTGGGGCGTTTCGAATAAATGAATATTTAAATAAATTTTACCGTCCCGGGATTTCCTTGGAATATTCCGAGATTCCGGGATTAGGAAAACTCAACTCCCCTTTCCCCGGGTTTATGGAAATACGGAGTAGGAGAAAGCGAAAGAACACAGACTGGGCTTAGAGTTTGAAATAGACATTTCTAAGCAGGGACGTTACAGGAATAGTTGGAGGCTACAGGGTTAGCCCCGGGTCTCAGTCGATAACGTGAGAACGGGCTTGAGTCACGTGCACGTCATGACGTCAGAATTGGTATTCACGTCACTGCTTCGGAGTCATTCTCGTTGCGAAATAAAAGTTTAATTTTAGAAATAAACCTCTGTGCCTTCAGTCTACCGGAAGTTGTGACATTCTATTTTCCTTTAATCCAAGCGGAAGCGCCACAACTAGAAAAAATGCTTTAAAAAAGTTTCATTCCATTTTCTATCTATTAAGTTTTGTGCAGAAAAATGGGGAGGGACAAAACAAGTGCAATCTTATTTCACATGGAAATATAACACAGAGCTGACCGCATCTAGGATTTGTGTTTAACGACGTCGAACTTAATTCCGGATGGTGCACTGGTCGTTAGCTGATCCTGGGATATCGACAAATCGATGGACAGGTTTCAACAGCGGGTCAGAAAAAAGACTTTTCTATGTCACTTAACCTTTCCACAGGTCATCAGATTTTTTTCCCCGTGAGTTGCTCTTAAGTCATTAGAATTTTATTTCTTTCAGCAAGTTAGTCCTGCGTCATCAGAATTTTATTTCTTTCAGTGAGTTGCTCTTACGTCATCAGAATTCTATTTCTTTCAGTGAGTTGCCCTTACGTCATCACTATTGTATTTCTGACAGTGTGTTGCTCTAACGTTATCAGACGTTTCTTTATTTTAGTGAGTTCCTCTTACCTCTTCAGAATTTTCTTTCTTTCGTGCGCCACGCGAGGAGACGGGAGGAAATGTTTCGGGAGAGCACCAATTGTGCTTCTGTTAATGTTACAATAATAAAAGTTTTGTCGTAAATAAAACTTGAAACTTATAACTTTTACTTAATGACTCAGTTTTAAATGATTTTGCAATGTTTATTTATATCTATTAATTTGATAGATATAATTGTTTTTTAAAAAAAGAAATCTTTTTTTTTAAAGATGAAAAAAAAAGGATTTTCCACACCACAGAATATTTCAGACTCTTCAGAGCAGGCATCATGAATATTGCAAATAGTAGAGTGGAAAAAAAATGCGACAGTGCAACTTCATTTCCTGTTAAGGGCACAGAACTCAGCGTTGTCGGTGTATCTAATCAGGGGAGGCAATCAGAGTCCACACCTAACCCTGGAAATGAAGATTTGGCCACGGGATGGTGTGCATGTAACACTAACTCAAAGCCACCTCTCTAACCAGCTTTTTTCCTAAAGACCTTCTCCGTCTCTGATCATGCACGTAGAGAAAATCTGCAGAAATAAATATCCAATAAAACAAGTCTTAACCTCTGTATCTTGTTGACGCTGCAGGTACCGAAATTAGCTTCCCACGTTACTGAGTTACATTTTACAGTAACACCGTGTATTAATTCGTCTTTGATTTTTTCCCCTAAAACTCAGGTTTTCGATTACCTGTAATTTTAAGTCTAGGCTACAATACTTTGATTGACCATAAAACGTGGGAAACCATTGCTGAGGAACGCACCTCCTGGCGGGCTAAAGTACGCGAGGGCATCCAAGTCGCGGAAGCTTCCCTTACAGTCAAGAGCGAGGAGAAAAGGGCCAGGAGAAAGGGGAAGGGGGGCAGAGGAGCAGGAGGAAACGCCATCATCCCATGAGGATGGACGGATGCCATAGAGAGAGAGAGAGGCTACAATACTTTGATTATTTTAATTCTTCTACATTTTGAAGAAAAAAAAAGGGGGGGGGGCGGAGGGGGCAACAGAAAATATATTCAGTATAATAAAGAGCTAACTTTGTCTGAATTTCATTGAACCTATGATTGAACTTATAAAAATAACAAACATAAATATAATTTTTATATGATCTAAATTTATTTCTTATGCTTATTTAGTATGCCTAAATAGCTACAAAAACTTAGAAAAAATTGAGATATTATAAATATTTGCTCTCCCCTTATCTTGTAACAATGAAAAAAAATATTTGTAATACAATATACATCATTCGCTAGCTGAAATATTTGAGATATGAACCGTACGTTAGGCCAGGTCAAGGTGAATGGTTAGCCAGACCAGGTCAAGGTGAGACGGTTAGCCAGGCCAGGTCAAGGTGAGACGGTTAGCCAGACCAGGTCAAGGTGAGAAGGTTAGACAGGCCAGGTCAAGGTGAGACGGTTAGCCAGGCCAGGTTAAGGTGAGACGGATAGCCATACCAGGTCAAGGTGAGACAGATAGCAAGTGCAGGTCAAGTTGAGACGGATAGCCATACCAGGTCAAGGTGAGACGGATAGCCAGACCAGGTCAAGGTGATACCGTTAGACAGGCCAGGTCAAGGTGAGACGGATAGCCATAACAGGTCAAGGTGAGACGGATAGCAAGGCCAGGTCAAGGTGAGACGGATAGCCATACCAGGTCAATTTGAGACGGATAGCCAGACCAGGTCAAGGTGAGACGGATAGCCATACCAGGTCAAGGTGAGACGGTTAGCCAGGTCAGGTCAAGGTGAGACGGTTAGCCAGGTCAGGTCAAGGTGAGACGGTCAGCCAGGCCAGGTCCACATAGTATAAGCACGAACAAGCTGATGATAATATGTCGTTAAAAATGACCAGTGTTGATGTTCACATTTTAATTTTTTATTTAAATGTCATCCTCTCACAAGATCTCTCCTAGCTCAACCTTATCACAGTGGTCATCTCTAAAGCCTTTACATGACCAAACATGACCTGCCATTTTTTAAAATTTACATTTCCGACTTAACAATATCTTTTTTCCGTCTTCTTCATATTCCAACCTGTTAACTCATTGTTGGCCCCCCATTTTAACAGGCATGCCATATTTTCACGGTTAGTTCGCTTAAACCTCTTAGTCGAGGGAGTAAGGCTTTACAAATTTTCAAGAGTGGGTAAACCAGGGTCGGGAAACTTTTTGTCTGAGAGAGCCATTAACACCACACATTTTGAAAAGTAATTCTGTGAGGGCAATACATAATGTTTAAAAACGAAAATTCAAGTAAATGTGTGCATTTTGTGTAAGGGGCCATCCATAAATGACGTCACACGATTTTGGCCGATTTTTCGCCCCTCTCACCCCTCATCACAAAAACTTAGACCCCTCCAATATGACGTCACAAAGCTGTGCGCCCTCCTTCCATAGAAGACGTGTTTTTTTTCATATTTAGCATTTATCCACAAAAAATTGTCATTTAATTATGTATTAAGGCTGCAATTTAAAATCGTAACACGCGTAAAGCCACGTAAAACGTCATCAAATAAATTGTAAGATATGAAATATTTAATTTGAACTTTTATTTAAATTTGCGCGTTTTGATGTGACGTCACATTTCTTAAAGACCCCCTCGTCACACAACGTCACAAATGTGTGACACCGCCCCCCCCCTTTTTTTTTAAAGTTGCGTGACGTCATTTATGGACGGCCCCTAATTTCATATTCTTACAATTAAAACGACTTATGGTGCTGCATGGCTTTGCTGGTGGCTTTGTAGTCTGGTTCATACGTGATGAGGTTAAGCTTCATGCAGGCTCGGAGACTTTTTTAAAAATATGCAATTAATGTAATATGTAGATCAAAGAAGTCTGAAGATTTTTTTTTATAATCGAACATTTGTCTGCGAGCCATATGCAACCATCAATAGAGCCACATCTGGCTCGCGAGCCATGGTTTCCCGACCCCTGGGGTAAACTGTATTACCTTTCTTTAAAATCATGTAATATTTTCAGGTAGCACACGAGGCATATTGTAGTTGCCCATTGCTTAATCGTTCATTGGCGGATGAACAACGCCGTGCAACACGTTAAGGTCTACACAACCTACGTCAACCAACCAATAAGGCCAATCAAATAATGCTAGTAAAGGATAAAACTACGAGTGATCTCTCATATCTTAGATGGATGGAAATGACTTTTCCCGTTGTCCGTTTAAAGCAAATTTAAAAAAAAAGGAATTCACGCCTTTGTGGCCAAAATTGCATAAAAATAAATACATTTCGCGGCAGTTTTTTTCGTGTATTAGATGTTTGCACCATAAGAATAAATGTAATTTAATTAACAAATTATTTCATCTGATTAGAGCCAATGTATTATTTGGTTTAAGTGTGCAGGATACAAACAATTTTAGAAATAACATAGTTTTCAAATGTGAATAAATTGTGAGTGGTGTAATGGTAAGTGTTAATGTTACGGTAACATAGTTAATGTTTAGGATAATAGTTTTTCCCGGTTTATGTACTGTACTTTTAACAATTCTAATTTAAGTAACTAATTATCGTAATTATGTAAACGGTTTCAGTCAATTGTGTTGATTCGCCACTCCCCCCTTCTCTTTCCACACCAAGCACCCTCCTCTCCCCACATTTACCCCCCCCCCTCCACTCGACACCTGTGAGGTAAATAGTCTCACTGTTTTTGTAAGTGGCCTGGGAAAGTGAAAGGTTAAGAGGGGGGGAAAGAACCCACACTGAAATTAGCCATCGCTTTTTCAAGCACGCATAAAACAAGAACCTCCACCCCCACAGAAACAAAAAAAAACAAAAAAAAACATTCCATCTAGACAACAACATGCTGTGAGGGAACGCACTGGATAATCATGTCACAACAGAGTAAAATATCATGGAAAGATACAAAGGCATTAATAAATATGTCGCACGACATTCAAAGTAACGGATATCATCATTACCTAATGCAATAACAGCCATTTGTTTATTTCTATGGAAATTGTATTATTAACTGAGAGGCCTATTAGCCAGAAATTTGAATGGCTATTTTTACTCTTTTTTTTCCAAGGGGTGCAGAAATAAATCCATTCTCCTTAGAGGTGTTGCCACACTGCAACTTTACACCCCAGTTACGCATTGATGTTTATTAACGTTTAGAATCACGGCAAACAGATTCAGATGAGATAGCCTAGGTTTACAATTTTACAGGACCACTCTATCTTTGCAATAAGACATTTACAATTTGGTTTTATCATAAAAATACTATATTTAGTAAAATAATTCAACCTTGTTTGTCAGGCTCAATTTAAAGGTAACCCAAGGAAACGTTGGTGTGTTGTGTATTCTGTGTGTTGTGTATTCTGTGTGTTGTGTATTCTGTGTGTTGTGTATTCTGTGTGTTGTGTATTCTGTGTGTTGTGTATTCTGTGTGTTGTGTATTCTGTGTGTTGTGTATTCTGTGTGTTGTGTATTCTGTGTGTTGTGTATTCTGTGTGTTGTGTATTCTGTGTGTTGTGTATTCTGTGTGTTGTGTATTCTGTGTGTTGTGTATTCTGTTGAGATGTGGCTGAGACAAGATCTCCCATCAGTAAACATTTTGCCGCTCCAGGTCTTTGAAGGCGAACACATGAAGGTCACTACAACTTGTTGGCATTTCACAACGTGGTGCGCACTTCTACCAGTTACAAGGGGGGTAATCAGCCAAAATGGGAAGTAATCGCCGGAATTAGGTGTGGAAGCAAACAAGAGAAAAGATAAAAACTAGCAACCCGGTGATCAGCTGATCAATTGTCGAGCACATGCAATGTCTTTGATTGTATCTCTCTCTCTGTCTCTTTTGCTCATTTGGGGATAATACTTTTGATGAGCAAGTCCTTCTAAGCAACACACATCATCCAGTACATTCCCGTAATAAAACATGACATACTAGCACATATTTGAACATTACAGTGATATACTAGTTTCTACCTTTAGTGCAACCGGTGCGAAATACAAATTGTACAGCCCAAGGACAGAACCGGAAGGAGAAAACAAAGATGACGCAACATCATCGCAGCTACCTACCCCAACCACGGGCATGATAGTGATAGCATCACGCGGGCTGGGTGGCAAAAAGTCCAGTTAAATTGATATTACTTTACTAGAAAATTTAGTGCTTCAAAAGGGACGACAAATGGGGGTAATGGCATCACAGTTATACGTCGTCGGACAAGACACTACCACCCAAGAAAGCCGCCTCACAAAACAAAACACAAAATTTAAAACAAAACTTAAAAGAACAGAACCTGAAAGGGTAGAACACAAAAGGGCAAAGAATTCGGGCACTCTCGGCATCTCTGTGTCCCCGAATTCCCGGCGCTGTGTCCCCCCTCCCCCTCGCGGATAACACAAAAACAAAACCCAGCAGGCAAAGATCCGCAACTAAAAATATGTCAACAACACATGAAGTCTATTTGAGGTCGAGACACACTAAAAAATAACGGGTATTAAAAAATTTATATCAACACAATTTTAGAAAAAAAAATAAACGTCAGAACCCAAAAGGATTCTAAGATTCAATTTTTTCTTTATTAATCTGTAGGTATCAAATAAAAAGCTTCGATTAATAGATTATTATATCTTTTATAAACATTCCATAACACCCCCCCAACATACACATACAATTTATTCCTCTATTCCCAAAAATTAAAATATAATAAATTATAAAATATACATTAAAAATATTTTTAAAAAAATATTAAAAGTATGCATACAAATAAAACCAAAGAAAGTTTTAAAAACAAAAATTTAAAAGTACAATATATAAACAAAACAATCAATAAACGAGGCCTAATCAGTGAGCTGAACGGCTAAAACCAACGGCTCAAACCAACGGCTCAAACCAACGGCCCAAACCAACGGCTCAAACCAACGGCTCAAACCAACGGCTCAAACCAACGGCTCAAACCAACGGCCCAAACCAACGGCTCAAACCAACGGCTCAAAACCAACGGCTAAAACCAACGGCTCAAACCAACGGCTCAAACCAACGGCCCAAACCAACGGCTCAAACCAACGGCTCAAACCAACGGCTCGAACCAACGGCTCAAACCAACGGCTCAAACCAACGGCTCAAACCAACGGCTCAAACCAACGGCTAAAACCAACGGCTCAAACCATCGGATCAAACCAACGGCTAAAACCATCGGCTCAAACCATCGGATCAAACCAACGGCTCAAACCAACGGCTCAAACCAACGGCCCAAACCAACGGCTCAAACCAACGGCTAAAACCAACGGCTCAAACCATCGGATCAAACCAACGGCTAAAACCATCGGCTCAAACCATCGGATCAAACCAACGGCTCAAACTAACGGCTCAAACCAATGGCTCAAACCAACGGCTCAAACCAACGGCTAAAACCATCGGCTCAAACCAACTGCTCAAACCAACGGCTCAAACCAATGGCTCAAACCAACGGCTCAAACCAACGGCTAAAACCATCGGATCAAACCAACGGCTCAAACCAACGGCTCAAACCATCGGCTCAAACCAACTGCTCAAACCAACGGCTCAAACCAACGTCTCAAACCAACGGCTCAAACCAACGGCTCAAACCAACGTCTCAAACCAACGGCTCAAACCAACGGCTCAAACCAAACTTGGTTCACATGTGGGACGTTCAGACTCCTGCCCCCGACTCTCTGTGACTTGGACTTGACTGTTCTGACCTCATTTGGTGGTCTGATTGAGATGAAAGATTAAGGTGCAGATGATAAGTAGCAAGTTAGAGGAGACTCGACGACGTCAGGAGCATTTAGTGTAAAAACGTGGCATAACTCGGGCTAACTCCGCATGTTTTGCACTCCAAGAAGCTCTGAGTGATGGTCCTTGGTAAGTGGGTTAAAAAAAAACCATTGTAAACACACTTGTGTATTGCGTGGACGCTACATACTTATTTCATCAACATACTCATGACTAACTCCTTACTTCTCAACGGCCGAATTTTGTGAACGTGAATCGTGAAATCAACAAATCCTTTTAAGTGCATAGGTTTAACAAGACTTATGGCAGTGGCTCTCAAAGTTTTCTTAAGGCGCTGATCCCCAGGTTCCACAAACGCCCGCTAACTATAATGACATTAAAAAAATATCTGTCAACGTTATTGCGTTACACATGTGTTACATTAAACATATTTAAATATCCTTATAACAATATATATACTAGCTTTGTAAATGTGCTTCTCTACAGTGGTGAGGAAAATACACATGTTGTTGAAAGTTGTTTTCTGGTTAGTTTTTTCGTTAATCATAGGTCTAAGGAAGATTTTTTCCCCTTAGGAATAAGTATTCACTTTGCATCACGTGATGCAGCAGCCATAATCTTGGCACGGGTTCAAAATAGCGACTGTATCAAAACAGCGACCGTCATAATAGCGACTTCAAAATAGCGACTGTATCAAAAGAGCGACTGTCATAACAGCGACTTCACCACATAGCTATTCTTGTCCAACCGTTCACCTAACACAGTGGTTCCAATCTTTTTTGACACATAGACTCCTTTTCATTGTCTAAACTTACCCAAGGACCCCTAGTGAAAAAACTACGTAAATGCATAGTAACAAATAAAAACTCCAAAAAATAGCAACTTTTGTATGAAATATTTATTGAAATTAAAAATTGTGTTTAAAATAAAATTTAAAACAATTAACTTATGCTATATATACACGCATTCATTCAAATACAAACAACTGCTCAGTAAAAATAAAATTTGAATCATGGTTACCCGGGCAGCTTTTTTTAACAATATTGACAGCCCCTTTGTCAAAACGTCCTGTGGTGGAAACTGTCCGGGGGTTACATAATGACATGTTACGAAGGCTAGACTAAGTGACGGCCACGGACCCCATGTTATGGAGAAGGTAAATAAAGGGATTGGGGCTGAGAGAATGTAGGTACCTTTATAAAGGACTATCTGACCACATTGCCTTGGGGTGGGGGCGGGGGTGGAGTTGGATATGTTTGGAAGGACTTGCTACCTCAGAGGAGCATTTAACACAATCATGAATTCGCCCTTAATGTTGATTGGTTTTCAGTGTGTATACTTTTTAGTGGTAAATTAAACGTTGAAAAAACGCGTGTAATAACTATTTCATGCCGTTTTTAATTTTTAATAGATAATAATATTTAACTATATTATTTTTATTTATTTTTTTAAATTAGAAAAAAAAATTTACGAGGTAAAAACGAAAAGGGTCAAAACATCCGGGGATCAAAAAGTATT
Organism: Ampullaceana balthica; assembly: GCA_944989445.1. Classification (NCBI taxonomy): domain Eukaryota; kingdom Metazoa; phylum Mollusca; class Gastropoda; family Lymnaeidae; genus Ampullaceana; species Ampullaceana balthica. The sequence goes on along the minus strand of CALYLW010000170.1, from coordinate 796,430 downwards.
GTAGTCGAACTGTCTCTAGCTTAAAAAAGCAGCCACTCGTCACATCTGCCCCTACAAGCGCAATCCCCCTCCAATTAATTGACTGCATCTATGTTTGTTAATCTCTATGGAGCTTTCTGCAAAATATATTTGACTGAAGTAATAGCAGTTATATATTTTTTTTTACAGAATTAAAAAAAAATGTGTCCCGAAAATGTGTATACACTCTTTACAACACCAACATTTATTTATACACACCTTCAGTTGATTGTATTTAATGTTCTATTGTCCCTTCTGTACAAAAAACCTGCATGGCTTATCATGTCTTACTTTTCTTGATTTTATAAACTCCATTGTAGGCTAGGCACAGTAAGTTTTTCCAAAAATTTTTAAAACATTATCTCAAACAAAAGAGAAAAGTCGCTATTTTGATACAGTCGCTGTTATGATGCAGTCGCTATTTTGAAGTCGCTATTATGACGGTCGCTGTTTTGACAGTCGCTATTCTGCCCGGATGCCATAATCTTCACAACAGATCAATGAGATCTTCATCAACTTAGTTACATTGGTGGGAAGACTTACTTCTTGCCTCTTTCAGTGATGCCTCACAATCACAAAAGACTTACGTCTTGCCTCTTTCAGTGATGTCTCACAATCACAAAAGACTTATGTCTTGCCTCTTTCAGTGATGTCTCACAATCACAAAAGACTTATGTCTTGCCTCTTTCAATGATGTCTCACAATCACAAAAGACTTATGTCTTGCCTCTTTCAATGATGTCTCACAATCACAAAAGACTTATGTCTTGCCTCTTTCAGTGATGTCTCACAATCACAAAAGACTTACGTCTTGCCTCTTTCAGTGATGTCTCACAATCACAAAAAACTTATGTCTTGCCTCTTTCAATGATGCCTCACAATCACAAAAGACTTACGTCTTGCCTCTTTCAGTGATGTCTCACAATCACAAAAGTCATTAATTATAAAGATATCAAAGCCAAAGTAACAATGGCTTCCAATCAACTTTCCTTAAAATAGTGGGGACATATCTCAATCGCGTAAAATGACTGTAATAGCCGATTCACACGTACACATTTTGATCAAAATTTGTACGTGTTTGGCTATAAGTAAGATTAAAAAAAATCATATGTAATTTTTAATTTAAATATTTTTCTTATATGAAGAGTGTTTCTAAAATTTCGTAACTGCATAATTTTCGAATTTTTTTAATGAAGTCATGAGATAGCGCAGCAGCTTGTTTGGAGCGCGAACTTACAGACACGATTACACAGGGAGATCCTAAGTAGTTAAGGAGTTAGAGAACACATCCGGGTAGTGATCTACGTCATTTAACCCTCAGATAGACATAGAGATAAAAAACACATTTCTTATTCCGTATGCAAGAACAAACACATATAAATTCACGCTCTTCCCGTCTGAAATTCGGTCTGAGGAAACCAGGAAAAACTACACATTATCAATGGAAAAAAACATGGATAAGCGTAGGACGCAATAATCGTATATCTAAAGGGAGCGTCTGCCCGGGCCCTAGTTAAGATAACTCAACCAATGAGTACACAGAACATTAACTCACTAATTACCACCATATCTGATATTATCCATTGTTTCTCACGAATCTCACGTCACTTGCTGCACCCAGTTCTCTACCAACAGCAGACCCACCAACAATCTCGACACAAAAAACCCGCTCTATTAAAAACAAAAAATCACAAGCAGAGACCGGAAACACACGCGACAAAAACAAATAATAAGCCATAGCGATAGCAATGGCGGCGATAAACCCTATTAAATAAAAAAATAAATATTTGCTGCGGACTAACTAGATTTCGCTTATTAAAGGAACTTTTTTTGTTACAAACTAAATTTCAAGCTCCTTTTATTTCTGTTCTTCGTATTCAATGAACAGAATGGTATATCATTAATGTCCTTCCAATAATCATATCACTCCTTTTCATAACATTATTGCCCTAATCATTATCTCAAACAAAGTCTTTATTTTCTCTCTGTTATCTCTAACGACATTTTGAATATACATTTCAAACTTCAGACTCTATGAGTTGGGAAAGTTCAAGTGGAACTTTTTTTTCCAAACAAGGATTTTTTTATTACGAATGACGTCATATTATATTTTTTAAAACGTAACCCTCGCTTGGTTCCGGTAGAAATTCGATTTAAAAACAAGATTGGGAAAGAAAAAGAAACTCCTGAAAATAGCTCTCTAGTCTTGCTAATGATTGAAATCGATCTTTGGACTAATATTTGGACATGGATTCACTTCATGTTTGCTATACGGACACACATTTTTTAATAAATAGTAAAATTGTGTTTTTTTATTTTTATTTTTTTGTTTTTTTTAATAATTAAAAAAACGTTGGGGGGTTTATTCTAATAAAGGTAAAAGTAACAATTCAACTTGAAAAGCCGAATGAGAATAATCTCTATTTTCCATTCACCGTTTTCACCACCAACTAATCCCCGCTAGAAGTCATAACTGGGCCATCAGAAATCCGGCACGCTCTGCCCTGACGGAAGTAACGTCACGGTTAAATAAGCCGTCTGTTCCACGTGTATTTGTTTAATCTATCCGTAGCTCTCCTGTGTGGAGGGAAACGATAGAGCTCTCGGTATTTACACGTACCTGCCTTACAATCTGCTATAAACACTTTTTAATGATGTGAACTATAAATATACATGAGCTATATAATGAATATCTCCTCTTTTTATTGTAACCTGGTTTCCATGTGAGCCAATATTTGTTTCAATCTGCGAGCACCACAGGTCATTCTTGTGTTTATGCATCTACCCAGTTGTGACTTTTTGCGACACGATGAAACTCAGGACGAAAGCTGACATCAGACTTGAGTAATAGCTAATTCAAAGTTGGACTTTTGATATTAAAATTTATTTACACAAAGCATCGGAAGCAGACGCTTTTTGTTAATACTTCTTCCGTTTTGGAATAAATAAAATAATAGTCAAAGTCACTGGCTCATTGGATAGATGTGGAACGCTCAGGAACGATGTACAACAGTCTATAGCAGTTAAAAAATCGGGTGGTGATTAGCACTGTAAAAATATATATGACGTCATTGTTTGATCTTATATTTTAAAATACAAGGTGTGCATCGGTGCGCAAAATGATTATAAATTAAGGACGCGCTGTAAAAAATATCATATAACATCATTGTTTTAGCTCATATTTTAATTTTGGAAAAGGGAAGAATGTAAAAAGAGGATTTGATGATGGTTAATTATAAAATACTTTGTGTACATTCCAGGAAGTTTAATATTTCGTATTTATCAAACAAGGATAAGTTACTTGGACTTTTGACAAAAAACGAAGTGGGCGCCGTAGGCGCCCTACAACCCCTATTATAAAATATTTTGTGTACATTTCAGAAAGTTTTAATATTTCGGATTAATCAAACAATGACAAGTTAGTTGGGCTTTTAAGAAAAGTGGGCACCCAGCTCAATCTAGTAAATATATATATACATACATACAAAGCACGTCCGCCCGCCACTTTTGTCTTATATAGTTGTGGTTTTATCATTCACTTCATTTGGGGTTTACTTAAAATAATCTTTAAATATCCCTATTTTATAATAAACAATATTATAGCGCAATTCACTGCATAGATGGATCGATAACGCTATGATATGATGTCATTGTTTGAGGTTATATTTTAATACAAGGTGTGCATCAGGAGGTGTGCAAAATAATTATAAATTCAAGATTATTTTTTGAAGTAGTACAACAGTCCATAGCAGTTAAAAAAGCGTGTGGTGTTTCTGGCCGTAAAAAAATATTATTTGACGTCATTGATGTAGCTTATATTTTAATTTTGGAAAAGAGAACGATGTAAAATGAGGATTTGAGGATTTTTAATTATAAAATCTTTGTGTACATTTCAGAAAGTTTAAAATTTCGTATTTACTAAACAAAGATAAGTTTCTTGGGCTTTTGAAAAAAGTGGGCGCCTTAGGCGCCCTACAACTTTAGTTTTGTCTATATGTATTTTTTATATATATATATTTTTTAGGGCTGGTACTGATTTAAAAAATGCGTTCGCTTGATCGGGAAAAAATTTAATCGATTAAGTCATTAAATTATATTTTTATGACGCATATAAAATCCTGTTAAGTTGCGATTTATTATTGCGCGAAATCGGTTAAGTCGCGGTAATTCCATTGCTCCCAAATTTTGTGACGTATAACAGCAAATTCGTTCTGCTATGCAAGAAATAAGGGAGAAAAAACTTTTTATTTACCTATGCACGTCAAAATAAATAATAATAATACGAGGGAAAAGTATGTAAGTAACACAAAATTATAAATTATTAATAATTTGGAAAAAAAAATTAGAAATATTTTCATAAATGTTAATCGAATTTTAATCGATCAAATAAATTTTAATAGATTAATTTTTAAAAAAATGATTAATCGATTAATTAATCGTTTATTTCCGCAAATATATATATTTGCGCATGAACTCTTAGCTTTTAGTCTATTTTAATGGGGCAAGTATTAATATAAAGTTATTATTAATTTTATTACTCCAATCATTCGTGGATGATCTGAAATATTCTAGACAACTCTTTAAACTTAAATGAGTAATGGTTATAACTTTGGTATTTTTTTAGAATATATATTTGTATTCGAAAAAAATAAGTTACGCAAAAGGATTAGTCGTTACAAGTTCCTGAAGAAAAATGAATGACGGGGTTAGTAACATTTAAAACTGGGATTTTCTTTAAAAAATATCTATGGTCAAAATTCTAAACCTTGGTGGTATAAAACAACAGTGATCGCGACTTTGAGTGTTGATGGACCTTGGTCAAAATTGGCAGAAACTTTCATAATGCGACCTTAAAAGGGATCGAACATGAACATTTTAGAGAAGCCTAGGCGAGACCTCACCGTGAACGGGACCCCATCTGGAATAGGATTCCATTCAATTAAAGACTACAGAGGTTGGCACAACGCCAGAGAATTGTATTTCTCGAGCAAACAGTAATATATATGTGGAAAGGGATTCAACCAAGAACGAAATCCCATTATGTAACCGGATCATACTAGGGATGGTATAGTTGATATCATTGAAGTCTCTGATCTAAACGGGGAAAGGGATCCTATAAGGCAGTGAGGGCGAACCTATGGAACGCGTGCCACAGTCGGCACGCAGAGCCTTATCGGCCAACACGCGACTAAAATAGTTCTTCCTTAATCAAACCAGCTAAGCCAAACCCCCATTTTCGAGTTTCATTGGAGTGGTGACACTTTGCTATTAATAAGTCGGTTTTGGTTAAATTTTGTGCAAGCTGCCCCAAAAAGATTCGTCATCGCTGCTATTGGGCAGGGGTCGGGAAACTTTTTGTCTGAGAGAGCCATAAACACTACATATTTTAAAAAAATATTTTTGTTAAACCATGCATTATCTCTAAAACCAAAAATTCAAGCAAATGTGTGCATTTTGTGTAAGAGGTCTTCCATAAATGACGTCATGCCAATTTGGCCGATTTTTCGCACCTCCCCCCTCGTCATAAAAACTTAGACAATATGACGTCACAAAACTTTGCCCACCCCCTCAATAGAAGCCGTATTTTTTTCTTTCAAAATTAGCATTTTTTAATTTACTTTTTTGTCTTTTAAACCTCATCAAATAAATTTTAAGATATCAAATATTTAATTTTTATTTTTAATTAAAGTTGCGCGTTTTGATGTGACGTCACATTTCTTAAAGACCCTCCCCCCCCTCGTCACACAACGTCACACATGTGTGAACCCACCCCCTTTTTAAGGTGCGTGACGTCATTTATGGACGGCCCCTAATTTAAACACTAAAAGTACAATAATTATGTCTGACTTTTAAAAAAATAACATTGTTATGCTGTTGCTAATCAATAATGAGTACTTCTAAGTTACCATTAATGCGACTTATGGGGCTGCATCGCTTTGCCTGGTTGATAGATGGTGAGGTTAAGCTTCATGCAGCCTTTTTTTATATAGATATATACAATCAACATTTAAATCAAAGTAGTCTGAAGAATTAAAAAAAAATAATCAAACATTTGCCTGCGAGCCATACGCAACCATCAATAGAGCCACATCTGGCTAGCAACCCATGGTTTCCCGACTCCTTTCTATAGGGTAAAGAAATGTTCATACAAATAATTTTAACATCTTTAAAAAAAAATTATTCTTTTTAAAGTATTGTGTAGTTACTTTCGTTAAAACCAAAAAAGGCCATTAATTTATATGTTACTTAAAAGGGTGTATACGTTTTTCCCCCTTTCAAATGACATTCCTGGAAACGCCGGGTATAATGGCTAGTATGTATGCATAAAATATATAAATTTCATTTTTGAAATACCCTGTTCCAAATAATTTTCTAGCATGTTTTGAAATGCTATTATATGAAATCCAACACTCCATCATATATTTTATTGATCTCATTAGCAGGAATTTTTTAAAATGTATTAAATAAGGCATTTTACTTATAGAAGTAAATTGAGTTTGGGGGAAGTGGTGATGTAAAATATGCACAAGGGATGAAGTTTAGTTTTCACATTTCAGGTGTTTATTTCCTAAACACAAAAGAAAGGGAGAAATAAAGTATCAAACTTGGGTCAGACCGATGAAACATTAAATGATGCCATATAAATTACCAGTCACTATATAGTCGCTCATGAAGTTTTGTGTGTGTGTGGGTTTGGGTGTGTGGTGTGTGTGTGTGTGTGTGTGATGGATGTGTGTGTGTGTGTTTGTTTGTGTTACGGATGTGTGTGTGTGCGCGTTGTTAGCGTAAGTCTGATGTTTTCATTACGGCAAGAATAACAATGGCTCAACGGTGGGAGGAGATTTTTTAGAAGGTCTGGAGAGGACAGAAAAAAACCCCAGAATAATAATGATTGCTAATAGTTTGATTGGGGTAGGGGCCAAGAGTAGGGTTGGGGGGGGGGAGTAATGGCTGGACAGGTGTGCTTCAGATGAAGGTGCAAACAACAGGTGTGACCGTGTGAGAGAAAATGCCTGTTGTTGATATATCTTTGAATGGGAAGTAAATGCTGGGTCGGACTTCTGGTTTCCTTGGTGAGCAGATGTAAATAAAAAGTGAATCTTAATAAATAATAACGTTACATGAAAAACGAGAGTTTCCTCGTCTCCAGCGTCTCCTAAACAAGAGTTTCTAGATAGGATATCTTTGCATGCACAGGCATGTTCAACGTTATAAACCACAAGTACATCAAAGTTATAAACCACAAGTACATCAACGTTATAAACCACAAGTACATCCACGTTATAAACCACAAGTACATCACTTTCAAACACACATTTGTTGCTAGTATTTAGTAGGTTAGTGGCTCTAATTACTACTTTAAATTAACTAGCAATATATTTTTATGAATTTAACATTCCAACATCGAGAATGAATACAATTATGCACAACACATATCATACAAGGATTTCACTTTTTTTCCCCTCTTATATTCAGGCCTTCATTTAAATTTTTAACAGAAGAACCCCCCCCCCAATCCCATAAAAAAGAATCACATTTTTTTTTCTTCTAAATATGCAATTTAATTTTAAATAGCATTAATTGTGAACATTAATTAAAATTGTTGAAAATTTAAACATAATTTATTGAACATTTTATGTTAAAAATGTCAAATTATATTTCAAAGAAAGCATAAATAATATTAGTCCAAGTCACTTACTCACTGGATGTGGAACGCTGAGGAACGATGTACAACAGTCTATAGCAGTTAAAAAATCGGGTGGTGATTAGCACTGTAAAAATTTGTTATATGACGTCAATGTTTGATCTTATATTTTAAAATACAAAGTGTGCATCGGTGCGCAAAATGATTATAAATTAAAGATGCGCTGTAAAAAATATTATTTGACGTCATTGTTTTAGCTCATATTTTAATTTTGTAAAAGGGAACAATGTAACAAGAGGATTCGATGATGTTTAGTTATAAAATACTTTGTGTACATTCCAGGAAGTTTAATATTTCGTATTTATCAAACAAGGATAAGTTACTTGGGCTTTTGACAAAAAGCAAAGTGGGCGCCGTAGGCGTCCTACAACCCTTATTATAAAATACTTTGTGTACATTCCAGAAAGTTTAATATTTCGTATTTATAAAAAAACGACAAGTTAGTTGGGCTTTTGAAAAAGGTAGGCGCCCTAAAAAAAATGGGCGCCGCAGGCGCTACGGCGCCACAGCACAATCTAGTAATATATAATTGATCAAAGCTTTCTGACATGATAATACAGATATGAAAATGTTAAATCACAAAAAGATTGCCTTTAAACACATCAAGAGACGATAAAAGTCAAGAATACAGACCACCGAGAAGACATCTCTGAAAGACTTTGGCAACCGTGCCTTCGATCTTGAGAATTCGTACCTTCGCGTAGTTTGCAATACTCACATTTTTAGCTTTGATAAGCGCTCATCTAATGACCACACTTGACTAGGCTGTTTCATGTGCGTATTCCCCCGGGAAATTTAATTCATAGATCACAGCACACTAATCACCTGTGTTGTTAAAACATCAAATAAAAAAAAACTCCCGTAGACCAGGTGTGAACTAAATCAAAGCCCATTTCCCCCCGCAAAAGTCCCAGAGTTTGTGCATCTTGATTTCAAGAAAAGCAACACTTAGAACGAAAGGTTGTTTGGCGGTTATAATAATCTCTTGTTATAGAAAGGACGACAGTTAAAAAAAAAGAATGATTTTTTCCTCTTCTGATCGAAAGGCTATCATATGTTGAAGCAGTAAATACTTTCCTTAGATTTGGAAATTTAAAAAACCCATAAAAAAAACGAAGTTTTTGACTATAAATCCTATATGTACGAGAAGTAACTAAAAGAATGTTCATTATAATAAGCAGCGCAAGACCATCCAAAAATAAAAAAATGTTTTTGTGTCGTAAAAAATGTTTAATATAATGCGCACCGATCAGGAATATGTTTATAAAAAGTGTTGTCAATAAAATACGCACCTTATTGCGCGAGAGAAAGGTTGTTCAGTATAATACGCACCGCGACACTCTATCTCAAAAAATAACATGATACATAGAGGATAAATAAAATAATCTAAAAATTCAATAATTTAATGACAGTACATGAGATCGATCTGAAATTTTGAAACATCGTTTTTATTATCGTCACAAAACTGCCTGCAAAATTTCAGCTCGCTAACTTACGAGAAAATGGGTTAAAAATCGATTCAAAGTTTTGGCGACAAGCAAGCAACCAGCCACCACGAGTAATATAAAGGATTTTTAAAAAAAACCGTAATAAAAAAACCCGTAAAAACAAAAATTTTCACTATAAATCCTTTATGTATGAGACGTAACTAAAACAATGTTCAGTATAATACGCAACGCAAGACCATCCAACAATACAAAATTGTAGTTGTGTCGTAAAACATGTTTAATATAATGCGCACCGATCAGGAATATGTTTATAAAAAGGGTTGTCAGTAAAATACGCACCTTATTGCGCGACAGAAAGGTTGTTCAATATAATACGCACCGCGACACTCTATCTCAAAAAATAACATGATACATAGAGGATAAATAAAATAATCTAAAAATTCAATAATTTAATGACAGTACATGAGATCGATCTGAAATTTTGAAACATCGTTTTTATTATCGTCACAAAACTGCCTGTAAAATTTCAGCTCGCTGACTTACGAGAAAATGGGTTAAAAATCGATTCAAAGTTTTGGCGACAAGCAAGCAACCAGCCACCACGAGTAATATAAAGGATTTTTAAAAAAAACCGTAATAAAAAAACCCGTAAAAAACCAAAGTTTTCACTATAAATCCTTTATGTATGAGACGTAACTAAAACAATGTTCAGTATAATACGCAACGCAAGACCATCCAACAATACAAAATTTTAGTTGTGTCGTAAAACATGTTTAATATAATGCGCACCGATCAGGAATATGTTTATAAAAAGGGTTGTCAGTAAAATACGCACCTTATTGCGCGACAGAAAGGTTGCTCAATATAATGTGCACCCTTACACTCTATCTAAAAAAATAACATGATACATAGGGATAAATAAAATAATCTCAAAAATTGAATAATTTAATGACAGTACATGCGATCGATCTGAAATTTTGATACATTGTTTTTATTATCGGTACGAAACTGCCTGCAAAATTTCAGCTCGCTAGCTTACGAGAAAGTGGGTTAAAAATCGATCCAAAGTTTTGGCGACAAGCAAGGGCGCACGCAGACACCACGAGTTAATATAAAGGATTTAAAAATGTAGTAAAATATAAATCTAGATTAATGACAACAGAATTGTAAATATGAATATAAACATGTCCGTAACGCAATCTGAAGACGTCTGAGACTAGATTTGCATTTCAAGAGTTTTAATAATTAGTATTCTGGTTTTTTTTGCTTTCAACAAGGAAACGGATTTAAAAAATCTTTTGACAAAAGAGCTAAACTTTTAACAGAAAGATCAACCATAACTCACACATTATGCGGTTCACAAGTTGCTTGACATTAAATATATGATTCAAATAACGCTACCAAGTCACAAATTGCTCAACTCACTCCCTGTATGTTAAAAATACCGCTAGTTGAAGTTATATATGTTCATTTTATATCAATTCAGATTTCATCGTTGTATTGTGTCATATATCTTAGTTTAATTGTGTTCTTTGTACATTATTTACATTTATGAGCAGTTGTATGCTTTTATTATTATTATCACTTTGCAAAACAAAACAAAAAATCCTGGCCACACCACGCCTGTATGAATTAAAACAATTATAGCTTACACTATGTTCAGGGCGAATAACATGTTCACAAATAAAAAATGCATCTTTTTAAATCCCTTAAACTTATATTAACTTTTTCGTCTTCTCGTGATCTCTGTCTGTCGTGGTCCCGCGGAAAAACAAAAGTAAAAAGTGACCCACTTTCTGTGATGTTATCGAGCTGAAATTTTGCACATAGACTTTTGTCACCTAACAATGCATTGTATCAACATTTCAGAACGATCGAATGTGCCGTAATTAAATTAATGAATTTTTAGTTAATCTCTATGTATCTCTATGTAACATGTACATTTTGTGCTAGTCCGTCGCGCGGTGCGTATTATATTATACAAGCTTTTTAGTATTTCCTCTCGCGCGGTGCGGTGCGTATTATTTTGAACATACTTTTTATAATATATCCCCGATCTGTAAAAATATTTTTGCTAGTCTGTCGCGCGGTGCGTATTATATTGAACGTAATCAATACTTTTAGTTATGTCTCATATATAATAGAGTTATGGTCAAAAACTTTTTGTTACGGGTTGTTTCATTACCATTCAAATTTAAGTGAACCTACTTGGTGCCCTACCACAGAACCTTATTCCCAGTGGTCTCCCATCACTGAACCGCTCATATTACTCAAACGCTTTTAAACGCGGAGAAAAGAAACTTGTTTCGTGAAGCTAAGAGCGTGCCAGCAGATGGAAAAGTTTAAACGTTAGCCGTTCACCGCCGCACGTGCGTCTGATTAACGCTTTATTTATCAACCTCGCAGTTTTGTTAGCAACGTCGAATACAGTAATTCAATTAGTAGCAACCTTCACTGCAGTTTTTAAATTAGTAGTAACATCTAATAAAACTATGACAGTGGTAGCGACATTGACTACAGCTGTTTCAACTGTAGCAATATTAGATCTCTAGCTTCAATGACGAAAGCTATTTTATTTGTTGCAAATTTGTTTCTTAAGTAGCTTTATAACTGACTATGGCTATTAGTGCAGCGGAGTTGTTCAAATCGGTTTGGGAAACTGCTCTAAATTTATTTTGCTTATTGTTGTTTATCAAAATCATAAAGGAATAATCAGATCTTAGGGCTGTGGCTTTTGTCTTACATTGAAAGTTATACATGATCCTGAGCACTATACTAATGTTGTATTATAGTTACAGAGTTTAACAATAAACATTGTTAATAATTCTGTAACTGCCGGTCATGACAATTCCTTACAACGAAAACTACTAATGACAATTAAATGAGGTAACCATAACATGGGATATAATTATGTATTTATTTATAGTTGTGCAATATGTCCATAAAGCACATGTCAAATTTTTTATTTAGAGTCAGCGTGTGATGCTATGGCAAACACACATGTATAGAAATACACTAGCACCGTTATTTTTTATTAGGTCTACGTTAGATACTGGCGGGGAAGCTGCTATAACTGTCATATCGGTTAGTCTGATGATCTTTTGATATACATGACTCTTAAACAAAAGCGGTGTGAATGATATTCGGCTTCCAATAAATATTATGAGGTCAGCACGACTTCATCTATATGAGAATGTAAACCAATGCAAGTTGTAAAGATTAAATCCACACTCCAACAAGACATGATTAACTGTGAAGATTCTCCTGTAGTGAAAGATTCCTATAGAATTCACCCCCTTGGATACAATAGAACACCGACATATTTAGAACAATGGTGTGTTACACTCAATCATGGATTAACTGTAAGGCGATATCAATGTTGATGTGGTTTAGAACAAACATTTGAAAATAACCGATTTCCTCTATAAAAAAACAACACTGAAATGACGAAATGCAACTTTATACATCTGCATTCTGTAAATTCCAACCTAATATATCCTGCAACACCCAAATGTTTCTCAGCAAGTGTTCACCTTCCGTCGAGGTAAGCGATAGTTAGGGCAAGTAAGCGATAGTTAGTGCAAGTAAGCGATAGTTAGTGCAAGTAAGCGATAGTTAGTGCATATAAGCGATAGTTAGTGCAAGTAAGCGATAGTTAGTGCAAGGCGATGGCATCACCTTATGACCTTTGGACCTATTTCCTCAAATGTCAGTTTTTACATTTTCCACATACTATTTTATCTGTATTGCAAACATTTCTCATCTCTTACATGAGTGTACACAACTTTGTCATACTACTCTGTTTTACCGTTCACCTTTGAAAGTCTCAGCCCTAGTTTGATTGCGAGTCTTATAATAAAACAACTTACAAACAATCTAAATTTTCTAAGAAAATTGATTGGTATTGTCTGGTAATCAAAATTTCAAAATAAGTAAATAGGATTGGACAAAGTTGGACAATTATTATTGACTTTAATAATTCGAGTGTTCTGAGATGTAATTACAAAAGTCAATTATTAAATGATTCCTAAATGGGAAACATGAAAATGAGAAAGGCCATGCAGAAATTTACTATGCTTTCAAATGATGTGAATGGATTCGAATTTGAATAGCTTCAAAAGAGACCGATCCAGAAAATTAAACAAACAGAAAATGCACGCTGATTATTTGGCCACGAGTATGGTGTTTTTTTAAAAAAAATCAATTACATGTAGTGTATAGTAGGAGCTGTGAAATATTCTTTTTTAGGTATGTACCTAAGATAGTGTAGCGCAGAAGAAACACAATTCTACCCAGGGGAAATGTTATGGTCCGGAGATGTCATTCACAAGCTGCAACACAAGTACACAGCTGGACAAAAAAAATAGAATTACACGTCATGACAACATTATGAATACACGACAGGACACACCACGAGAACACAATAACAGTACACAACAAAACAATACAATTTTTCTATTGGACATAATACGAGTACACAACAAGACAAAATGCAAGTACACAATAGGAGTACATAACAAGACAAAATGCAAGTACACAATAGGAGTACATAACAAGACAAAATGCAAGTACACAATAGGAGTACATAACAAGACAAAATGCAAGTACACAATAGGAGTACATAACAAGACAAAATGCAAGTACACAATAGGAGTACATAACAAGACGAAATAACAGCGCACAGCAGGGCCTAATACGAGCAGAAAACAGGTTATATACAACATTTACCCAAATTCTATCATACGATTTCTATATACCAGCTAGGTTTCGGTGAGGAGCGTTGGGCAGTGCTACAGTACTACATCAGCCATATAAAATGCTCCCAATGCACACACAACTTAAAACATATTGCGAATAATTATTTGATGATTATGGCGAATCGATAGAGAATGATTAAATAATAAGCTAATTTCCATAACTAATTTGCTATCTTTTTTTCCTAATATTTTTTCGCTGCTCAGTAAGGTATCTCGGATCTAGCAGTAAGTGGTTTTATATTCATACATTATTTGGTTGTTGTAATTAAAACGTTGTGATATTTCTCTTGGTTACATGTAAAATAAAAATAAGGTGAAACAAAACAGTACTGTGTACCTCCATCTTTATACATGGGCGTAGGGAAGGAGGGGCATTTGCCCCCCCCCCTACATTTGAGAAAAAAAAATTAATTTATTAAATGCATTAATAAATGTTGTATTTGAACTATTACAACACTAATTTGTAAGTCTTATTAATTTCTAAGGCTTTTTTCAACCCTTATTTTATACTGAACTTGAATTTAATTGAAAATTGTACCTGTATGGAATTGCCAGTTAAAATAGAAAAAAAAGTGGGATTTTTTGCCCCCCCCCTTGGAAAAATTCCTAGCGACGCCCATGTCTTTATAATGCATTTGAATATTTTCAGTAATCCCAACTACAATCGATTATTTTATTTGTCATCTGATATGAGTAAATGTAAACCATAGTCACAAACTGAAAGTAACTTTCGCATGTTTTCGCACTGATACTATAATTGCACATTAAAACACCCTAGCGCTCATTCGCGTGAAAGGGCAAATATAATTAATCTAATATATAAAGCTCAGTTGTTTGTATGTTTCACTTTTCAACTTTCTGTTAGACAATCACGGAAAAACCAAATGACGGACGGGGACCAAATTTGGCAGGACGGTTCCTTTTACCCTGAAGATGGTTTTAAGATAGTTTTTGTAATTGTCCCTTTTGCCCGAATGCCGTAAATTAAATAATCAGAAAATTGTAGAGACAAAGAATAAAAAATTTAAACTCATTTCTGTATTGAATAAATTTACGCGGACGTTCAAATTCCGTTCAAAGCGAGTTACTTTTGGTGACGTTTTTTTCCCCCATTACTCTATTTTCAGCGGTGCGCATTCAAAAAATATTATACATGTAATGTCTAATTACGGTGCGCACATTTTCGTGTACGCTTCATAATTTGAGCTGTGTAGTACAAAGAATTGTCATTTTCTTTACTGTTACTTTCTATATATTAGATAGACACGTAAACATATTTAATTACAACTGCCACACGATGCATTAGATTTAATTGTTTACACGTTTAAATTTAATTGAGAATTTGTTTTAATTATTTTCCATAACTCGACATTTAATAAAACCTATTTATATAATAATTGTGTCAGTATTTTTTCAAACTATTTAAATTTAGGCTACCGGACCTATTAACATAAGTAGATTAAACTAAATAAAGTGATCCTGAAAACGCTTAAGTATTTTGTATTGCGAATTTAATATGTCATGTTCATTCCTTTGATGATGGATTAACATAGATCATTTTAAAAATCAATTATTGTCATGGTTTCACATGCGTTTTTAACATAAAATTGATTTGTTTTGTTTGTTTTTTTAAAATTAGTAATATAGCCTAATTTCTTTATTTATCTTTATTATCTTTATCTCATAGACGCTGTTGCAAATATTGTATTAATTACAATTGTGTTACGATGCAGTGTCGTAAATATATAAGAGCTTTTTTAGAGACGACAGTGGCAGAGATCTTTTGGAAAAATGTCAAAAAAGCAGTGGCCTTTTTTTGATGGATACAAACAAACAAACATAAAATTATCAACTGAGCTTTATATATTACATATGCGTTTAAATTATTTTAGTTCAATTATTTTCACGATGCATTGTATGAATATTTTACATGTAATGAGTAAAATTGGTATTTTTAAAATTTTAATTCATAACTTGACATTTAATTAAAAACCATAGATGTAGCGAGTTTATTTTATGTTGAAAGTGATGGCCTATGTCAAATAAACGTACACTTTAAAACAGTTTACTTAAGCTTTATATACACTATACATTATAAACTTTCGATACCAAATTTATTCACAAAACTTGACTAAATTTAATGAAGTGATCCTGAAAACGCTTAATTAATATGAATTGCGAATTGAATATGTTTTTATGTTCATTCCTTTGTATTCAGAATAGCATAGGCCATTTCTAAAATTGCCTTTTAATCATTTTTAAGATGCACTTAAAAATCGAGCGCTGGAGAAATATACAACATACAAATGCAAATTAAGGAAATTAAAGTTATCAAGGAACTGATCTTCGAAGTGAATTCCCTCTATGCTCGTCTGGTTGTATTTTACTTGGTTTTGTCATTTTGTGGCTGTTAATACTATTGATATTAATCCGGAAGTTGTCTCACAGCTCTTACCAGTGGCTCATAGAAACTGCAACGTGCGCAGTAGCCACACCCCGGGCAACGGCTTCGGCTGGCTGGCTAAACCTGGTGAGGGTAGCCGACGGGTCTCAAACCCTCGGTGATCTAGATATGTCTATCTATGCACGTGAAGACTGGATTCGGTGGACAGAGCGGAGGAACTACTAGTTGGTCAACGGTCAAAAAGGCGAATCTCAGCAAAGCGTTGTGGAACGCTAAGGGCATGACAAGACACACAGGACATCATGGCCATCCACTGCACCCGTTTCCATCACCAGCCGTCTCGACTTAGTCCTGCCGCTGGATAAGATGGCCTCGGGCGAGAGAGTGAGATCGACGAACTGCGCAACTCCTTCTCACTTAAATCCAAATCACCGCGCAAGTCACTTTTGTCATCCATCCCATACCAGCGGTCTACAACCCTCGGATGACTAGAGTGGTCCTCGTCGTATCGACGGACGAACGAACGAAGATGCACTTATGAACAGACGGTTGAATATTTTTTTTTCATTTTTTATTTTTTTTTCAGATATAAAATCTGGTGTGTGTGTGTGCATTGAATATAATTTACAAAATATGATGCCTTATCCGAAATAGGGAACAAAAAAAAAGATTCCTTTTTGAAATTATACACATTGCTTATAAACCGTAAATATAAATCGTAAAATATAGAGACATAAAAATGTTAAATATTATTTCCCTGTTTCGACAATTATGAATACGTCAAAATGAAGAGTTATTTTGGTCCAGTACATTTACTTTATAACAAGACTTTATTTTATGCGGCCAGCTTTCTATATTGTCTAAATATGGTGTGCACATTTTTATATATCATTTTAATACGACCGTTTTTTAAAATAGTATTTTAGAAAGTACATTTATAATTTTGTTTATTTGCGCTATTATTCAAATGAAGAGTTATTTTGGTCCAGTACATTTACTTTATAACAAGACTTTATTTTATGCGGCCAGCTTTCTATATTGTCTAAATATGGTGTGCACATTTTTATATATCATTTTAATACGACCGTTTTTTAAAATAGTATTTTAGAAAGTACATTTATAATTTTGTTTATTTGCGCTATTATTCACTTTGCTTTTGCCTTTTAAATGGATAGTGCCACATGTTCTTTATCTCATAGACGTGGTTACAAATATTATATAACTTACAATTGTGATACGATGCAGTTTCGTAATTATATATTAAATTTTTGAGTGACGAGGGTGGTAGAGCTCTTTCAGAAAACCTGTAAGTTATGTTAATTTTGTACAAGTGGGAATGAAATTGTAGAATTAGTTATTATGATCGGCAAGAATTATTATTTAATAAATCATATCTTTTAAATAGTAAGGTTATGTTGAAAGGCACTGCATTAAGTGAAAACAACTCACGCGGTAAAATGGCATATCTATGCTTCTCATAAGATTTTAACTAAATAGATGATTCTGAAATTTAACTTGGCAAATACAAATTGTAATAACCAGCAACTAATACTTGGATAAAGGGTCAGCACACTCCCGCTACAAATTGCGGGTATTTTTCTAGTTATAAATATAAGTAGACGAATGTCGAAGAGAATTCATTCTCTTTTCTCCCTTCTAATGTTATTTTTCTCTCCCTTGAATATTATTTCTAAAATATATTTTTTTTAAAGTTAATAATGTATTATTTCCTCAACACCGGTGCAAACTCTGTCGTTGTGAGTGCTACAGGGGTCAAGCTTTCCGTGCTCTGATGAAATACCCATCTGTACCAACATATAATGGCGTTGTAAAGGGCCCCCCCCCCTCACACTCTTGTCATGCCATGTCCACGCTGGTTTGAGAAACATTGAAACAATGACCCTATCCAGTATTTGTTCTCGCCATCGGCTGGTCATCCAGCCCATTAGCCAGGGAATATTTGGCCGGTAACATATTGGACAGGGGGAGTGATGGAGATTTAGCATCAGAACCTTGGGATGAATCTGGGATAATGCAAGTATTTGGCTTTGCATAATTAGATCGGATGGAAACAAATTTAGGGAATTTCTCATTCCCTCTCTCTTTTTCTCTTTATTTGCATATATATATATTTGTTGTAAAATGTTTACGCTAATATGAAGAAATATTCAATAATGTTACCATTAATATTTTTGTACATCGCTATAAAAGATTGACGTATTAAACACCGCTACAACAATATTGTCACACTATTTAGATGAAGTTTTGCAATGCAGTTGTACCTCGGTCGACATACACCTACAGCCAGGAACAATTTGGGGTAGAATTAGAACTTTAAAAAAATTGTCATGTTTACAAACAGTGTCTTTGGTAACTAACAAAGGTGAGACAAACGCAGTACTAAAATATTGTTAATGAATGTTTTTGTTGATTTATACAATGAATTATAAAACTAGTTTTACAGCATAATAATCAAAAGTTAATTGAGAAAAAAAATACAGACTTTTAGCTGGGTAGTTTTGGGGTAGTTATAGGATTTGGTAAAATTTCAAATCACAAAGGAGTAAAGAGGATCGTACTTTCATGCATATTTTTAAGTAAATTAAGCTGTTTTACAAAAGAGAACATTCCATTAAATTGGAAATATTTCGATATCCACTCCGTCGTAATAAGTCCGCCATCACATCGACTGTGTAACGATGAGTTACAATCTAACACCACAGATGACACTTGTTAATAACACCACAGATGATACTTGTTAATAACACCACAGAGGATACTTGTTAATAACACCACAGAGGATACTTGTTAATAACACCACAGAGGATACTTGTTAATAACACCACAGAGGATACTTGTTAATAACACCACAGAGGATACTTGTTAATAACACCACAGATGATACTTGTTAATAACACCACAGAGGATACTTGTTAATAACATCACAGAGGATACTTGTTAATAACACCACAGAGGATACTTGTTAATAACACCACAGAGGATACTTGTTAATAACACCACAGAGGATACTTGTTAATAACACCACAGAGGATACTTGTTAATAACACCACAGATGATACTTGTTAATAACACCACAGAGGATACTTGTTAATAACACAACAGATGATACTTGTTAATAACACCACAGAGGATACTTGTTAATAACACCACAGATGATACTTGTTAATAACACCACAGATGATACTTGTTAATAACACCACAGAGGATACTTGTTAATAACACCACAGAGGATACTTGTTAATAACAACACAGAGGATACTTGTTAATAACACCACAGATGATACTTGTTAATAACACCACAGAGGATACTTGTTAATCACACCACAGAGGATACTTGTTAATAACACCACAGATGATACTTGTTAATAACACCACAGATGATACTTGTTAATAACACCACAGATGATACTTGTTAATAACACCACAGATGATACTTGTTAATAACACCACAGATGATACTTGTTAATAACACCACAGAGGATTCTTGTTAATAACACCACAGATGATACTTATTAATAACACCACAGAGGATACTTGTTAATAACACCACCGATGATACTTGTTAATAACACCACAGATGATACTTGTTAATAACACCACAGATGATACTTGTTAATAACACCACAGATGATACTTGTTAATAACACCACAGATGATACTTGTTAATAACACCACAGATGATACTTGTTAATAACACCACAGATGATACTTGTTAATAACACCACAGATGATACTTGCTAATAACAACACAGAGGATACTTGTTAATAACACCACCGATGATACTTGTTAATAACACCACAGAGGATACTTGTTAATAACACCACAGAGGATACTTGTTAATAACAACACAGAGGATACTTGTTAATAACACCACAGAGGATACTTGTTAATAACACCACCGATGATACTTGTTAATAACACCACAGAGGATACTTGTTAATAACAACACAGAGGATACTTGTTAATAACACCACAGATGATACTTGTTAATAACACCACAGAGGATACTTGTTAATAACACCACAGAGGATACTTGTTAATAACACCACAGATGATACTTGTTAATAACAACACAGAGGATACTTGTTAATAACACCACAGATGATACTTGTTAATAACAACACAGAGGATACTTGTTAATAACACCACAGAGGAAACTTGTTAATAACACCACCGATGATACTTGTTAATAACACCACAGAGGATACTTGTTAATAACAACACAGAGGATACTTGTTAATAACACCACAGATGATACTTGTTAATAACACCACAGAGGATACTTGTTAATAACACCACAGAGGATACGTGTTAATAACACCACAGATGATACTTGTTAATAACACCACAGAGGATACTTGTTAATAACACCACAGATGATACTTGTTAATAACACCACAGATGATACTTGTTAATAACACCACAGAGGATACTTGTTAAAAACACCACAGATGATACTTGTTAATAACACCACCTATGATACTTGTTAATAACACCACAGAGGATACTTGTTAATAACACCACACAGGATACTTGTTAATAACACCACAGATGATACTTGTTAATAACACCACAGAGGATACTTGTTAATAACAACACAGATGATACTTGTTAATAACACCACAGAGGATACTTGTTAATAACACCACAGATGATACTTGTTAATAACACCACAGATGATACTTGTTAATAACAACACAGAGGATACTTGTTAATAACAACACAGAGGATACTTGTTAATAACACCACAGAGGATACTAGTTAATAACACCACAGATGATACTTGTTAATAACACCACAGATGATACTTGTTAATAACACCACAGAGGATACTTGTTAATAACACCACAGAGGATACTTGTTAATAATACCACCGATGATACTTGTTAATAACACCACAGAGGATACTTGTTAATAACACCACAGAGGATACTTGTTAATAACACCACCGATAATACTTGTTAATAACACCACAGATGATACTTGTTAATAACACCACAGAGGATACTTGTTAATAACACCACAGATGATACTTGTTAATAACACCACAGAGGATACTTGTTAAAAACACCACAGATGATACTTGTTAATAACACCACCGATGATACTTGTTAATAACACCACAGAGGATACTTGTTAATAACACCACAGAGGATACTTGTTAATAACACCACCGATGATACTTGTTAATAACACCACAGAGGATACTTGTTAATAACACCACAGAGGATACTTGTTAATAACACCACAGATGATACTTGTCAATTTTTCCCTAGATTTATCTCACATGTTTGAAAATAAGCAGAAACTTGATTTATTAAAACATAGCCTGTACAGATTTCAATTTACTTATTAATTTTTTAAATCAATTAATATATTTTAAACATTAAATAGCATGAGTATATATTAATAAAACTGTCGCAAAAAGAATTATCATTAATCATCACCATTATATTTATTTAAAGTATCACCATTATAATCATTTCAATCACCCACAGCACCGTCACATTAAATCATCTCTTCATCATCATATTTAATAATTACCTTTATAATAATTTTTAATCATCACCTAAATCATAGCATTAAATATTCAAAATTATTATCGTATTTATGTATCGCATATAGAACTTCGTACATGACAGCTCCAGCTCAAGCCCTACTCTATAGTCATAGTACTTATTACATGACAGCTCCAGTCCAAGCCCTACTCTATAGTACTTAGTACATGACAGCTCCAGTCCAAGCCCTACTCTATTGTACTTAGTACATGGCAGCTCCAGTCCAAGCCCTACTCTATAGTACTTAGTACATGACAGCTCCAGTCCAAGCCCTACTCTATAGTACTTAGTACATGGTAGCTCCAGTCCAAGCCCTACTCTATAATACTTAGTACATGACAGCTCCAATCCAAGCCCTACTCTATAGTACTTAGTACATGACAGCTCCAATCCAAGCCCTACTCTATAGTACTTAGTACATGGCAGCTCCAGTCCAAGCCCTACTCTATAGTACTTAGTACATGGCAGCTCCAGTCCAAGCCCTACTCTATAGTACTTAGTACATGACAGCTCCAGTCCAAGCCCTAGTCTGTAGTACTTAGTACATGTCAGCTGCAGTCCAAGCCCTACTCTATAGTACTTAGTACATGGCAGCTCCAATCCAAGCCCTACTCTATAGTACTTAGTACATGGCAGCTCCAATCCAAGCCCTAGTCTATAGTACTTAGTACATGACAGCTCCAGTCCAAGCCCTAGTCTATAGTACTTAGTACATGACAGCTCCAGTCCAAGCCCTACTCTATAGTACTTAGTACATGGTAGCTCCAATCCAAGCCCTGCACCAGTTGACCACTGGTCTCTCAGCCCGAAGACAACCTGAGTATCAAAGAGTCTCATTTACCACAGGTTCGAACTATTGATTCCAGGTACACTGTCATCTTTACTTTAACATTTATTTCATTTATCTCAGGCACATAATTCCAATATTTATTTACCTTTAAACTTCATTGTGTACACGTGACAGGACTAGTAAGTATTTTATTAAAATCGTCCGAAATCATACCCCCACCGACCCCATCCCCCGCGCCAAATGCCATCTGAGCTGTGGATGGAGATGATAATTTATTTGCTCGCTTTTTAAAAAAACCCAGAATACCCCGATATTGAAGATACATTTACTAATGATGGATCTCATTACAGAACCTTCATTTGCAGCTGATCACATCATGGCTTTATAAATCACTTAGATTGTGCAGTCAACGTGGCCCAGTGACCTTTCAGACTCTCGCCCCCAAATGGAATGAACGAACGTCCCAATCTGCAAACAATGACATATTACATGATCAATTATGAGCATCGTTAACAGGTCCACATTTAACATATATTCGCCAGTGCGGATAGGACACCTAGAAATTAGTCTGGGTTTGTTTTCCTTTCCATCCCCTAAATTTTTAATTGCCTGCAAAGCTAACAAATTAGGTCCAGTCTAAATTTAGCAGGCATCTAACCCGAGGTCATCGCGAGTGTGAGCAGATCAATGTCACGCGAGACTGCCGAGTCGGACTGGTGTTTTATCGTTCGTTTCACGAAATTGTTCTGCAACGTGAACGCATTTTGTTTTCAAAACAAAACGAGACATTTTTTTTGGGGGGGTTTAACTTTTTAAAAATTAAATTTTGAGACTACTTATGACATATTCTGCTGTTGTCAGAGTTGCAATGTTTCTATTTCCCGACCCCTCCTCCGCATGCTGTGAGCGCCTCATGTCCTCAATGTCCCCACCCTGACTGAACCCGAAACTTGCAAGCGTTAATCGCTCTGGACATCAAGAGAAAACATCAAATATCAAATTGACAGACGAGCGAGGATGATGGCCGACACAAATCAATAGAGTCCAACTCATCTAGGACATTGCACACCTATCCGGAATGCGGGGACAGGTCAAAGAATAGCGGTGAGCTTGGATCATTAAGTCTTGCGCTGCCTGGGGCTTAGCCGCCGAGAAAGGGTTATTTTCAAGGTGGGGACCATCAAAGGACTGCTCTTTTGTTTGGATGATCGTCCAACGCCAGGGTTCCCCTGTTTAACATTATGATCGGCTCACTGGGCGAGCTTCAAGATAGATGGACATCTTCTTATTGTTTATTTTAATATCTTATTGTCTGAGGAATTAAAAAAAACTCTTTGAGAGAGTTTGTTTAGCATTTGCAAGGTGCCTAGAAACTGCAGAGCAAAGTCCTGTTTTATATCGACACACACAAAAAAAAGGATAATACTAACACTATTATGGAAAGCACAATTTTAGTGGAAGCTTAAATTTCCGTTTCCAGCTAAATAATCGTCAACACAATAGCCGTTATTTTCGGAGTCTGTTTAAACATGAATTGATCAATAATAGTGAAACTAATCTTATTTTTAATGATCTATTTTGTTAGTAAGGCCGCATTAGTTTTCCTGGACCACACAATAATTTAGATTAATTACATTTTAACAAAGAAGTGCTGTTAGAGATGGAAGGTATCTGTACAATAAGAGTGATGTACTGTATTGGACAATGTATTTGTACAATGTTAGTGATGTGCTGTATTAGATAATGTATTTATTTGTACAATAAGAGTGATATGCTGTGTTAGAGAATGTGGGTATTTGTACAATGAGAGTGATTTGCTGTGTTAGATAATTTAGGTATGTGTACAATCAGAGTGATGTTCTGTGTTAGAGCACTGAAATCACATGTACTGAGCACGAGACCAGGCGGTTTATCAGGATTCCCCATCGAGAGGCCTGATCAAAGAGCATGTATTGATATTTTATTTAATGAAATGAAACTGGGGGGTTGGGGGGGGGGTATCATCAGCTATCCTCTTGGGAAGGGGAGGGTTTCTTTCGACTTTGATGGAGAGTGCAAAGTTAGCCATTGACGTTCATTACTTGATGGAGTGAGTTCGATTCTTGCTTGTAAGGCAGTCTTTCCCTAAAAGTCGATCACTAATAAAATCGTTCCGTTTGAAACATGATTTGAATGTTCCCCCAGAATAAATAAATAAAATATGATGGCCATGATCAGACAGGTCAGAGGTAAAACAATAGTCCCCCGCTACCCCACCCACAGTTGAGTGGTAGTTATATTAAGCAAAAAGTTGGGTGTTTGAACAATGGAAGGGTAGCAAGATTGATATCAAAACTGGTAGCAACTAATAGCAGATAGCAAGAATAAGAGGGTTGAAAGATTTGCAAAGTAGCAAAAAGTGGAGTGTAGCGAAATAAGATAAAGGCAAGAGATGGAGGGTAGCAAATGAGATAAGTCGCAAGTAGAAAGAAGAAGCAAATTGCAAAAAAGGAGGAGGTAGCAATAATGGGAGGTTAGCAAGAAAGGAGGTAAGAGGAAAGGAAATAGCAAAAAGGAGGGTAGCAAGAAAGGGAAGGGGATGTAAGAACCCTATCAATCAGCAGACTACAAGATTGTGAACAGACTATCTGGAGGTCAGCGGTGAAAGGCCAATGTAAGAAGACAAAGCTTTAACCGTTTTGATGAAAGTGTTGAGGGAATAAAGATTTAACACCAATTTCATCTCAAATCTTCGATGTTGCAGGCCAGATGGCGTGAATGTAATGTAAAGCTGTTCGTCAATGAAGCTATGGATATCTCTCAGACTCCATTCCATCAAATGCGCAAGATCCCATTGAGATTTTCACTAAAATTGAATGCCGGCGATTTCTACCTCTAGAGTAAAATAAGATAAGATCCTTCAAGATTTTCAATTTAAATTTTAGGCCCAATTCTCTAAAGAAAATCTAATATAAAAATAAAGATAATAAATGTGCATTCTTGTAAATCCTTCCATGACATCGTGTGTCAAAATTTTCTTATACACGGGACATAGAGATTGCCAGAGCTGGGAGTAGAGGGTCTCATAGTGCTGACGTAGACCAGGCTTAGAAAATGTTGAAGTTGATCATAGATAGAAGGTGATTTATTAATGTAAAGCTTTTTTTCTTTTAACGAGGTACTATAAATTTTGTCGAATGGTAGAATAGTGAATAAATCAGTGTCACTGATGCAGTAGTGTAGGAAGAGTTATACGGAGTGGGAATTCGCCTCATGCATCCATTTTTTATGTATGGAAGGTTGCATTTCTGGGAAAAGTGCAGTTTTTTGTGTGTAATATATATATATATTTAAAAAAAAATTTATATCTTTTTCTAAAAAATTGGCCCCCTGATACCATTGATCATAGTTAGGCCATTTCACTAAAATATGTCAGTCAATTTGACACAAACGATTTTCAATAATATTTTCCCCTTTAATGCCAAATTT
The DNA here is from genome assembly GCA_944989445.1 of Ampullaceana balthica. Lineage (NCBI taxonomy): Eukaryota > Metazoa > Mollusca > Gastropoda > Lymnaeidae > Ampullaceana > Ampullaceana balthica. Next base: position 770,261 of record CALYLW010000170.1, on the reverse strand, counting down.
AAAATTTAATACTGAAAGAATATAAATTCGTATTCCAGATTCTTTCTATATTACTCTTGGAATCATAGCGACGAATAAGGATTGTTTTTAAGCTTGGACGGTTACATGTAACGTTTTAAAAAGCTTCGCTATGTTTTCGAAATTAATTTAAAGCGGCAATAATTCAAGGTTTCTCAAGACTTCATCAAATTTATCAGAAAACTTAATGACTTCAAGTCTTTTTACGGGTCTTGTACCTTAGTTCCTTAAAAAAAATCGTACACTATCATATTTCGACAGAAAGGCATCTTCCATTCTGCTACATAAATAAATTCAAAAGCAACTATTAGTGTTTAAGGAAGTCTTCAATGACGTCACGAAAGACAAAACATGGCGCACGTGATGTGATATGTTTTACTGATCACGTGTTTAATCTACGGTATCATTTCAATGTTAAACATATTTTGTCAGCAGGGTCAGGGTCATCAACTGTTGACAAAATACACAAGTAAAGATACCTTGAAACTCCTGTAATCAAATCGATGCTTGTACGTCTGCATCCTTGTAAGAGGCATTTCATCGAAAGTACTTTTAAATTTAAATTGTAAACATGAGTTATGCTCTGTTTTAAAATGTCTGACTTGTACTTTTAAGCTGACATGAGCATACACTGATATTATAATAGGCCGCCAAACAAAGCCCCTGAGATAACTCTGACTGACATTGTTGGTGGAACCCTCATCAACAACTGACTAAAGTATTGTCAACAATACAAATGAAATTTATTTATTTAGACAACCAAGGGCATTTTCAATCATTCAAAGGCTTCCATAAATATAGATTAACTTTTGGATGAAATTTTGAAAATAGCACTAGCGATAAACAATATAATAATGACATAGGTAATTGTGATCAAAAGACACGAATGTTTTGACCAATGGCTAGCCGGAAGAATAAATGAGGCATAGATATTCATGTTCATGTCAGATTCCTTGAAATGTTTTATCGCTTCATATTATTAAGTTATAATGACTTGAAATTATTTCTGTAAATTTAATTCAGTTTGGATCAAATATTTATATCTCTTAAAAACAAAGCTCTTATAACTACAACATAAATAACAAAAGAAAAATGTCAAAATTTTTGTGACGAATTCGAAGCAGACATATAAGCAAAAAACGTCACATTTTACATCATTTTTCTTCCTTTTTTAAAACCGATTTTTAAAATATCAAAATTTGTCTTAGTGGAAAGAATATGTCGTTTTTGCAAGCATTTTAAAAATACATCTTGAAATATAATTTAAAAAGTCTGTTTTATTTTTTTGATTCAATTCAATAAGATTTTACTAACTACCCTAACCCACTCCCACACAAAGACTTGTTCATGAGGTGTACGAGAACGTCCTAAAAGAGACCAAGGCTCGGACTGAATGCGCACATATAATATCATTAAATAATTATTACTTTCTTTATCTACATTGACTATTGTGCTCTCGCTGGTCTAGTGGCATGACTAGCAAGAAGATTGATCAATCAATGAATGGTTCACATGGCGAGAGTGGCCACTCCACTGATAGGGCGGAGACAAGATGTCGATACGCTCGTACTTGTCTTTTTTCCAGTCTCATTAGACTTTGTGTTTCACTTCAAAGGACATGGTGTGTGCTTTAAGGTTGGTCCACACCTCTCAAATTCTCGCGAGCATTTGAGAAGTGTGGACCAAACTTTAATCATGCGCTTTGTTACCTTCAATAGTCTCGGCTTGATGGATTGAATGGCTTGCAACATGGAAACTTGAGTAGATTTCTCATGAACACATGCAAATCCATGCAATGTGAATCATTGTGATATTTTAAAAAATAAAATTGCTTCGATTGCACGTTTAAAAACTGTGTATAAAAATGTTCTTCGCCTTTGAAACAGGCTAGATAAAACCCTTGTCCAGAATAAACCTGGGGCTATTCTGTCCACAATAGCCCCGGGTATATTTTTGGAAATGGATTTGATCTGGCCTGTTATACTGGTCTGAATTTCCTGAGTGGTATCAGGACTGAGATAATATTCCACTTCTGTAAATATTTCAAATTCAAAGATGTGTCTATGAATTCTACCAGAAAAATTGGTTTTAAAATTTATTTTTAAAGAGCCTCTTCATAATTTTTAAAATTTGACATATTTAAAATAAACGTTTAGATTGTTATAAAATAATAAAACAATGCTTATAAAAATGATTCAAGTTTTTCGTTAACCTCCCCAACATTCAGGAAATACGAAGAATGTAAACAGTATCGCGACATGAAGCGTGATAACCAAACATTTCCATCTTTGTCCTTAAGCGATATCACATGTTAAACGCATTAAAAATTGTTGTCAACCACTCCACTACAGCCTGATGGTGTGTCAACCCAACACCACCGCCATACACCACCGCCATACACCACCGCCATACATTAGCCCACACAATCCCAAATCCACTCACACATTGCTGTTCTAATTTACTCCTAAATTTTGCACACATCCCCTCCCCGGCTCTCTCCCCTCACAGACCCATTTCAACACACACACACACACACTTTTCATACGAGCATTCAAAAACAGTAATGTTTCAATCGCTGAAGGAAATCGAGCCCTAATACCGACCAGACTGGGACAATTCGAATGCTGTCACTGTACAGCCAAGCGTGAGATGGCTGTGTCAGCTTGTCAAATGTGCCATGGCGGCACCCTACGATTTCAATAAACTTGTTTTGTTGTGTTTTCTCTCTCCTTTTTCCCCCCCAGTGTAGCTGGTTGCATTGATGGGGTTGAAGGCAGCCATTATTCACAGTGACGGATCGTGCATCTTCCACCAACTCATCATGACATGCACTCGGCGTAGAAAGCCGGTGATTAGACCTTTACCTACAGAGTGGAACTGTGTCATAAATTTCGTTGAACTTGGAAAAAACACATGAAATATATGAATTATTTGCTGTTTTTATTTCTTATATTTTTTTATTTTTTATTTATTTTTTAGGTTTAGGTTCAGGTGAATAAAAGTTTAGGTTTAGGTGAATAAAAGTTTAGGTTTAGATTTAGGTGAATAAAAGTTTAGGTTTAGATTTAGGTGAATAAAAGTTTCAAATATAGATGGGTTCTATGTCATGATTATTTCAACTTGCTAAATGATGATATATTTTATTACTTATCGTCTGTTATGTGTTGGCGTGCGCTCTTTTGAATCGGCGGCACCAAATTGTTAAACAGTATCCCAAGATTTTTAAAGAATGTGAAAACAAAGATCAATTTAAGAGAAATGTGAAGACTTTTATTTGATAGAGTATGTTAACTTTAAAGAGCAACGTGCATGCCTGTCTGCATGGGTATTATAAGCTCTATAGAAGAGAGCATTCATTCATTCATAATCGTTGGCTGTACGAATCTCAACCGAAACTATAAAAAAATAAAAAATTAAAGAAGTTTATGACAATGTTCTTAAATTCGTCGTATTCCATTGAAATAGCTCCCAGAACTCCATATAAAAGAGCGAAAAACTCAAGACTAACATTAGTGACATTATTTATTTATATACAAACAGAAAGACCAAGTCACTGGACAAGTTGTTGGAACTAGTCGTTTTTTTAAAATTATTATATCAAACCAACAGACACACGCCTTGCAATAGATTTTTTCATATAATATAACGTTTATGAAGACATTTTTCTTTTATTTCTGGTAACAGCTTAAGAGCTTAAAGAATTAAAACAGAATGAAGAAATTTTATATATTGTCACATAGAGGTGGGAATGAAACGTTACTGTACACCTCTAAACAACAATTAGGATATAACTTTTGTCACATAGAGGTGGGAATGAAACGTTACTGTACACCTCTAAACAACAATTAGGATATAACTTTTGTCACATAGAGGTGGGAATGAAACGTTACTGTACACCTCTAAACAACAATTAGGATATAACTTTTGTCACATAGAGGTGGGAATGAAACGTTACTGTACACCTCTAAACAACAATTAGGATATAACTTTTGTCACATAGAGGTGGGAATGAAACGTTACTGTACACCTCTAAACAACAATTAGGATATAACTTTTGTCACATAGAGGTGGGAATGAAACGTTACTGTACACCTCTAAACAACAATTAGGATATAACTTTTGTCACATAGAGGTGGGAATGAAACGTTACTGTACACCTCTAAACAACAATTAGGATATAACTTTTGTCTATTAATAATTAACAACACAGAGTTTTCTATAATGCTATCCAGCAGATTTCCATTTTCATTGAAATTTCTTTCATGTTGCGTCGTTCTTTGTTGACATTTAAAACTTTGGTTACTAGCAAGAAACGTTAGCGTTGTTATATCTGAGCGTTGATGCAGAGGCGTAACTGGGATGTTGACGCCCTTGGCAAATTCATTTTTGTCGCCCTATATTTAAGGGGCCGTCCATAAAGTACGTCACGCTCTAGAGGGGGGGAGGGGGTGTAAGAAAGTGTGACAGTTTGTGACAGGGGGAGGGGGGTCCAGCCATGTGTGACGTCACGCTGTTTTATATCAAATTTTAAATTATTTTGTTAATAAATAAATAGAAGTAAAAAAAAAGATTTTTAAAAACCACGTTTTTAGAAGCGGACTAAAAAGAAGAAAATAATTTAAAACTTATTAGTTCAAGTACTTCGATTTAATATGACTAAAAACGTGGGGCGGGCGCTTATGAGGTTTAACATATGCGGTTCACTCATTCTCTCACTTATAGATCTCTCTTTTGCCTTCTAAATTAGAAATCTTTAATTTTTTTACCAAACACCCACCCCACGTTTTTAGTCATATTAAATCGACGTACTTGAACTAATAAGTTTTAAATTATTTTCTTCTTTTTAGTCCGCTTCTAAAAACGTGGTTTTTAAAAATCTTTTTTTTACTTCTATTTATTTTATTCTTTTTAGTCCACTTATGACAACCTGGATTTTAAATCCCTTATATTAACTTCGCGGCCGTCTCATCATCTCATCATCTCATCATCTCATCATCTCATGGGCTGGGCGGGCGGAAAAAGAAAAGTCGAAAATGACCCACTTCCCGTGATTCGATCGAGCTGAAATTTGGCACACTGACCCGTCTGACATAACAATGCATCGTATCAAAATTTCAGATCGATCGAACGTACCGTAATTAAATTAATGCATTTTTAGTTTAACCTTATATGAGGTATGTAATTTAAATTCACGGTTTGTTATTGTTTTTTTGCCACGTGAAAGTTTGAGCTGACGCATTGAGGCGACCCAACGAAACGACGGGGTGCTTTTGTTTACATTTTACGTGTCACGCTGAGCTCGCTCAAGCGAATCGGTGACCAGACTTTTCCCCCTCCCCCTCCCCCCCACCCCTCCCCCCCTAGGGTTATGAAGCAAACTTGAGTTAAGACAGATTCAGTCTGTAAATGTTTGAAAATAATCAATACTGTTAGTTATGTCTTATATATAAGGGATTTATAGTCAAAAACTTTGTTTTTACGGGTTTGTTTTATTTAAAATATTTTTTTACCTCTATTTATTTTACCAAACACCTCACAAGTGCCCGCCCAACGTTTTAAAAACATTGTGATGTGGTCACGGGGCGAACTCACAGATGTCAACAAAAGCCGACGGTACAGATGCTTTTATATAGACTATAGATAAACTTAAAAGTTCAATAATTTAATAACGGTACATTTGATCGATCTGAAATTTTGATACAATGCATTGTCATCCAAGATCTATCTGTGGTAAAATTAGGACCATCAGAAGTGGTTCAATTTTACGTTGGCAGATTTGAAAAAATCTTGGACAAACAAACAATTCCCAACGAAAGCGAGTTAATAAAAACGTGGTAAAAACACACTTTTTGTTTGAAAGTGTGACGTACTTTGGGGGGGGGTCCAAGATTTGTGACAGTTTGTGACAGGGGGGAGGCGGGGGGGGGTAAAATTTGTCAAAAATAGCGTGGCGTACTTTATGGACGGCCCCTAAATAAAAATTTAAATAATAGAGATTTAGCGGCGCCCCTTTGAACTGGCGCAGGCCGGCGCCCTTGGCAACTGCCCCAATGCCTAGCCATTGTTACGCCACTGCGTTGATGACAGCTCTTGCCAAGTTAACAACTCCAGTAGAGGCCCGGGCTTGAAGTCTTCACTTTACACCTTGTTCATTTCGCTAGTGTAACGAGGGCTCAGGCCCCTCAGTTGGCTCAATCCATTTTACGACACTAGGGGGGTAATGAGAAATCACTTATAAATAATTGACAAAGGGTAACGGTGGAACAGATTCACGGTGTAACAGACTCACGGTGTAACAGACTCAAGGTGTAACAGACTCACGGTGTAACAGACTCACGGTGTAACAGATTTATGCTGTAATAGATTTTGGTCGGACGAGTCTCAAATTACTATGAGGGCTGCACGAGAACGGTAGCTCTAAGAGTAAAAACAGAAGATTATTCATTTTATAAACATTTTAAAATACTTTATAATAACTCGTGGTGTCTGTTTGAGCCCTTGCTTGCTTGCTTGTTTGTCGAAAAAAATTTTGATCGATTTTTAACCCACTTCCTCGTAAGCTAGCGAGCTGAAATTTTGGAGGCAGTTTCGTGCCGATGATAAAACGATGTATCAAAATTTCAGATCGATCGCATGTACTGTCATTAAATTATTGAATTTTTAGATTATTTTATTTATCTCTATGTATCAAGTTATTTTTTGAGATAGAGTGTCGCTATGCGTATTACAATGAACGACCTCTTTATTAATACTTTCCTTTTGCGCGATTCATGCGTATTATATGGGCGATAATTTTTAAAGATATATTCCCTATCGGTGCGCATTATATTAAACATGTTTTACGAGACATAACTAAAATTTTGGATTTTTGAAATGTCGTGCGCTGCGTATTAAAATAAACAATCTTTTAGTTGTCTCGTACATAAGGGATTCATTGTCAAAAACTTGGGTTTTTAGGGTTTTTTAAAATTAATCATAAAATGCTGTTTACTGTTACGTCAGTCAAGCCCAAAAATTAAAAGTTTTACAGTTAAAACGTTGTAGTAAGAGAAGCCAAAATATGTATATCATAAACATTTATGTGTTTGCTTTGAGCTTTTGGCACATTATTTGAGTTTATTTGTGACACTTAATATGAAATTCACATCAGGATGTTATAGCTAATGTAGATTTTAATGACGGCTTTGCATTTTAAATAAAAGCTCCCCCCCCCAAATCTTATAGGCATACAAATTAATATGTTTCTTATTCCGCATATTTTAAAAGCATTATTATTTAGATCGAAAATTTATTCATTAAAAAGCATTGAGTGTACACTATAAGAAAACATTCAACCTAAGGGAGTAAATAATATTTTTTTCTTCCTTTCGTGAACTTGTTATTGGGAACAAAATAGACGGCCAATCTTGAATTTATTGATTTATAAAATTGTAAGGAGAAAGAAGGGGTGCTGAGGCCTAGCTGTAGTGAGCTGGATTGTCGAACCGAGGATAGAGAGAGTCACGGGCTCGAACCTCGAAGCTGGTAAGGCCCTCAGGGCCTTGTGCTAGCCACACAATCCCTTGCTCGTTAGTGGTGGCTCATTGAAACTTGTGAACGCTACTTCACTTGCCCCATAGGCCGTCATGGTCTGAAAAGGTGTTATTATTTTTATTTTATTTAAACTTTATAACATATCGTTAGATGATGTGTGTAGATCGAATTTCCCATTTACTACAAAGTGGTTGCTTGTGTATCTTAACTCTCTAGGTGTAACTATTAAATATGTCACAATATTAATCTTAGGGCACAATAATCCACTGAAGAACTTGTTTCAACAAAACAACTTTAATATGTATACTTTGTACACAGAAATATCATTTGAGGTTATACAACGTGGAAGTCTTGAGGCACACACACATTCCGTCCTTACACCACGGAACTCCACTGACAACTGCTCGCCCAACACTTTCAACCAATAGGAATGCTCCTTTCTTCCCGCGTTTCTTATTCACGTGACCTTACGTCACAAATCATGTTAATCACACGTGACATTCACCCCCATCCTTCAAATGTTTTTTTAATGAAATACAACATTTTTGGTCTTCATAAAATCAAATTAATCTATATCTATATTCAAATTTCAAATATTTATCATCAATGAACATTCATTGCCTTACATACAACATCTGGACATAAAATCAATAAGAAAAAATCTGTAGGACTGCAACAGTCTACCTGTGCTGCAAAAATTGAAACTGACATTTTTTAACACATCTGTAATTTTTGTGTAATTAAAATATTTTTAACAATCAATATTATTAAAATTAACTAATAATCCAGTGGAATTCGAACACTGTTCCTTGTCCATTGTTCAACGAATAAAAATATTAATCTAATTACAGTCTCTGGTTGTATCATTTAGGAATTCACAGAATGTCTTTTTAATACAGTCTCTGGTGTTATCATTGAGGAATTCACAGAATGTCTTTATTTATTGTCATTCTACTTAATATGTCTGCAACCACATTGTCCTTTCCCTTCACAGGTTTAATGTCAAATTTGTAGTCGGCTAATAGCATAGCCTAGTTCAATTTAGTCATTCTTCAGTTGACGAGTATGAATTCAAATCGATGGGCTTTGAATGTTTCTTCAGACTGTTAAATGTTCAATAATTCACCAACCATGACGTCGATTATGTCCATTCACAATATCAATTCCAGCATCTTGAATAAATTGCTTAGCTTTTGAGATGTCATTTTTGCTGCCAGATAGTTCAATAGAATTTCTACCAGATGAGTCAATGTCAGAAAGCTTTATCTGAAAACCATTGTCTTTATCTATGTCTTTCATTCTGCTTAATAAACAACCAATTGTTCTTCCTACTTCAGATGATTCCACACGAATGGTTTCAGATTCACCAGTACTATCTCTTTCTCTGTTACTATGGTCTTCATTTCTTTTATCATATATGTGATTTTTAATAGTGGCTAAAGTGTCGCTAGTTTCTGTCTGTGCTCGATTTAACTTTATTATTTTTCTATCATTCATGTCTTGGTTTTCATTCTTTCTCCATGGTTGATCATAATTTCTTTTTCTGGAGTCAAAATTGTATTTGCCTCTCCATGATCTTCTGCTTTGATTATAATCTCTATTTATGGAATTATGATTATTTCTTTCTCTCCATGATTGTCTTTCTTGATCATAATCTCTATGTCTGGAATTATGATTATATTTTTCTCTCCATAATTGTCTACTTTGATTATAATCTTTATGTCTGGAATTATGATTATATTTTTCTCTCCATGCTTGTCTACTTTGATCATAATCTTTATGTTTGGAATTATGATATTTTTCTTTCCATGCTTGTCTACCTTTGTTTTCAAAGTGATCTTGTCTTGATTTTTTTTCTGTTTTCTTTTTTATAGGGCTGCCATTAGGTGACACCCATATTTGGTTGTCCTTTATTGTGGTAACACTGCTTCGCGATATGTCCTGGCTTGTTACAGTACCAGCAAATAGACTGTCTGTTGCCTTGGTTTGGCAGACTCTGGTTTCTCATACCTTGCCTTTTTTCTTGACCTTTAATTTGTATAGCTGCAAATATGTCTTGTCTCTTATCCATTTCCACATTCGGATGAGAGTCTTTGAATGTTCGTAATGCATTTGTTAGCTCTGCTTGAGTACGAACTTTTTTATCAGTTAAATATGTGAATAGAGTTGATGTTGCATTTTCTAAAAACTTGTCAATTAGCACCATGTCTAGTATGGCCTTTGGATGGCTTGTATCTATTGCTGTCAGTTCCAGCCATTTTGTTAGTTTGACTTGTGCTTCATGCACTATGATCTGTGGATCTTTGTCCATCTTGATTCTCATTTCATGAAATTCTCTTCTATAATCATTTTCTGACTTTCCAAAATGACATAGAAGTGCCTTTTTGACATTCTTATATATGCTTTTGTCTTCTTTGGCTATACTGTTATAAGCTTCAAATGCTTCTCCAGTTAATTGAGTCATCAGTTGTGCTGGCCAATCTTCTTCATTATAGCCTTTCATAGCCATTATGGATTCGAAATAATCCAGATAAACATCCATTTTTTCTTTTTGGCTATCATATGTTTCTTACTTTGATAGTATCCCTTGGTGCTGACCTTCTATTTGTTTCATCACAAGGATTTTGGCCTCTACTCTCTAGCTCAATTCGTAATTTTAAGTTGTCATTTTTAATTTTTTCAAGTTCTCTTTTAATTATGAGTTTTTGCCTCTCTTTTTCTTCAGCCTCTTTTTTATTTTATTTTTCTTCAGCTTTTCTTAGCTTTTCTTTTTCTTCAGCAATTCTTGCTTTTTCTTCAGCAATTCTTTGATTTTCTTTTTCTTCAGCTTTTCTTAGCTGTTCTTTTTCTTCAGCAATTATTTGATTTTCTTTTTCTTCAGCTTTTTTTAGCTGTTCTTTTTCTTCAGCAATTCTTTGATTTTCTTTTTCTTCAGCTATTCTTAGCTGTTCTTTTTCTTCAGCAATTCTTGCTTTTTCTTCAGCAATGCTTACTTTTTCTTCAATGAAATATCTCATTTCTTTTCCATTTAGTCCGATCTCTTTAGCTATGGCAGTGAATTCTTTGTAGTAATCCATGTTTTGTTGATTGAATAATATGAGTTAAGCAATTTGGTAAGGAATTTAGGTATATATTGATAAAGTTATAAGTCTTCCAAATGAAAAATCTTGAATTCAAAATGTTAAGTTCAAATAAGTGACACGTCTAAACCATGAAATCTAGCCTTGACAAGATGAGACAACAAAAGAATCCTCACACGGGATCTTTAGTATACTTTATGTATACGCTCCCTCTCAGATTGACAAAATATATCTAATGGTCCAATCGTTTTGAATAAAAGTCACTTTATTAAATTTTCAATTTTCTAGTAGTTTTTAAAAAATTTAGTTCACTCCATTAATCCAAAATTGCAGTTATCAAACTCTTCACACAATGAATGGATAAAAATTCCGTTCTTTTATTTATAATTCACACTTCATAATTACTAGTCCATAGCCTTCCAAGTTCCAGGTTATGTTTACAAATATTTCCTGGAATCAACTAGCATTGAGCTTGTTGACGTCACGACCTATATATGTTCACCGTGTCACTATTCAGTAAGCCTACACGACGCAGATTCCAGCACTGTGTAGTATACTTGTACTGTCGTCGACTGTGACGTAGAACAAACTAGGCGACCTAGTTGTATACACCGCACGCCGTGACCATGTGCTTGTATGCCGCCATCTTGAAATATTCTTGTATTTTCATTGAACCACAAAAGTTTATTCACAGCTTCTTACGAACTTGAATATCCAAAAAATACGATAGCTGCTAATATTTCTTCTTTTAATGAATACTTTCCTTTTTAAAATATCCAATACTTGTTATCTCCACGAAACCTCCTTTCTAAAATCTCTTGTAGCCTACTGTGTTCACTTAGAACTTATGCCTAATGGCAAAATACTTTTACTTCGACACCAATGTAACTGTTACTACTTTTTTATATGTAACTCTTCTTGTAGGCGTTCTCACAATACAGAATCTTGCGTACAATAATCCACTGAAGAACTTGTTTCAACAAAACAACTTTAATATGTATACTTTGTACACAGAAATATCATTTGAGGTTATACAACGTGGAAGTCTTGAGGCACACACACATTCCGTCCTTACACCACGGAACTCCACTGACAACTGCTCGCCCAACACTTTCAACCAATAGGAATGCTCCTTTCTTCCCGCGTTTCTTATACACGTGACCTTACGTCACAAATCATGTTAATCACACGTGACACTAGGTGTGATGTCTTACTGCTCATGGGCGAATTATTGATCTTTATGCGTGTATCCTCTCTCTCTCTCTCTCTCTCTCTCTCTCTCTCTCTCTCTCTCTCTCTCTCTCTCTTTCTCTCTCTCTCTCTCTCTCTCTCTCTCTCTCTCTCTCTCTCTCTTTGCGTTTATTCTTGCTTCCCATGGCCTTTGTTCTTGATGAGAAAAAAATTATAATCGAGAAATATATAGGCTCTACAAATACGATGATTAGAGTAAAATTTGAACAGGTAAGTTCTAGTAAAACATGATTCATTTATTGCGTTTGAAACTGTTACATAAGTGCAAGGTTTATAAAACAATGTGTTAATATGTGCATTAAAGCATTCAATGCACGTGTAACATGCACTTAGCAAAGAGAGCGTTAACCTTAAGATGGCTCGCTTTCAAGAAAATGCATTATAAATACTCTATAAATGAATAATTACATGAATAATTACTCAATTTACATTTCTTTTACCTCTGACTTTTATCTTAAATTGTTTTGCAGGTAATAATTGGCTGATAGTAAATGGGAAACTTTTGCATCAATTTTTGTATACAAAACAAGCTAATTACTAAGGTAGATAAAACGCAAATGTTATGGAGATTTTTCTTTACTCTTATTGTGAATAATCCTGGAAAGACCATTTTCGGTCTAAACTTTAAAAAAACTTCACTTGAGTAGAGGAAAAATCCTACATTTCTAGTGAATTTCTTCTTTTATTATAATTTTTTGGTAAAACACTCTTTTTTAATGGCTATATTTAATGGCTATATTTAATGGCTTCATGATTAAAAATGAAATATGTATAGAAATAGCTCAAATCAAAGTATTACACTACCATTGAAATAGGAACGTGTCTTATATATACAGAGCCAAGTCAAACGTATAAGATACAATATCGTGTGCACATAAATGTTCAGTATAACATTTTGAGAATTTGATATCAAGGGGTCACACGTACAAAACAACGAGCTCGGTTGTGTGGCCACACAGTTGGTCGTGTTACCGCATCCGACAGCTGTACATCAATTTTGTTGTTGATGTAAGTCTGATGTAATCCAACTGTCATGGCCGAATGCTATGTCTGTTTCCCAAGAAATGAGGAATGGTTCACATATTCTTTTAATTTATACAAATGTTGTGAACTATTTTTAGCTTCGAATCAATTATAGAAATTTGTCTAAGGCGTGTAAAATTAAAGTACTTAACAGCCACATTAACTTCTTGGTCACAGCAGACACAAAGATTCTAAACATGTATTGTTAGCACACACACGACATTTGTTTCATGTTGCAACAAAAAAAAACAACAATTTTTTCTAAAAATGTCTTTTTGTATGCCAAGAGCCACAAATGATAACTCCAGTTAAGTTTTTAAAATTACTATTTTGGGCCAGAAATGTTGTAAGTACGTTTTTAATTGGATGTTTGATTTATTATCCCCAATTTGAATGCAAAACGGTGCTTTTTATCACAAATGTGTGTTTTTTTTTAATAATGACATGAAACGGTTAATCGTGTGTATTATAGAAACACAATTTAAACTGAACGCTCGTTTTTAGGTTATCATAAAATATCGGAAATATGATTACTTAATAACCAAATCTAAAACATCATCATTCAACATTCAATCAACATACATAATTCTCGTAATGGATGTAATGCTTCTTGGATGTAATGCTGATTTGTTCAATAGTGCGCACCAAAAATTACTGCACCAAATATAACTCTTTTCGAACGTTCCGCATAAAATTGTTCAATATGATAGTAAATGAATCAAATAAAAATAAATAAAATAAATGAAATTCTGTATACGTTATTTTTAATCTGATGTGTATTTATTTTGAAAACTTCCGTCATTTTCGACGGGTGATGCGCTAGTTATTGATAAGTTCATATTTTTCTTGTAAAGAAAAGTTAATATTCATTAATTTGGCATACACAATTCCCACCAGCGTTTCTGATTTGCTCTTTCCTGTTGTTGAATTCTTCTGTTTCACGCGTACATGAAAGAATTAATTAAGTGATTTTATTAATAAATAGGAAAATAATATTTTTTATATCTTCAGAAACTAATACGAAACCGATAATCGGACACCAACAGTAAATTGGCTTTTAAAGACTACAGCAACAACAAAAATAATAAATAAAGTTAAACAAACGACTGACATGTGTGGACGATTGATGCATTTGGGGGGGGGGCGGGGGGGGGGTCCTATGTAGAGGGTTTCCTCGCAGTTTGGGGGCGAGGTGCTATTTAGAGGGTTTCCTCGCAGTTTGAGGGGCGAGGTGCTATTTAGAGGGTTTCCTCGCAGTTTGGGAGGCGGAGTGCTATTTAGAGGGTTTCCTCGCAGTTTGGGGGCGAGGTGCTATTTAGAGGGTTTCCTAGCAGTTTGAGGGGCGAGCCGCTATTTAGGGGGTTTCCTCGCAGTTTGGGAGGCGGGGTGCTATTTAGAGGGTTTCCTCGCAGTTTGTAAGTTGAAATGTTTCAACTCGGTAACCGATACACCAGAAAATACTTGGTACCAGTGCTTTTTTTAATTCTATTTAAAAAAAGGACCGGAACGCATGAAAAAGGTACCGGAACGCAACGTGGAAAAGCATTGACGGTATATCTCTCTCCCCATAGCTGGAAACTTCCAGAATGTTGTTTTAAAGACCTTTCCTACGTGAACGTTCTGCTTGATTTGTTGAATGTTTGAATGTTTTTTTGATCTTCTGTGTTGAATCTTGTTATTACCACTTGACTTGACACTAAACGGTTCAGTAGTTTCCTAATGCCACCGAGATAACAGCCACTACGTGTCCACATTCAGACAATGTGAGGGCGATCGAGAAAAGGAGGAGAGTTGGGTGGAGAGCGATGGGACACAATAAAAAAATTTCTAAAGATGATTGTTAGAAAATAAAAAAAATTGACAATATAAAACCCAATATTTTAAAATCTTTTTAAATAAATAAAGGTAAAAAAATGATTTTTAAAAACCACGTTTTTACAAGCGGACTAAAAAGAAGAAAATAATTTAAAACTTGTAAGTTCAAGTACTTTGATTTAATATGACTAAAAACGTGGGGGCGGGCGCTTATGAGGTTTAACATATGCGGTTCACTCATTCTCTCACTTATAGATCTCTCTTTTGCCTTCTAAATTAGAAATCGTTAATTTTTATACCAAACACCCGCCCCACGTTTTTAGTCATATTAAATCAAAGTACTTGAACTTACAAGTTTTAAATTATTTTCTTCTTTTTAGTCCGCTTGTAAAAACGTGGTTTTTAAAAATCATTTTTTTACCTTTATTTATTTTATTCT
Organism: Ampullaceana balthica; assembly: GCA_944989445.1. NCBI lineage: Eukaryota > Metazoa > Mollusca > Gastropoda > Lymnaeidae > Ampullaceana > Ampullaceana balthica. The sequence continues at coordinate 755,102 of CALYLW010000170.1, read as the reverse complement.
TTTTAGTCCACTAATAAAAACTTGGTTTTTAACAATATTTTTTACCTCTATTTATTTTACCAAACACCTCACAAGCGCCCGCCCAACGTTTTAAAAACATTGTGATGTGGTCACGGGTGGAACTCACGGATGTCAACAAAAGCCAACGGTACAGATGCTTATATATAGACTATAGATAAACTAAAAAGTTCAATAATTTAATAACGGTACATTCGATCGATCTGAAATTTTGATACAATGCATTGTCATCCAAGATCTATATGTGGTAAAATCTTCAGATGTCTAGGATTATCAGAAGTGGTTCAATTTTACGTTGGCAGATTTGAAAAAATCTTGGACAAACAAACAATGCCCAACGATAGCGAGTTAATAAAAACGTGGTAAAATAAATAAAGGTAAAAAAAAAGATTTATAAAAAACACGTTTTTATAAGCGGACTAAAAAGAAGAAAATAATTTTAAACTTATTAGTTCAAGTACTTCGATTTAATATGACTAAAAACGTGGTGCTGGCGCTTATGTGGTTTAACATATGCGGTTCACTCATTCTCTCACTTATAGATCTCTCTTTTGCCTTCTACATTAGAAATCTTTAATTTTTATACCAAACACCCACCCCACGTTTTTAGTCATATTAAATCGAAGTACTTGAACTAATAAGTTTAAAATTATTTTCTTCTTTTTAGTCCGCTTATAAAAACGTGGTTTTTAAAAATCTTTTTTTTACCTTTATTTATTTTACTCTTTTTAGTCCACTAATAAAAACTTGGTTTTTAACAATATTTTTTTACCTCTATTTATTTTACCAAACACCTCACAAGCGCCCGCCCAACGTTTAAAAAACATTGTGATGTGGTCACGGGGGGCACTCACGGATGTCAACAAAAGCCGACGTTACAGATGCTAATATATATAGACTATATATAAACTAAAAAGTTCAATAATTTAATAACGGTACATTCGATCGATCTGAAATTTTGATACAATGCATTGTCATCCACGATCTATCTGTGGTAAAATTTTCAGATCTCTAGGACCATGAGAAGTGGTTCAATTTTACGTTGGCAGATTTGAAAAAATCTTGGACAATGCCTCACCAACGAAAGCGAGCTAATAAAAACGTAGTAAAAAAAACAAACCCGTAAAAACAAAGTTTTTGACTATAAATCCCTTATATATGAGACATAACTAACAGTATTGATTATTTTCAAACATTTACAGACTGAATCTGTCTTAACTCAACTTTGCATCATAACCCTAGTGGGGGGGGGTAGGGGTGGGGGGGAGGGGTGGGTGGGAGGGGGAGAGGGGAAAAGTCTGGTCACCGATTCGCTTGACCGAGCTCAGAGTGACACGTAAAATGTAAACAAAAGCACCCCGTCGCTTCGTTGGGTCGCCTCAATGCGTCAGCTCAAACTTTCACGTGGCAAAAAAACAATAACAAACCGTGAATTTAAATTACATACCTCATATAAGGATAAACTAAAAGTGCATTAATTTAATTACGGTACGTTCGATCGATCTGAAATTTTGATACGATGCATTGTTAGGTCAGACGGGTCCGTGTGCCAAATTTCAGTTCGATCGAATCATGGGAAGTGGGTCATTTTTGACTTCTGTTTTTCCGCCCGCCCAAGACAGAGAGAGAGAGAGAGAGAGAGAGAGAGACGCCGGTGAAGTTAATATAAGGGATTTAAAAAAACAAGTTTCTTTCAGGGACGCAATATTTTTCATCCCAACATCAATGGGAAAATACTTCTTGATGCTTGGTCGACTATTGCTTTATCTCTATGAAAAAACGAAAATACCATTCGCGTCTGATTGCAACCCCTTGCACATTCCCTTCCCCTTTCATAACACAACGTATAATTTTAAATTTAAATCAAACTTTGTAAGCTAGATCTAAAACTGCTACAGCGGTGATCCCCCCCAAAAAGTCCTTCACGCTCTAATAATAATTAGTCTCTTTCACTGGCTGAAAACCTGTACTTTACGAACTTTTCTGGTCCAATTCCTGATTAGATTATATTCAGAAATAGACATGATGTCCACAGAAAATTGATAACTGACCAACTCTTAAAAATAAATGTGTGATCAATTAAATAATCGCCACTAAAATTATTCACTTGTGAGGAAATTAAATGATCTTTTATTACTTTGTTTAATAACTGAAGCCATTGCTATGAAGCCACTCTTGGAACATAATTTAAGTCACTCAAAAGGTCAGTCAGCTCAGCGTCCGTTAAAATATCTATTTATAGTCCAGTTGTATCGTTCTGTCTGACCCCCACCTGATCCGAGGCAATGATTTCCTATATCAGTGGAAGATTGGCTACGTCACTCACAATGACAACACTACATTAACTAATTGGGCCACTGGCACAGTGAGATCATTTCAAAGGTCAGTATGTAGAATTCAGGCCACATGAGATTTCAGAGCAAAAGCTTCATTTGCCAGGATCTGATGTATTTCTACATTCTTATATGTTCTTAAATATTCTTACATTATTATTTGTGCCTTAATAATTCAGTTGATAAAATTGAGTTTTTTAAAACTGATATTTAATTTATTACGTGTATTTTTATTTAAATACGTTATCAGAAGTGCAGTGCAATGTGCAACCCACCAATCCCTCGCCGTCAATGTGCAACCCACCAATCCCTCGCCGTCAATGTGCAACCCACCAATCCCTCGCCGTCAATGTGCAACCCACCAATCCCTCTCCGTCTAAAATTACCAATCTCAACAGTCAAAACAGTCAGGCGCTTATCTCGTAATTGTGCAGCCCTAGAACAAGCGGTAATTTCTTGATGATTATATTTATACTACTTATAGTTTCTGGCAGTTTGTTTAGTTTTGTGGAGTGCGTTTGTTTAAAGGTGGAGGAGTAGGCTGAGGTGGGTGTCAGCTTTATTGTTCATGAGGATTATATTTTAAATTGATGTTTTATGGATTTTTCCATTGGTGTTGAGTATTGAGTGTTTATAAAAAAAGAAGAAAATAAAGCGTGCCATAAAGTCCTTGTTGTCTTGCCTCATTATTCTTCAATCTTTCGAACACTGCGAATTTCTTCAACATTCGTTCATCCTGAAAACAAAGTGTTTTTGATAGAGGAAAATAATTTAGACACATCGTCACTTTACAAAACTTAAAGTGTTCATGAATATTGAACACGAAATAAAAGATCTGATGCGAATGAAGTAAACATTACAGAAATAATCTTTTAAACAAGTTTTACAGTAGCAGACCTCACGTGTTTGACTATTTTTAAATCCCTTATATTAACTTCGCGGCCGTCTCATCATCTCTCTCATCATCTCTCTCTCTCTGTCTTGGGCTCGGCGGGCGGAAAAACAGAAGTCAAAAATGACCCACTTCCCATGATCCGATCGAACTGAAATTTGGCACACGGACCCGTCTAACCTAACAATGCATCGTATCAAAATTTCAGATCGATCGAACGTACCGTAATTAGATTAATGCATTTTTAGTTTATCCTTATATGAGGTATGTAATTTAAATTCACGGTTTGTTTATTGTTTTTTTTGCCACATGAAATTTTGAGCTGACGCATTGAGGCGACCCAACGAAGCGACGGGCGCTTTTGTTTACATTTTACGTGTCACTCTGAGCTCGGTCAAGCGAATCGGTGACCAGACTTTTCCCCTCTCCCCCCCACCCACCCCCCACTAGGGTTATGATGCAAAGTTGAGTAAGACAGATTCAGTCTGTAATCAATACTGTTAGTTATGTCTCATATATAAGGGATTTATAGTCAAAAACTTTGTTTTTACTGGTTTGTTTTATTATTAAATCCCTTATATTAACTTCACGGCCGTCTCTCTCTGTCTCTCTGTCTCTCTCTCTCTCTCTCTCTCTCTGTCTGTCTGTCTTGGGCTCGGCGGGCGGAAAAACAGAAGTCAAAAATGACCCATTTCCCATGATCCGATCAAACTGAAATTTGGCACACGGACCCGTCGAACCTAACAATGCATCGTATCAAAATTTCAGATCGATCGAACATATCATAATTAAATTAATGCATTTTTAGTTTATCCTTATATGAGGTATGTAATTCAAAATTCACTGTTTTTTTTTATTTTTAAATTCAGGTTCCACGTGAGTTTGAGTTGACGCCGACCGTCGTGTTGACGACGACCGTCGTGCCGACACCCCCTCACATCCCACCCCCATTTATTAAAGACAAGGGACATCACTCAGTGTCAGTCTGTAAATGTTTAAAAATAATCACTACTGTTAGTTATGTCTCATATATAAGGGATTTATAGTCAAAAACTTTGTTTTTACGGGTTTGTTTTATTTGTTTTATGCCTAGATTCTACTTCAGCGGTGGCGAACCATTTTAGGGCAGCGTGCCCAAAATTCAACCAAAAACCATCTTATTTAGAGCAAAGTGCCAATGCTCCAATGTAACCCGAAAATGGGGGTTTAGCTTAGATGGTTTAATAAAGGAAGTAATATTTTAGTCCCTTGCCAGCCTATGAGGCTCAGCGTGCCGATTGTGGCATGCGTACCATAGGTTCGCCATCACTGTGCCCCTTTGTCAAGTAAACTCTCACTTGTAAAAGAAAGTGAACACTTTGTCACACATGATACTGTTAGAAATGATCGTATTTGACGTATAAATTAAAGTCAATAAATACATGTATGATTATCGAGATCACACACGTTTGATGCAATAAGGAAATAGGTTAATAAGAAAAACCCGTAAAAACCAAGTTTTTGACTATAAATCCTTTATGTACGAGAAGTAATTGAAAGAATGTTCATTATAATACGCAGCGCCAGACCATCCAGAAATACAAAATTGCAGTTGTGTCGTAAAACGTGTTTAATATAATGCGCACCGATCAGGAATATGTTTATCAAAAGAGCTGTCAATAAAATACGCACCTTATTGCGCGACAGAAAGGTTGTTCAATATAATACGCACCGCGACGCTCTATCTCAAAAAATAGCATGATACATAGGAATAAAAAAAATAATCTAAAAAAAATCAATAATTTAATTACGGTACATGCGATCGATCTGAAATTTTGATACATTGTTTTTATCATCGGTACGAAACTGCCTGCAAAATTTCAGCTCGCTATCTTGCGAGCAAGTGGGTTAAAAATCGATCAAAAGTTTTGGCGACAAGCAAGCAAGCAAGCAAGCAAGGTCCGCCGCAGACACCACGAGTTAATATAAAGGATTTAATAAGAAAAACCCGTAAAAACCAAGTTTTTGACTATAAATCCTTTATGTACGAGAAGTAACTAAAAGAATGTTCATTATAATACGCAGCGCCAGACCATCCAGAAATACAAAATTGAAGTTGTGTCGTAAAACATGTTTAATATAATACGCACCGATCAGGAATATGTTTATAAAAAGAGCTGTCAATAAAATACGCACCTTATTGCGCGACAGAAAGGTTGTTCAATATAATACGCACCGCGACGCTCTATCTCAAAAAATAGCATGATACATAGGAATAAAAAAAATAATCTAAAAAATCAATAATTTAATTACGGTACATGCGATCGATCTGAAATTTTGATACATTGTTTTTATCATCGGTACGAAACTGCCTGCAAACTTTCAGCTCGCTATCTTGCGAGCAAGTGGGTTAAAAATCGATCAAAAGTTTTGGCGACAAGCAAGCAAGCAAGCAAGCAAGCAAGGTCCGCCGCAGACACCACGAGTTAATATAAAGGATTTAAAAATTGTGCATTTTATTTTAAAATCCGTTATATTAACTTTACCGTCTTGTCTGTCGTGATCTCTTCGGCGGGCGGAAAACCAAAGTAAAAAATGACCCACTTTCCATGATGCTATCGAGCTGAAATTTGGCACATAGACTCGTGTCACCTAACAATAAAATACAAAATACACAAACAAATTGTGCAATTAAAACAATAAATTTGAGCTTTATTTTAAACTAAAACGACAATAGACGTTTCGGCTAATGCCTTCATCAGTACAATAACAAAAAATAGGTACTTACATATATTTAAATTCACCTAACAATGCATTGTATCAAAATTGCAGATCGATCGAATGTACCATAATTAAATTAATGCATTTTTAGTTTATCTCTATATTATTTAATGTCACCGTCTGCTATTGTTCGCTTTCCACGTGCCACTTGAGTTCAGTCCAGCCATCGATGTCCAGACCCCTCCCCCCCCGGTTTTAAAGCCAGGGGAGTTCAGTCAGTTTCAGTCTGTAAATGTTAGTCGCGCGATGCGTATCATATTGAACTTAATCAATACTTTTAGTTATGTCTCATATATAAGGGATTTATAGTCAAAAACTTTGTTTTTACGGAGTTGTTTAATTAAAAATATCATATCACACAACACACGTGAAATAAATTTTCTGATACACTGAGGTCAGAAGGTAGTCCAAAACTGACGACGGAGTACAGTAAGGTTGAACCATCTTTGACTTTTCCCCCACTTTAGCAAATGAACTAGTAGGTCGTCTCTGTCATTCACACTTAACACGGTGAACAAATCTCAGATCAATGAGTCACAGTGATTTCAAAGAGAATCTTTCTTTGTGTACCTTATTACAAAATACACAAGTGATAACATAGTTTGAAATATACCACATCTGTCTAACAAATCCACTTCATTTCTACTTCTTCTTATTCGGGTGTGTGTGTGGTTCATGCATGAATTCAGTTCTTAGCAAACATTTAAGTACTGCATGGACGGATTTTAGGTTCAGCTCGGGATTTCCCATGTTTAACAATACAAACAAAAATAAAACTGAAATAGTACACTGTAAGTGATAATGTTATCTTTCCATACACAGATTTCGAGAAGTTGACCAACGTGCAATCTGTACGTTATGTGAATACATCACAGGCCGTCGGCCACTTTCTACAATGACATGTGCTATGTCATATGACACTACTGACAGCGTGACCTCATGACTAAAGATAACATAATCTTGTTCCACTATGTTTCTAAAGCCACGTGACTTTGTGGAAGACAAGGGTATAAAAGCGACTGACAACATCAACCCAAACATTCCCTATGTTAAACAACCTTCCATTCACCATGAAAGTTTTAGCTGTCCTTTCCTTACTGGCCCTTGGCCTGGTCGTCTGCGAAGCCGCCAGGAAAAACTGGGCTCTGCTCATCGCCGGCTCCGCTGGATATGATAACTACCGGCACCAGGCAGACATCTGCCACGCATACCAGATCCTGCACAAGGCTGGAATTCCAGACGAGCAGATCGTCGTCATGATGTATGATGACATCGCCAACAACAAGGAGAACCCGGTCAAAGGAAACGTCATCAACCGTCCCAAGGGCCCCAACGTCTACCCAGGTGTGTTGAAGGACTACACGGGGAGAAATGTCAACGCCAAGACTTTCCTCGCCGTGCTTCAGGGCGATAAGGTCAGTCTTGAGGGGACGGCTTTGATGAGATCCATTTTTACAGAGCATTTGGGAGAAAGATTTGTTATTGGTATATCTTTAGCGAAGTAAAAATGAAATTTAAAAAAAATGATCCTTTGATTTGATTGAATGAATTTTGCAAGCTATTTATCAGATTTATATTACATTTTTTCGATTAAAAAAATTGCATTTTTCTCGGCAAAAGACATACATTATACAATAAAAAGAACTTCGTGAGGTTAGAGTTGACAGCTGTTTGGTACAAGACCCCAGAAATCAGTTTAGATAAATCCATAAGTAGATTAGTTGAATAACACAATTTGACACGATAAAACACTAGGTCTTTATTTATTAATGAAAACACCATACCGGTACTCTAGTTTAGCTTAACCACCTCGTGATAGATCAACTATTACACTAAATGATCTTACCGTTACAGGAGGCCATCCGTCAGCTGACAGGTAAAGATGGAAAGGTGATAGAGTCTGGTCCTGAAGATTACGTCTTCGTTAACTTTGCTGACCACGGCGCCCCAGGTATCCTTGGGATGCCCACTGAGCCCTACCTCAAGGCCCGCGCACTGAACACGGCCCTCAAGAGCATGTACCAGAAGAAGAAGTTCGCCAAGCTTGTGTTTTACGTGGAGGCCTGCGAGTCCGGCTCAATCTTCAACAAACTTCTCCCTAAGGACATCAACGTGTACGCCACCACAGCAGCCAACCCGACAGAGTCCAGCTGGGGCTGCTACTGGGACGATACAAGAAGCACCTACCTCGGGGACACGTACAGGTGATTACCGCGTCATTGACTTGATCTCATCTCTAACCTATGTTTGTTATTCTTTTGTAAAGCTAACATTTCAAGAACGGTTAGATAGAGTGAAACATTTCTAACACTATAAAATACTATAAATATTGCCCACAAATCATATCACTGAACTTTTTAGTGTCAAGTGGATGGAGGACACCGATGCTGCGGATCTCAGCAAGGAGACTTTTGAACAGCAATACAAGAAGGTCAAGGTTGAAACTAATCAAAGTCACGTGGAACAATATGGCGACCTTTCCATCGACACATTTTCTCTGATCAAATTCTTCGGCAATGACAAAGAGGTAGCGTACGTTAATTTAAAAAAAAATATTACAGAATGACTTCCTATGGTCTTTCCAATAAAGGTTTCGTTGAAAAGATATCTTAAAAAACATTTTTGCATAATTTTTAAAAACGGTATTTATTGCCTTACTTTAAAATTAGGTTGCGCTGGGGCGCCGTGGCACCTACGGCACCCACTTTTTTCAAAATCCCAACTAAATTATCCTTGTTTGATAAATAGTTAATATTAAACTTACTGAAATGTACACAAAGTATTTTATAATAGGGGTTGTAGGGCACCTGAGGCGCTCAATGCAGTTAAAAGGCGCCTACGGCGCCTACTTTTTTTTGGGTCAAAAGCCTAAGTAACTTATCCTTGTTTGATAAATACGAAATATTAAACTTGCTGAAATGTACAATAAGTATTTTATAATTATAAATCCTCAAATCCTATTTTTACAACGTTCCCTTTTCAAAAATTATAATATAAGCTAAAACAATGACGTCATATAATATTTTTTCTACGGCGCTTCTTTAATTTATAATTATCTTGCACACCTTTTTGCGCGCCTTTCGATGCACGCCTTGTATTAAAATATAAGCTTAAAAATGACGTCATAGCGCTACGGATCCTTCCTGTGACTTGGGCTATTATATTGTTTAATAGCATAAGCTTATATATAAAATTAGAAACTTTTAGAATAAAATGTTATGCGTGTGATATGATTCATTTCTTGTTCAGGCTTTGTACATGAAAACATCTATTCAAATGTTTCCTTGCGGATTTAATCAAATTTTTTGGACATACTTAATGTCAAATATTTATTTCTGTTTTACCTTCCAGTACGTCATGATGAACACCAGCTTTGAGGTTTTTGAACCCATGGATCCCACAGATCAGGTTCCCAGCGAGCTCGTGACCCTAAGAACTTTGGAGAAACGTCTGGAGAAGGCAGCCAGTAATTCACTGGAGAGGTTCGAACTCGAGTCCAAACTGGCCAAGTTGAAGACACTCATGTCACAGACACACCAGCTCATGTGGAACATCATTACAACAGTTCACAGGTGAAATACTTAAGAAAACTGTAACAAAAAGATTATTGAACATAAGACTTTAGTGAGTCGGCGATCTACTTAAATAAGAGAGAGGAGAGAGAGAGACACACACACAGAGAGAGAGAGAGAGAGAGAGAGAGAGAGAGAGAGAGAGAGAGAGAGAGAGAGAGAGAGAGAGAGAGAGAGAGAGAGAAATTTATGGTTATCTTCAAATGTTATGTTGTCTCGGTTTCACATTGTGCAATTTAATATGATCCCATTTTTTAAGATAGCATTACGTCTTTAATTCAACTCTTATTTTGATTTTGAGAATATGGAAGATATGGTAGAGATGTTAAAGTCCAACTTACAAAAAACGCATCAAACTTTGGTACACTTGTTATCTGGGTTAAGTCGTTTAAAATGAGATATCAGCCAACTTTCTAATTGGGTTAAGAATATCTGATGTCGTTGATCTGGTTCTAAAGTGTGAAAGTAGTCACGTGTCCTTTTAGCTATTACAAATAGCCCATATCACTTATCTGCAAATGTTAGTTGGTAATTTCTTAGATACATTTTATGCTAGTTATTGACATTAAACCATTTTTGTTGTCGTGTACGCTAACCGCATGTTCTCGCCCTGTATCAGTGATGTCCCCGAGAATCAAGTTTACAGTCTCGTGATGATGAAACACGAGGATATCGAGGAGTGGGACTGCTACGAGGCGGCGGTGGACACACTCCTCTCCCTCTGCCCGGGGCTGGACATCACAAGTAATGACTTCGCTCTCAGGAAACTCTACACCCTGGTCAACGTCTGCAATCACAACCCACAGGCCAAAGTTCTGTCAGCTATTGAGGCCGCCACGTTCAGTAGTCCACTATGTCGGGCCTGAAAACCATTTTAAACATCTATCACCTTATTTCACGATTTTTAAAAACAATTTTAAGAATTATTTTAACAAGTCGTTTGGGTTTTAGGGATTATAGCTGAAATCTTTACATGATTGATCCATGAGGGTTAAATCGTCAGATTGTTTTTAATTTGCATCAACATTTTAAAAACATTCACGGCTATAGAGTGTTTCAGAAATCATGATGGTATTGGTTAGTTATAGCAGGACTGTTTTAAGTTGTAGATGACGCAGCTATTACTTGACATGGGATTGTGTTGTTATCAACGGAATAAATGACTAGTTGCATGAGAGAAAGCTTCAAGTACACCAAGAGAGAATAAGGAATTTTAATAAAAATAAAATTGTGTAAAATAAAGAGCTCGTTTTATTAATTTTTTAATTTATTTATGATTCTATATCTGTTGTTTTAAAAAGTTAATAGCTACAAATTATTTCATCCATATTATTTTTATTTTTATTGGGCTTAAAATATTCAGCCGTAAAGTTGTTTCGGGGTTAAACACATTCCATCTCATGCCACCTTGCTCCTTAAGTATACAATCTCATGCCATCTTGCTCCTTAAGTGTACAATCTCATGCCACCTTTCTCCTCAAGTGTACGATAAACTCTGCAAGTGTACAATCTAACTCTGCAAGTGTAAAATTTAACTCTGCAAGTGTACAATCTAACTCTGCAAGTGTACAATTTAACTCTGCAAGTGTACAATTTAACTCTGCAAGTGCACAATCTAACTCTGCAAGTGCACAATTTAACTCTGAAAGTGTACAATCTAACTCTGCAAGTGTACAATCTATCTCTCCTAGTGTACAATCTAACTCTGCAAGTGTACAAATTAATCTCCCTTATAGTACAGTACTTCTCAAAGTAGTGGTCCGCGGACCGGTGCCGACCCGTGGGCCATCCCCGCCGGTCCGCAGAAGTTATCAAGAAAAATGTAATTATAATCCTCTATTTGCAATCATTAATAGTAACCCTAAAGAATACGTTAATTTTTCGGCAATGAGTACATAAAATGAAACAAATAAACTAAAATACATTTCATTTAGCTATCACGTCAGTACAGGTAAAATAGTGCACCGGTCCCTGGGGTAAAGGAAAAATTCCTACCGGTCCGCCAAACTAAAAGGTGTGAGAAGCACTGCCCTAGTGGATAACCTACGTCTCCTGGTATACAATCCAACTGTGCAACTGTACAAACTAACTATCCTTATATGCAGCATAACTCTCCTAGTTGACAGCCTAGCTCTCTTAGTTAAAGACAATTTCTCTTACCCGAAAGTACTTCATCCACGAGTAAAACATTCCTTTAAATTAAATCCTTCTGCTTAAAGATTCAGCTACTTTCTCAATTCTGTCTCAAAGTCTACTAGAGCTTTCAAACTGTATTACTCAGTTGCGTGACATTCCATGCCTCTTTGACTTTGAATCTTTCTACCTGACAAATCTTCATCACTGTCTGTCAGTGTGTAACAAAAACTAACAACCTGACACGTCTCATGGCAACAACATTTATATGGAATAGAAAACAACTAATAACATTTGTGGATGTCAGTGAGACAAAATCATAAGGGATTTCTTGGGGCGAAATGTTTATTTCCTAAACTCATCTCCAGGAAAAATGTCATAGAAACAGATGAGTTTAGACTCTAAGGACAGGGTAATTAGAAAGACAACTCGCTAGATGCATTCTTCGGCAGATAAAACAAGACAAAAAACAAAACGTACTTTAACTTTAAAAAAAAACAGCAACTTATTTTCTTGGTATATCGATATTGTTCTATGTGGCGTTATTTTTGGTTTATACTTAAAACTGGTCTTTTGGGTTTAACATTATAAATGTTCTACTCTTAACGATCTCCATTCACTCAAAGTTGAGATGGTCTTTTACATTATTCAGTATTCATCACACAACCGCCCCACCACATACGGGTTATTTATTTTAACTATAATGAATAGTATTTTTGACGTGATGCACATTTATGCCGGTCGAGACGGATGTTGGAGGGGAGTTACAACATGCCACCGAACGGTCGCGCAACGTCCTTGTACGGGCTTTGTTGCTCGTTCAAACATAATTTTTAAAAGTGCTATTTACGCTGAACTCAAAAATTAAATACTAATACAAGTCATATATATATATATAGAGAGAGAGAGAGGAATTTAACTTACACTAGAAAATGTTTGGTAGTAAATGTCCCTGGGCACTATAGCTAAAATCATTATTCTTATCTCTTAAAAAAAATGTTTTCATTTTTCATAATAGGTAGATGACTCATAGAATTGTAATTTTAAGAACAAGCTTCATCTGCTAGCAAACCCCATTTAATTACGACTTTAAATGTCCCATTAATGCTAAGTATGGTGACATCAGACACAGCCCAGCAATACTGTTTAATCTTCATTATGCGTACAGCGCCTTTCACTTAATATAACATTGATTTAACAAATGACGCATTTATTTAGTTGCTAATTAAATGTGGAAATTCTTATTGCTGCTTGTTCCAAGGCTTGGGAATGTTTTACATAATCTATTCCTAAAATAATGTCTCAAGTCTCAACATCACCCTTTATTGAGCCACTGCCTCAACATCAGCTTTTATTGAGCCACTGCCTCAACATCACCCTTTATTGAGCCACTTCCTCAACATCACCCTTTATTGAGCCACTGCCTCAACATCACCCTTTATTGAGCCACTGCCTCAACATCACCCTTTATTGAGCCACTGCCTCAACATCACCCTTTATTGAGCCACTGCCTCAAAATCACCCTTTATTGAGCCACTGCCTCAATATCACCCTTTATTGAGCCACTGCATCAAATTCAACTTTTCCTGAATCAGTCTCAACATCACCCTTTTTTGAGTCACTGCTTCGATTTTTATTGAAATAAATTCTGTGTTAATAAAGTGACAAAGTTTTAAACATAAATGTAAAGTTAAGTTTGCATTTTTAAACTGTTGACATTTTACCCAATTGACCATGATTTAACTTCAGCAATGTGGCAACAAATGCAACTGCGAGACAATTCTGGTAAACTGACACCTGATCTCTTCTGTAAGAACAGTCACGTGACAATGTGGATATTAACAATTAGCAATGTACCTCCCAAGGTAGGGTCAAATGGTGGGGCTCCAATAGTCTGACCAATACGCTGTGTCTCCGTGGATTTCAAAAGGGACACTAACCACTTGCGTCCTCTCGTTAAATCTTCTCACTGGATCTTTGTACTGAGACATTTGCCAAGGTCAGAAATGCGTCTGTTCCAACCTTTACCATCCCAGGAACACAACCATTTTATAAAATTCAAAACTTGATCCAAACCAAACGGGATTTTTACCACTTTAGCACGATATTAAATTACTAAGATGCTAGGACAGGCCAATGCGTCAATTTGTGTTTAATGTGTTTGGCTTTGCTTCATTAGGGAAATACCTGTTGATAAAATGGAAATATGCACTTTGTGAGTTGTTTTATATAATTGGTCTGTACTTTACAACATGTTATGTGGAGACATTAATCTAGAGTGACCTTCAGTTAACATAGGAGTTAGTGGCCGTCAAGTATACAGGATATTCTTACAAGAATTGACCGGGGTGAAAAAGTGGACATTTTCTGAGGATGTGAAAAGATGCTTTATGAGCCAGGGTTAAATAATTAGTTCATCATTTGGTAAAAGTTACATGTAATTTTCAGTCCTTATAATCATATACATTAATTTTTGAACTGTCTGCTTCCCTACGTCGCTAAAATTCCCTATTGGACAATGAACGATTTGCCTGGATGAAAATAATTATTTATGATATCATTAAAAATGATGGGCTCTCCTGTTTCAGTTTGGTTACTTGGGACTTGGGTATTATAGACTTATCATTTATTCATGTTTTGAAGTGAGTTCACAAGTTGCAAGAGATGTGAATAATATCCAGGAACATCCATTACCAAACATGCAGACTGGTAGCCAGAACATTATTAAAGCTTAATAGTCCGTTTAAAAACAATGATCATTAAAAAAATATTTTGTATTCATACTTTTGTTTTGTTGCGTGTGTGATATATCTTGCAATCATATTTCTCTGCTTGCCCCAATCAACTCTATATCAATGTCTAAAATGTATGAATGTGAAAGCTAATACCATGTGTCTTTATTAAAATATTTATTACTTAGCCCATTCTTCTGAGTTTCCAAAGTGTTTTACATTATCAGGTCTACCCTCTTAGGCTATGAAATTCGTGTTTTCGCTTAGACTTGAAACGAATAACTTACGATGAGAAAACAAGCACTTTAACACTTTAATACTTTGACCACCGGCATGACATGTGACAGATTGTCTTGGGGCTAATATCGTTATAACAATAGAGGTTGCCAACAGCAGCTGTACGGCTGGGCTTTAGGAATAATAAATATGAAATGTTTTTAATAATGCTTTTTCAATCCTCTTATCAACTACCAATTTGCAATTAAGCACATTCTTTTTCACACGCACTCTAGCGCACACACGCAAGCAGATATCTTGGGGCTGGTACTGATTTTTAAAACATTTTCCCATTAATCGGGAAAATATTTAATTAATCGATTAATCGATTAATTTCGAATAATTATATTTTTATAACGCATATATAGATCCCGTTAAAATGCGATTCATTATTGCGCGAAATCGGTTAAGTCGCGGTAATTCAATGGCTCCCAAATTTTGTGACGTAACAAGGCAAATTCGTTCTGCTTTGCAAGAACTAAGGAAGAAAAAACCTTTTTGTTAACGTTTGCACGTCTAAATCAATAATAATAATGCTGTAATACTAAAAATATTAATTATAAATAAAAAATTTAAAAGTTATTAGGAATATTATCTTAAATTTTAATCGAATTTTAATCGATCAAATTAATTTTAATCGATCAAATTTTGTTAACGATTAATCGATTAAACGTTAATTTCCTCAGCCCTTATATATATATATATATATATATATATTTATATATATATATATATATATATATATATATATATATATATAGAGAGAGAGAGAGAGAGAGATATATATATATATATCATCTCTATATATATAAGACGCATTTGTTGTCTGTCCGTCGTCTGTCTGTTCCCTTATAACTCAAGATCCAGACAACCAAATAACGTGAAATTTGGTACACGTACACAAAATTATACCGGAAAGGTTATTAAACAGGTTTCGTTCCATATATATAAGATACTGGGGGCTGGGGGCCCAAAATGTAGTTTTTCCCTATATGAGCTATATAAAATAAAAATTATTGAAAATTAAGACGTAAAATATTAAACATTTTGGTGTCGAGATTAACAAGATGGCGTTTATTGCCATAAAATAATGTGATGTGACGTCATAGTTTGAGTTCATATTAATTTGTAAATAGGAAACAAAGTGAAAAGAGCAGTTATTATTTTAATTTATATTTTTAATTGTTAATATACCGCTGTGGGTGTGCGTTTAAGTATTTGTCTGCACATGTGTGAATCAGTGAGTGTGTGTGTTTTTTGTTGTGAACTAAATGTTATGAAATGGTTTATTTTTATGTCTGTTAATGTTGCGCCTCTAACAAGATTACGTATATATTTTTATAAAATTTGTTTGCAAATTACATATTTTTTTACTTTACACTGTTTCTTTTTTGTATATTCTATATGTATTTTATCCAGTCGTCCGATCAAGCTCTTTGCTTTTATCGGCGAGGGTAGGAGTCAATAATATCGTCCATCCCTGGGTGGCATAAACACTGTAGCTAAGCAACTGTGTTTATACTTTTTGCATAACTTAAACGAAACCAGCAGGGCACATTTTAAGCTCAAACATTGCGTTTCGAAATGTTTCTTTAAAACAAATAAACCCCATACAACAGAAAAATGAATTATATAAATTATCACTTACTGGGGGCGGGGGCCAAAATGTATTTTTTTTTCCGTATATTTAAAACTGACTCAAAACTAATTCTCCAACCTCCCGTGAAGGTAGAAGCATGAAACTTTTGGGAACTTGCCAAATACACTATTATGACGATAATTGGTGAAAAATAATGTAAACATTTCCACTCATGGGTGGCCGGGTGCCCCAAAACCGGTTTTTCCTTATATGGGCTATATAAAACTGAATCAACACCAATTCCTCATATTCCCGAGTAGGTAGAAGCATGAAAATTTGGAAAGTCGTTGAGTACCCTCCCGCAATGGTAACAGTCGAAAAAAGTATAAAGTTATCACTAACTGGGTAGGGGGGTGGGCGGGGGCCCAAACGTAGTTTTTTCTTAAATGAGCTATATAAATCAGGCTCATCATTAAATCTCCTATTTCCTGTGTAGGTAGAAGCATGAAACTTTGTGAAGTTGTTATATACCCTCCCAAAATGGTAACTGGCGAAACATTAATAAAAATTATCACTCACTGGGTGGTCAGAGGCCTGAATGTAGTTTTTTTTCATATATCAAACTGACTCATCAATAATTCTCCAAATTACCATGTAAGTAGAAGAATGAAACTTTTGGAAGATTTTGAGTACCCTCGCGCGATGGTAACATGCGAAAAAAATATATAAAATTATTACTCACTAGGGGGCCTTGGGCCAAAATGTAGGTATTTTCCTAATATGAGCTATATAAAACAGACTAATCATTAAATATCCAACTTCCCGTGTAAATAGGAGCATGAAACTTTGGGAAGTTGTTGAGTACTCTCCCGCAATGATAACATACGAAAAAAAAATATATAAAATCCAGGCAGATCAGGTCCGCCACAGAGTTCCCAGAGCAGCTGAAACAGCTGAGCAAAGAAACTCCAGGCATGTGCTGTTCCAGTGGTAAAGTCAAACTGCCCCAATTCTAAAGCCACCAGAACCATTGTGCATTCTGTTGAATGGTGAAACTGCACAATCAAAGGACTTTGTGAAACTTATTAGACTATTCAAAATATGTTTGCCGTGACTTCCTTCAAGTCTAATGTTGTCGTGAATAACGGGTGGACACCAACATTCAAGGTCCAAGGCCAAGTGTACCACCATGCTGGACCTCTTCATCCAGTCAATGCTATAGACAGCAAATATCTCCAGATTTACTTCTTGGGAGAAGATGAGCAAGTGCAAAGACGACTGGATTTGCTTGACAGTCCTGTTGACAGAAACATTGTCCTCAAACTGCAAAGAATGCTGCATCAGCATAACAGCTATGTGAGGTCATTTAAAATGGCTGCTGAGATTATGGATAACACTCAAGTGGACTACAAAATCAAAATTTCCGGCAAAGCACCATTAAAGGAACACAAAGGCAGATTCAATGCACCATCTGTTAGTGAAGTGGCATCATGATTGCTGGAGAGCTAGGTGATCGTAGAGACATTGTGCTGCATTCAAGAAGTTGCTCACAAATGCCACTTCAAAGGATTCAAGACACTCACAGGTCATATGATCCACTTCAGTATCCTCTGCTATTTGTTAGAGGAGAAGATGGCTATGATTTGAACATAAAAGATGTAAACAAGGCCACAAGCAATGACTACTATGCATATCGCATGATGCAAAGAGTCAACGAATTTAATACACTCCTCAGATGCCCGCGCCTTTTCCAGCAATACATAGTGGATATGTATGCTAAGGTTGAGAATGAGAGATTGCGTTTCATCAGACTCAACCAAACAAAACTTAGAGCTGAGGACTATGGTGTACTATTAGAGGCAGTAAGGAATGACAACAATGTGACTTCTGAAAATCTTGGCAAATTAGTGGTGCTGCCTTCATCCTTCAGTGGAGGGCCCCGTTACATGCATGAATATGCACAGGATGGAATGACCTATGTACGTCATAGAAACACAAGCATCAAGTAGATTTGCAATTATGTTACCAAGGGAAGTGATGCAGCCATGTTTACTGTTGCAAATGAAATGCCGAACAGGCTTGATGGGGTTACCAATTATCAACAAGGACGATACATTAGTAGCAGTGAGGCAGTGTGGCGCCTGCTTAACTTTCCCATCCATCAAAGGTATCCAACAGTTGTTCACTTGGCAGTACATCTTGAAGGAGGCCAAGGAGTATACTATAAACCAGGACAGCCAACAGCACATTTGACAGACACTCCAACAAAGACTACATTAACAGCGTTTTTTGATCTCTGCAAAACAGATCCTCTTGCAAAAACATTGCTGTATTCTGAAGTGCCTAGACATTTTCGCTGGGATGCCAGTCAAAAGGTCTGGCAAATCCGAAAAAAGGTATACCTCTTGCAGACTTCCCGGGATATGTGACAGACAATGCCTTGGGAAGAGTGTACACTGTGCATCCTCACAACAGAGAAGCATTTCACATGCGCCTCCTGCTGCACCATATTCGGGGACCTATTTCATTTGAAGATCTCAAAACTGTTATTGTGAAAGATGAGGATGGTGACATCCTTGAAATTAAGCCATGCAGCACATACACTGTTAAATGTACCATTTTATAGCATGCAAGTAAACAGTTGTGTACGCTTCTACAGAAAACCTTATTTTAAACCCGGGAGAAGCCGGGTACTTGCCCCTAGTCTTCTTCTATATATATAAGACGCATTTGTTGTCTGTCTGTCTGTCTGTTCCCTAATAACTCAAGATCCAGACAACCAAATAACGTGAAATTTGGTACACGTACACAAAATTATACCGGAAGGGTTATTAAACAGGTTTCGTTCCATATATATACGATACTGGGGGCCGGGGGCCCAAAATGTAGTTTTTCCTTATATGAGCTATATAAAATAAAAATTATTGAAAATTAAGACGTAAAATAATGACGCAAAATAATAAACATTTTGGTGTCGAGATTAACAAGAAGGCGACTATCGCCATAAAATAATTGTTTTGCTATTGTTGTTGATTTGTTGTTGTTGCTTTTGTTGTTGCTTTTGTTGTTGTAGTTGTTGTTTTGTTGTTGTTGCTTTGTTGTTGTTGCTGTTGTTGTTGTTGTTTTGTTGTTGTTTTGTTGTTGATGTTTTTGTTGTTGTTTTGTTTTTGTTGTTTTTGCTGTTGTTTTGTTTTTGTGGTTGTTTTTGTTGTTGTTGCTGTTGTTGTTTCTGTTGTTGTTGCTTTTGCTGTTGTTGCTTTTGTGTTGTTTTTGCTGTTGTTGTTGTTGTCCACATCCCTTGCCCTGCGACGACAATGCCCTTCATGTTGTTGTTGCTTTGTTGTTGTTGCTGTTGTAGTTGTTGTTTTGTTGTTGTTGCTTTGTTGTTGTTGCTGTTGTTGTTGTAGTTGTTTTGTTGTTGTTTTGTTGTTAATTTTGTTGTTTTTGTTGTTGTTTTGTTTTTGTTGTTTCGTTGCTGTTGCTGTTTCTGTTGTTGTTTTTGTCGTTGTTGCTGTTGTTGTTGCTGTTGTTGTTGTAGTTGTTGTTTTGTTGTTGTTGCTTTGTTGTTGTTGCTGTTGTTGTTGTAGTTGTTGTTTGTTGTTGTTTTGTTTTTGTTGTTTGATTTTGTTGTTTTGTTGCTGTTGTTGTTTTTGTTGTTGTTGCTGTTGTTGTTAAACCCGGGCATAGCCGGGTACTTGCCCCTAGTATATATATATATATATATATATATATATATATATATATATATATATATATATATATATATATATATATATAGTATTAAAATTAATAACACGAAGAGTGCGATTTTCTGATCGTGACAAATGTCTTATAGATAAATATCGTGCCATTTCAATGTAGCTAAAAGATTCCTGGTAGTCTGGTAGACACACACAATGTTCTCTCTAGGGTTCGTTGGTCCGTGCGTAAAATAAATAAACCCGTGTGAAATATGTCACATCATTTTTTTTTAAACAGTAAATCAAACAAATACAGATATAATAATATCCTTATCAAAATTTCCCGCGTGGTTAATTTTCATCTGCTGCGCGGCTGTCCCGCGTAAAAGGAACAATCTACACATATACAGGTTGAATAGCACTAACTTTAAACAAAAACTCATGCTGATTCATGCTTGACTGCCGAACGTGAGGACAATGGTGTTAGGTCAGATGAGATGTATTGTTATTATTGCTAAACAAGAGGGAATTACGATTTTGAACTCAATAATTAAACAACCCCATAAAAACAAAGTTTTTGACTACAAATCCCTTATATATGAGACATAACTAAAAGTATTGATTATTTTCAAACGCGACATACATTTACAGACTGAAACTGACTTTACTCCCCTTTTCTGTAAAACGGGGTGGGGGAGGTGTGGTCACGGATGGCTGGACTGAACTCAGCGTGACACGTGAATGTAAAGAATAGCAGGCCGCTACATATAGTTATATAGAGATAAACTAAAAATGCAAAATGCATTAATTTAATTACGGCACATTAAATCGATCTGAAATTTTGATATGATGCATTGGTAGGCGACACCTACAATGTGCAAAATTTCAGCTCGATAGCATCACGGAAAGTGTGTCATTTTTTATTTTTGTTTTTCCGCCAGACCCCGAGCGCCAGAGACCAGGACAGACAAGATTTAGAAGTTAATATAAGGGGTTGAAAAATGTAAGTGCTTGGAATCCCATCATAATAAACATTTTGTTTAATTTTTTTCTTCACATTGATGACATAGATTTGAATGTGCAAAATATCAAGCAAATTGATAGTGGGTTAAGATTTAATTTTCAAGATTTGACGCAAACAGAAAATAAAAAAAAATATTATCACTCAATAATATTTTTTATTTAATGTTAATTAATAATTAGGCAGCAATCGATTGAGTATGCATGATCTCTATGCTCAATATATTTTATACAGCGTAGATATTTTATACTTTTTTACAACATACCTTAATGAAAAACTTAATTTATGGAAAAGGCGAGCAATAATTGTTCAGGAAGTACATTCCAAGTTATGTGAACCTTAAAAGCAACAAAGAGCCCGACACTATTGCTTTAATGAGGCTGCACAACTCCAACCAATTACACCAAATACGTTATACCTCATGTATACGTTACCCATAATAAGATATAAGCATTCAGACTTTGTTTTGCTTTCCGGTTAATTGTTCCAAGATAAAAAAAATTAAAGTTTGTCAAGCCCTAACATGAGGTTACATGTCAAAAAGGCGAAAACAAAAAGAGTGACGTCAAAAGGGCGGAAAACAAAAATAGCGAAAGTAAAAAAAGGCGATAGCCAAAATAGGCGAAAACAAAAAAGGCGAAAATGAAAAGGTGAAAACACAAAAGTTTAAAGTTATGAGCTCAGGAAATTCTAACCCTAACCCTAACCCATAACCCTAACCCTAACCCTGACATGATTTCGCATTTTTATCTTTCGCCTTAATTGTTTTCACCCTCACCGTTTTTATCTTTCGCCTTTTTTGGCTTTCGCCTTTTTCATTTTCGCTCATATTGTTTCGCCTTTTTTGTTTTCGCTCTTATTGTTTCGCCTTTTTTGTTTTCGCTCTTATTGTTTCGCCCTTTTGACGTGATACCCTAACACGAAGCCCTGTATTTTTTTTAAAAGAGATTTTCTGGTGAAGATTTCAATGATCCCTCCGAGCCCCCACTCCATCTTTCATTCGCTCGACATCCTTAATGGCTGCTCTTTCCCTTCATATAAGCCAATGAATTTATCAGTAGGCCTACTGGGCCAAAATTATTGATGGAAACAAGAAAACCCGGGGATTCACAAAACACTACAGGAATTCAAGTTATATATTTGGATTTCCCAATATAAGGAACTTGAAATCACATATATCCCAAACTGAATACCTAATTATCTGCCCGCACTTGTCAACATTGTATTGTCGGCATCTTGGAGAAAACCCACAATGGAGGTCAGTGATTCAGATGATTATCTTAAACAGGCAATGTTATTATGTTCTTTTGTTTGTATAGCCATTTGTGTTATAAATATATATTTGTTGATGTTGGGTAAAGAAGTAGAGTTATAGCTAACTTTTCGTCATACGCCAATTAACGGCAAGGTTCGCTGCCGTCCAGGTCGGTCTAACATTTTTTTCTACCTTTACATTCACATAAACTCTGCGTAAGGCCAACAACGACATCCCCACTCCTCAAAAATAAAATAAAGAAAGAAAAATCTCACAACTTCATGATTACTGTTTACCATTGCGACTGGCATTAAACTCCCTTAAAATATAAGGAAATGTCCCCGAAAGTTGATGCCTGGCGGAAACACTGGTCCATCCGGCCCCGTGCCTTAACTTTGTTTCTATCCACCGGCGTCTTCTTAAGACTCTTTCGTCACATCCTACTTTGCCCTAAAACCAAACCTTCAATGCTATGTCCTATCCTAATCTATCCTCATATCCTCGTTTTACACCACACGCTTTGCCCAGCTAATTCACTACGCTTAAGACCTTTCAAAAGTTCTTAACAACATATTCATGTCTCGTAAATAAGATTTAAGTAAATTATGTAAGCATATTAATATGCAAAAATAAACAGAATATTGGGAGATCAACTAATGAAAAAATTATAAACTAATATTCATTATTTTTGTAAATTCAGCTGGAAGGAATATATGAACAACAACACAGGTTTCATTGATTTGTATATCTCAAGTGTAAAATGATTGAACTATGAGATGAATCATCACATAGCATTAACACGCCGATCAAGCAGTCTCTGAAACTTACAATTTAAATTAAATTCCTTTTTTTATTGTCAATTATCGTAAAATAATGACGTTTTCTACTTTTCGACTTCGTAATAACAGACATCATTATAATTCGTGGTATTAATTAATCAATTAGAACTGATTTTTATTATAAAGCATGTTAGCGAGCCGGTAATATTTTCACGGACCTGTCCTCTATTAACAGATTTTAATCCGTTTTTCACTTTTTTGAAATTCACCAACGTGTTTCTAACTAGCTACATAAAAACTTAACTTTCGCCTAGACGGCGTCCTATGCCCTTCTATGCTTACAACCGATTGACCACAATCCTTTCAATGTTAATTGCTTTTTGATTGAGTGCTTTCCCCTTTCTTTTTTTCTATCTCCCCTTTTATGGACTGCCCTGATCATTGGGGAAGGTTTCTGTGGAGCATTCGTGGCCTTTATTCGATCTATTGGGAAAAGTAGTCCCATGGGTCGGCTTGTTGGGCATACAATCGAAGATGCGAGGGTTTAATAAGTCTTATTCTCTCCTGTAAGTACTGGCTGGGCCGGTTATTCAATTAAAATGGCAATGACTCCGGGAACAAAGATCGTAGTTTCTAGTCCGGTCTCAGACGATGGAGTTTCACACCTCCTATAGCATTAGAAGCTCTGTTAGACCCAGGGGTGGTCGAGAGAAAATCAGAAGTTTAGGTTAGACCCAGGGGTGGTCGAGAGAAAATCAGAAGTTTAGGTTAGACCCAGGGGTGGTCGAGAGAAAATCAGAAGTTTAGGTTAGACCCAGGGGTGGTCGAGAGAAAATCAGAAATTTAGGTTAGACCCAGGGGTGGTCGAGAGAAAATCAGAAGTTTAGGTTAGACCCAGGGGTGGTCGAGAGAAAATCAGAAGTTTAGGTTAGACCCATGGGTGGTCGAGAGAAAATCAGAAGTTCAGGTTAGACCCAGGGGTGGTCGAGAGAAAATCAGTTCTTTTAGAGTCATGATTGGCAAGAAAACATCAGAAGTTCTTTTAGATCTAGGGATGGCCATGAGAACATCAAAAATAGTTTTAGTGTTGGCGATGACACATTTAAAAGTTGGGTAGGACCTACGAATGGAAATTATAGCATTACAAGTTTCAAATTATAACATTACGAGTTTCAAATTATAACATTACAAGTTTCAAATTATAACATTACAAGTTTCAAATTATAACATTACGAGTTTCAAATTATAACATTACAAGTTTCAAATTATAAAATTACGAGTTTCAAATTATAACATTACGAGTTTCAAATTATAACATTACAAGTTTCAAATTATAACATTACGAGTTTCAAATTATAACATTACAAGTTTCAAATTATAACATTACAAGTTTCAAATTATAACATTACGAGTTTCAAATTATAACATTACGAGTTTCAAATTATAACATTACAAGTTTCATTTGACACAGAAGTTCTACTATTCCTAAAAATATCCAAGATAAAATTCCATATCCTTGTTACATCTTGAACATATTATACGTTTAGTAAGACCCATGTTAACAAGCTGTCAAAACCCGCACATTTAATTACCTTTAGCAAACTCGTTACCTTCGTATAATTAATTACATTTTGATGTATATCTGTTAATTAATTCAAATCATTGTATCTTCTATTTATTTTTCCCAATTTGCATCAAGCGACTGTAGCAAAGGCTCAGCCTCACTGTTATAAAACCAGAACGCGATTAACGAAGTCAACCCACGACTCAGCACGTCAGTTTTTGATCCTCCTTGTCTTAACACTCTAATAAAACAGTTCATAATGTGCAGTTACGTTAAGTCTAATCTATACACTTTGTATAGTGCATATATTTACATTGTTGTTCTATATTAGAGTTATTGTAACTTATGAAAGCTTAACGTTCTAGTAATGAACATAAACTTTCGTAATTAAATAAAACAGTAATACGAAGTCTTGATGTTAACTGTGTTGTGACTTGTGTTAGAAATGAATATTCGTTTTTTTAATGTATCACAAAATTTGACATCTAATTAACTGGGAATTATACAAATGTTTATCATAAGTTGTTTTAGACTTTATTTTTTACCACTGTTGAATTCAAATATTTCTTAAAAGCGTTGATTAAACATATTTTAGACCCGAATACTTGCCCTAACATTAAGTACAAAAAAGGCAATTACTTTTGTTTTGTTACCTCCCTTGAGATATTCAGTTTAATGTCGTCATAAATTTTAATTTTTGGCTTTAATCGAAAAACATTTTCAAAAGTTAACGATTAAATTTAAATTAATCGTTACCAGCCCTAATTTGGTAGTTTGTGAAGGTGTATCTAAAAGGATATTTCTAAAAACTTCGTTATTTGTCCAGTCAGCTAAAATAGTGGAATTAAACAAGACGAAATGTTGTTTACAACTTTGTTGTACTAAAAAAAAATAACATTACACGTGTTATAGATTATTTATTTGCTCAGAAAAAATCCGATTTCACGAATATCTCATCTAAAAATAGTATCAATACGTAATAAGTTATGACGATTGAGGTATTCCTATGGTTATGGGGGGGGGGCGGACTTTTAAGGAATCGACAATCATCCCCCACCCATCCCAACCGTTAAGAAATCGACAGTGATTTTCAACAACATTCCCACAAGTCATTGATTTATTGGCTAACACGGGGACACACTGGACATGATTCAATGAGTCTCATTTAGAACGTGGAAAAAATTGATTGCTAAAAAAATGTATTCGTTCCTACTGTGCTTGTATGGTAAGAGTGACCCCTATACCCTAAACAAGCCAACATCCACCGATATTCTGAGGTGTTTGTATATTGTGAGTTTGTGTAGTTATAATTGTCGTCATAAATTACAGCGTGGTGTTTGTGACGTAAACATGACGAGGTGTTCACGTTGACTTGTGCGGGGATTTACGGGAATTTGAGATCAAAAGCAGCACGTCTCAACGCTGTGTTTTTGTGTTTTGAAGGATGTCTTTTCAAACCAGAAGTCGCACTTTTAGCTGAGCTTAGCGTGACTAGAAGAAAACAGGGCTAATGTTTGCTTGGTGTCGATTAGATGTGCCTTAAGGTTGGGGGGAAGGGTGGATAAACTGAGAGTGTAATTGCATAAGGTAGTTGTTGGTTAATGGGATGGGGGTAGTAAATATGGAGTCGTACAACTTATGGGACTTTTAAAGGCAAGAGTTAGGGAATACATACAGTTTTACAACCAGATCGAAACGTGAAATTTGAATAATACTTAGCAAAACCAAAAAAAACCCACAAAAAACTGACACTGAAATCGGAATCACTCCGCCATTAATGAAATTCACCCACACGGAGATTGCTGCACTACTAAACTAGGTCATCTACAGGTTAATTACAAACGACCGAAAAAAGAAGTGCCCGGCGCTCCATCGCCGAGAAGAGCTGACTTTTCCAAGCGCCACATTGCTAGTCTCCTGGCACTGGGTGCGCGTCTGTCCGTGATGGCTATTAACCCTTGGCCTCCCGTGAAAGCCGCTAGTACCACTTTCAGCTCCCTGCACGTTCCCCTACAGCCAGTGGGGTAGGAAGTTGAGAAGGTGAAAGGAAAATTAAAATGGGAAAACCATTATCTGATACAGATGAGACGCGGCCTGAAATAGGCCAGCGGCTAGACCAATAAAAATAGATTAATACTTGGATCAACCTTCTGTTTAGTCCTGGGACTGACACGAGTTTAGGTGACATGTGGCAAACACAAGTTTAGATGACTTGTTGGATAGGAAACGCATCAATAGACCGGTGGATCAATAGACCGGTGGATCAATAGACCGGTGGATCAAATTCAGCTATCCGAAGTATTATTCAACACAATAATTATGTTAGCAAAGAAGTTAAAACTCTGGTTAATGTAAATCTGTTGGGTTGACTTCTTTGATCACAACATATGAGGCGTAACTTATTAAATGACTTTAGAATATACACCAGAGTATATGTCATTTTTGATATTTTTTATCAATAAACAAATACATTTAAAATCTTTTAATTTCCTTTAATTTTGATTTTTTCAAATACACACATCGTCTTTATTCATCATCAACCTCCTCGTTGCCAACCCCCACTTAATAATTATTTTAAAAATAAATTAAAAAACTTTGATTAGCCCTAAGCATCTAAGCATATACAAATGGAAACGACAGTTACGTCTATATGAGCTATTCAATTCTTAAACTAGCAACATGTCTGGTATAGTATGGGGATTTAATTGAATGTATTCCTTGATTTTAAAGGGTTGTTGCAATGTGTTTCATCAGAATTGTGAATCGAATCTCGGTAGCCAACAGTAATATTTTGCATCAGAAATTGCGTACCCAGACCATCTAGAGAAGTTTCTGAAAGTCACGTGAAGGGAGAGGGGGGCGAACCGGAAGGAGTTTCTTTTCTTTTTCAAGGTGGGCGGCATTTTTGGATATCTACGAGGCTTAATTCTTAGAAGGGGACAGAATTTTCGTGCCACTATGGGTGGCACTAACCCTAGCTGCGCCACTCCGTAAAATTGTCGTGTATCAAATATGTGAAAAATTAACGACCATCCTAATCCTATGTCCCATTTAGGGCTGACGATTGAGAGTAGACCAATAGTTTGTTGTCTCGGGTTGAAGTTCATTTTGTTTGTAAACTTGAAAATAGCCAGTTTGACTATCATCATATGGACCACATAAATTGACCGGCTGGAGTTCAAAAACTAGCATAGCAATTGACCTTTGACACAATATTTCTCTCTTCACCCTCATAAAAAAACAAAGAGAAAAACAAACTTTTAGGGCACTAAAAACTAGGGATGGCTGCCTTTATTTCGCCTATAATGACCAGTGATCAGTTTTAGGCAACATTAATTTAAAGAAACTGAATTGTTTTGATCATTCTACAGACTTTTCAATGCCTCACATTACTCCCTTTATCATCTCAAATTGAAGGTGAGAGAAGTCCCTTCCCCCCT
This sequence comes from Ampullaceana balthica, assembly GCA_944989445.1. Taxonomy (NCBI): domain Eukaryota; kingdom Metazoa; phylum Mollusca; class Gastropoda; family Lymnaeidae; genus Ampullaceana; species Ampullaceana balthica. The sequence continues at coordinate 727,068 of CALYLW010000170.1, read as the reverse complement.
TTTCCCCACCATCCAATAACCACTCTCAGCCAGGAGACATACGCCCTCACGTTAGGGACCACACCAATAAACTGGCCTTTTAAACCACCATTATTCGGCAGTGACAGTGTAGTGGTCTTAATGGACAACTGTCCAGAATCATTGATGGACGGGCCGCGGTGCAAATGGCCTGTAATGTAAGGTGCTTATTAGCCTTTAAACGCCACGACGCCTGATGAACGTTGCCATGGCTTACTCGCATGGGCACACCCACTAGCTCGTTACAACACGTCCAATAGCTCGCTACAACACGCATACTAGCACGTTCCGACACGCATGCTAGCCAACTCTGACACGCACAGTAGATCACTCTGACACGCACTCTACTAACTATGACTCACCCCGACACACACACACACACACACACTAATTCACTTTGATACACGCTAGCTCAGTCTGACACATACACTCTATCTTCACCGAAACGCACATTAGCTCACTGTGACACACACACTAGCTCAGTCTGTCTCACTCTGACACACACACACTACGTGAATCAGACACACACACACACTACCTGAATCACACACACACACTACCTGAATCAGACACACACACTACCTGAATCAGACACACACACTACCTGAATCAGACACACACACTACCTGAATCACACACACACACACACACTAGCAGAATCAGTTACACACACACTAGCTAAATCAGTTACACACACTAGCAGAATCAGACACACACACTAGCAGAATCAGTTGCACACACTAGCAGAATCACACACACACACTAGCAGAATCAGTTCCACACACTAGCAGAATCAGACACACACACTAGCTGAATCAGTTACACACACTAACTGAAGCAGACACACGCACTAGCTGAATAGTTACATACACTAACTGAAGCAAACACACACACTAGCTGAATCAGTTACACACACTAACAGAAACAGACAGACACACACACTAGCTAAATCAGTTACACACACTAGCAGAATCAGACACACACACTAGCAGAATCAGTTGCACACACTAGCAGAATCACACACATACACTAGCAGAATCAGACACACACACTAGCTGAATCAGTTACACACACTAACTGAAGCAGACACACGCACTAGCTGAATCAGTTACATACACTAACTTAAGCAGACACACACACACTAGCTGAATCAGTTACACACACTAGCTGAATCAGTTATACACACTAGCTGAAGCAGACACACACACTAGCTGAAGCAGACACACACACTAGCTGAAGCAGACACACAATAGCTCACTTCGACACACATTCTAGCTCATTCAGACACGCAGCATATCATTATTCTATTCAAAGGAGATACTTGTATATCAATTTGAGAGCATGGACTATTTTAATCTAAATTCATGAATTGTCATTTTTAGCTGGGGTATTTGAAATAAATGAAATAAATTCGGAGTGACCCCTCTGGATCTCTGCTTGACTCCGCGGATGAAACTACTACTGAATCGTTTTAAGACTATCTGACCGCTTGAGTCAGCCTCCTTAAAATTGTTCTAGTTAATTTTTGGTTAATTGTACCAGCCCAGGCGAATCAACAAGACCTTATCTGCTCAAAGACTGAGTGTGTTGTGACAGATGAGCAGGTTCCCAAAGTCCTAGCCGCGGCTTACAGGACGTAAGCTAATGCCAATAACAATGCATAGCGAAGAATCTTAAGTCGACAAAAAAACCTGATGTGGACATTGAATGCACCGGTCCCGACACGGCACCAAAGAAACGGACGACGCAATAACGTAATGATATGCGAATGCGATATATCCCCGGCGTGCATATTTGATAGGTAGCTTTCTCCAGTGAATATAACATGGCTGTAAATAGGAGCATGAGAAGTTTAGTCACGCCGACTGGAGCTAAACACGAGTGCACAAAACTTTGACGACCCCACTCGTCTATGGCGTGCCAAACTTCTCTCTTTGCTAATATTTTCTCTCTGATCTGGGTGACAAAATCGATTTTTGAATTCCCCCAAGTTTGCCATTCCAGCATTTCTTTCTGAGACGACGAAACGGGAAAGAGGAGAGAAAGAAAAGTGTTTCATTCGTGTGTGAAATTCATTGTTTGGGTAACTTTTTATCAGTAGGAGGCAATGGATCCATTCACCCTAGAAACCAAATGGTGTCAAAAATAGTGGAAGAAAAAAAACCGTTTCCGTAATCATTAATCTTCGAGGATCATCAGTCCTTGAATTTGAAAAATTGTTCCCAAGGGTTGTCTCGAACAGAACAAAAATATATTTATCTAATAGCCCCAGCTGAAACTGTGTGCATTTCTATCATGTGATTTTTTCATCACTCCAATATCGCGGTCCAGATTCACACCGACATACGAATGCTGCACTAGGGACACAATCTCGACTCCAGACATCTGTTATTATCTAGAAAGCGAAGGACGATCGACAGTTGGGGCCACGTTGACGCGCATCGGCCTTAATAACGCACCACTAAATTCTGCCTTTAAAATCTGTTTGCTTCTATTGTGATAGATTTGCTGTCTCCACAAATCTGTCATTGTTACTAATTCGCACACGATTTATTTTTGTCCATTCCAGCAACAATTTATGTAATGCAATCGGGAGCTTCCTTTAAAAACAACAAAAACAGCAAAAACAACAAACAACCTGTCATTAACACTTCTTGCTTCAGTACTATATATGTTTAATGCTTACTTCTTTCTCTTGCCGTCGCTCTCTTTCTCTCTACCTCACATCCATCTCTCTCTCACTCATGCCTCATTCCCTGCCCATCTCTCTATCTTTCTCACTTTCTCTCCCAGTGCCATACAAGAACAATCAAGATGTCCAACCTTTGTCAATACAAAATGACATCTTAGGGAAACGCTAGCTCGAATTTTCGCTCTGCTTTCCGGTGCGTCTTAATTTAAACTCCATGCGTCTCAGAGTGTAATATCAAAGAGTCTCAAGTAATCTTTTCCAGGGGTCCTTTTAGGTGGGCTTCCTTCCGGCTCACTTAATTTCCATATTAAGGTATTTTATCACGCCGGAAATCTTAAATTCCAGGTGTTCAAAAGTGTCTGAGACATTAAAAAAATGCCTTTCAAGCTTTTAGGCGTTGCCCTTAGCAACAAGCGTATTTGATGACAAAGTGAACTCAGAGAAGAGTAGGGTGGCGAGATGATTTTTTTTTAAAGTTGAAATGTTTGGGGCTCTTTCCTAAAATTAAAATTTGACCTGCCGCTTTGTAAATTAATTAAAATTCTTAAGTCTCCAACATGTATAAAATCATTGACTACAAACCAAAATCAATTATGACTTGAAATCTAATGTCTCTCTGTTATTGACTCCGACTGGTGAAGAAATAAAAATAAAAATAAAAGAAACTTTATCAGTTTGTTGTATTTTATTATCACGGCATTGGTGTCCATATCAGACCAAATATATATGTACTTGATGAATGCGGTGGGTCGAAGATATCCAAACAGTTCAAGTTCAGCACTTTGGGAGTGGATTGGGTTGCCTGAACAGACCAGGAAACTCAACACACTATCAACTTCTAAAACTCTATTTAAAATGTAAGTCTAAACATAAACCACGGATAAGCGTAGGACGCAAATAATCTTCTGTATATATCTTTAATATTTAAGATTTAACTGACAGAGAACAACAATTTTGATTGTGTAACTATGATAAACAATCAACTTTCTTCCACGTGACAAGAGCTTGGGGTCGGTGGAGCCGGCCCACTGGTTGGGGTCGGTGGGTCCGGCCCACGCGGTGGAGCTGTCAATGAACCACAAATGAGAGGGTGACAGTTCGTCTTACTTAATCTCAAACTTCATCGTCTGCTAATTTATTTCCCGAATCCTAGCCTCTGTTTACTTCCCCGATCCTGTGCGGTAAATAAGGCTGCCAAGCCCTTGTCACGGCAATTGTATGTTGATAGACCGCTCTCATTATAGCCCACCATTTCGGCACGCGATATGCTTTTTAATATTTGCATAATTGCAATTGTTATTGAAGGGGATTTTCTCCCTCTATTTCTTAAAAGATAAAGAGAGTATTTTTATCCTTATTATTACTTTTTCAATATTAGCGTCCTATGACGTCATAAACGAGGTCGCTAATGTTAAAGAGCTCTCGAAATGCTCTTTACGCACATCACGCAAGAGAGAGCACTCTGGTTGGTTTTTTTCTTTTTAAAAATCCACTTCTTTGAACATAAAATAAAATGAAAACGACGTGTTGTTTGAAGGGAACCACTATGAATACGAGAGAGCACCAGGGGGAGCCACATAACTGCCTGGACTTGGGGCACAAGTAGGACTCACCATTGTGGAGATCTGATCTACGACTATCATTTATAGCCCATGAATCTGGTTTGAATAATTTCTGTACAGTACATGCTAATTCTGATGGGCCTTTAGATTTTCTTTTCCCGTTTTTTAAAACATTTTTGTGTGTTGAAGGTGAAAGTCAAAGAAGTATTTATGACAGATTAATGACGTGAGAGTAATAAAGAAAAAATAAGATCAAATTTCTCAAAGGATCAAAGATCGATACCAATCTGCACACTGCAAGGAATCGAATACATTGAATAAATTATGAAAATTTGATAAGATTTTATACTCTAAAATGTAATTTGAAAAATTATCAAACAATTTTAATGCAGCACTAGTGAGTAGGCATTTATCAAAATTTCAAGAGGTTTATTTTTTAACAAGATACTTTATTTCAGCACTCAAATATTTTTAGACAAAATATTTATCTTTCCACCTAACAATGTTGCATGGAATCCGGTAAGGTCCGATCTACTAGCATTATACTTGACGAAGTTTGATTTAAATAAATTTCAATAAACAGTAGAAAAGTACTACCACACCTCCCCGCCTCCATGGCGCTCGTCTCTTGACGCCCCTGAATAATTTTTACATTCTAATGCCCCCATCAACACTATTTAAACTGAAAATTTATGTCATTCTATTTACACGTGTTTCACTTATTTGCGAAATTTTAAAATACTTTATATTAACTCGTGGCGTCTGCTTGATGCCTTTGCTTGCTTGATTGTTTGTTTGCCGAAAAAACGTTTGATCGATTTTTAACCCACTTCTCAGTATGGTAGCGAGCTGAAATTTTGCAGGCAGACTCGTGTCGACGATTAAAATGATCAACCAAAATTTCAGATCGATCGAATGTACTGTAATTAAATTAATTAATTTTAAGATTAGCTCTATTTATCTCTATGCAGCATGTTAATTTTTGTGCTAGTGTCGCGGTGAGTATTATATTGAACAACCTTTTTAATACTTTCCTGTCGCGCGGTACGGTGCGTATTATATTGACGATACTTTTTAAAAATATATTCCCGATAGGGAAATGTAAATGCTAGTAATTGCTAGTCTATCTCTCGGTGCGCACTACATTATCCATGTTTTTATAACCCTTTTCCCGTGATCAAATCGAGCTGAAATTCAGCAGGCAGACTGTAGTAGTTTAAAAAAAACAACTATAAATCCTTTATATATGACACATAACTACAATTTCTGATTTTTGAATTGTCGCTCGATGCGTATTATAATTAACTTACTTTTAGTTATGTCTAGTAAATAAAGGATTTATAGTCAAAAACTTTTTGTTTTTTTACGTTTTTAAAAAAAAATTAAGAATCTAATTTAGCGCGGTTATCGATAATTTCGTTTTGAATAGTTTTGTGATAGTTTAATAAAAATCAACATAGTTTTATATTCTCTTTTTTGCTTTTAATTTGTCACTCATTGTTCATAAATATCACATACTACATTACTTTTTTTTATTTTAATCGTGTTAAAGATAGTGCCATAAGAAAATGTGGATAATCTACCATGTTTTATTAGTTACTTAGTAATATTTTTTTTAACTGTTGGATGAAATTGAATTATTTTTCTTAATTAATGCGTCTGTATGAAATTGGTCTGTTTGTAATCATGGCTATTGGTAGTGACATTTTTAAGACATACGGTTCAATTTTAAAGGTGTCTTTTTAAAAGATTATCTTTACATAAGAATATTATTTGATAAGGACATATGACCTTTAGGGTTTCATCTAATACACATAAATTACCAATCAGTTTGCTTAACACCTTTCAAATGAAAATGGTCCTCTGTGTCAGCATTAACAATCCAGTCAGATGTTGTAGCATTAATCATCGAGTCCTGTATGGAAGTATTAACCATTCATTCATCTGTTGTAGCATTAACCATCCAGTCCTCTGTGGAAGTATTAACCATCTGGGTTAATGTGGGACCATGCTCTGTTAAAACGTACCGGAGAAGAAAATTTAATGACTTCAAAGGCTCCTATTAGCAATTCCTAATTTTAGGGGATTTCTTTTTAAAGACACTGTTCGATAGGCCGCTTAAGTTAATGTTTTAAGTCATTGTTTATCGCTTAGGACAAATCTTTTGCTCACTTATAAGTTCAAACTTTTCTGTTTCTTGTCCTTTGGTTTCGAATTTGATGAACTCATTATGGACCAGCTTCGTCTCATCTTAAAGAACTTAATTTTTAAGATAGCTTTCTGTTTCTTGAACTTCATTAATTCTATTAAAATGTGATGGTTTCTCGGGAAGTCGATCTGGAGTTACAGGTATTTTCATTAATAAGTAGTTGTTTAATCCTATAACAGACTTAAATGTGAGATATATGCCATATATTTTCTAGAAGTATTTGAACAATTTTAAATTCCTTCAATCTTTGAAATCATTATTTATTTTCATGTATTTTATGCCATGGGCCTGGACAGAGGCGTCACTAGGGTTGGTGTCACCCGGGGCGGTAGCTTATGGTGTCACCCCTTCACGACTGAAGGGGCCGTCCATAAATGACGTCACGCGAGGTTGCCGATTTTTACCCCACCCTCCCCCAGCGTCATACTTTGTCACAAAAACTTAGACCCCACCCCTTTTTTACGATATGACGTCACAAAGCTTTTGACACCCCTCCCCAAAGCCGTATTTTCTCAATAAAAATTAGCATGTTGCAAATTATTTTTTGTCATTTAAATATGTATTTAGGGTAAGTCTGCACTGTAATATCGTAACACGCGTGAAGTCATTGAAAACGTAATTAAATAAATGGTAAACAATCAAATATTTAAGTGGAAATTTTATTTAAAGTTTCGCGTTTTTTTATGTGACGTCACATTTCTTAAACACCCCCCTCCTCGTACCACATCGTCACAGATGCGTGCCCCCCCCCTATGACGGATTAAAAGGGAGGGGGTGCTGAATGGGCTAAAGTCCCCAATAATTTAAGGGCCCCCAAACTTTTTATGAATTATAGTGTATAATAAAGATGCAGGCCATTATGTTTGTACGAATCCCTGAAAATGCCTTTGAGAGTCATACGGCAATGCTGCAAATGAGTAGGAAGTATAACGGAAACCAGGCTATTCTTCGTGAGAAGTGCATTGTAGCTCATTATGTGCCGTGCACAGCTCATTCCTTTAATTTGGTTGGGAAAAGAGCAGCAGGTTGTCCTACTGCGGTCAGATTTTTTTTTGTCTTCTGCAAAATCTTTATACCCGACTTTTTGCATCTACTCATCGTTGACAGGTACTTCAAAAACATATGAAATTGATACATGCTAACAAAGCCTTGTGTGACACAAGATGTTCAGCCTGACATGATGCTGTAAGGTCTGTTAATAGCTCATACCATGAGAATATCGCAGCACTAGAAGAATTAGCAACAAACGAAAATCAGCCACGTGACTGTCGACTTGAAGAAGAAGGATTTCTAAAGGAAATTGAACAACAAATCGAAGTCTTTATTTTACTTGAAATTTGGGAAACAATTTTAGAAAGGAAGTCTCTCATTGAGTTTGTTTAAAAAATAGCATTCTTAATTTTATTCCTATGAAGACAAAGGAAAGGAAAAGTCCGTGGTAAAAACAGTGTAAACAATCTTCAATACTATCAAACAAAAAAGAAAGCGTCAGTTTGATAAAGGGACATCAACAAAACCGTATTCTCCTGGAGAAAAAATTCAAGATTGAGGTATTTCTGGTAATCATTGACAAACTTTCTTAAGCCCTACAACATTGGTTAGGTGCATATAAATACATCCATGAGAAATTTGGCTTTCTTACAAACCTAACTGAGCTCAGCACTTTCGCCACCCGATGGGCAGCAGCCAAGTTAATGGAAGAACATTCAAGTGATTTCGAAGAAGGGGTCGGGTAAATCCGAAGCAACCGTTTCGTCACCCTCAATTTACTAGCAACGCCATCGAGCGGTGCCGGTTTAGGGCCAGTAGCGCCAGTACGGATTAGCAAAAAGTGCCACGAAGAACGCATTGGACGCCAGCTCTGAGGAAACCTTCCAGTGGGGGTTGCACCCTAGGTAGGTCTTTGATGATCCCCCGGTCTGCGGCGGTCCTAACCATGGAGACCCGTGTGCTTTGCCGGGATGGCGCCAAAGTGGTAGCGGGTCGTAGTAGGAAATTCCACCACCTCCTTGTGAGGGCAACTTAGTGGGAGGCATCTTCGACTGTATGTCCTGGATGCCCAGGTGTCTGCTTCAGAAGCGACCGCTTTTTATTTTGGGGGGGGGGTCCTCAGCTGTTACGTCCCTTTGGTGGCCACATGGCTAAGGGGGTCTTCCGGGAAGACCCATAAAGAGCACTAGGCTCGGTGCTTCTGATTTTCTTCCACATGTAGGTTCATGAGTGATTTCGAAGACTGCTTACCTTCAGAATAAGTCCAATTTTCAGAACTCTTAAAAAAGTTATTGTCCAGCCCCAGTCTCAGGGTAAGGAAAAGGAATTAGCACAAAGCGAAACTCAAAAAACTTGCACAGAGCTAAAAATTTTGCTGCTTTTGAATGAGCTATATTTCACACAGTCCTTTACAAATGTACACATCGCACTTCGCATCTATCTTTCAATGATGACATCAAACTGCAGCTGAGAGCGATCCTTTTCAAAGTTGAAAAGAATATATAATGAGCCAGAATTTGCATGGGACGAAAAAGGCTGAATATGCTCTCTCTAATGAGCATTGAAAAGGAACTTGTAAGCTTACTCAGCTTTATTGACTTGATTGAAAACTTCGCCATTTGAAAAATTCGCAAACGAAAGTTGAAGGTTGAAATAATAATCATACTTATTTTTCAATAATTTTTGTTATTTTAAATAGAGAAAAGAATTCGTTACCTCACGAATTTTTATTTTTTAAATACGGAATAACGCGTAATACTATTCTTTACGGGGGCGCGTTCGTAAGCACTGAACAGCGTAAGTCGGGATGGGACCGTCGTAACCGGATGACTACCTGTATATAAACATGCATATCTATGCTTTCACGCCTTTAATAAATATATATATTAAAAATATTAACTCAAAGACATTGAAATCATAATTTTCCTCAAGAAAAACATCAACAAAGAAAACCCTTCATTTGATTTTTTTTCTTTGGGGGGGGGGAGGTGATAAATATCGTATTCCCCCCACCCCACTGTGGTGGAGGGAGTCGTGAGGTGGGATTCGTTCATGCTGTCGGTGTGTCCCAGCCCAAATGGCTTTATATCTTTTAAAACAGAAGACACTGCCTCTTTCATTCCAGCCTTTTTAAAAGATCTCTCTACTGCGACTATTTCTTTTCTTACTAATTTGTTTTAATGTTGTTCGTGTGTTGGGACTGTTTTATTATTGCAAGTTAACTGATATTTTTTTAAATAAGAATTTTGGCATTTAACGTTTTTCATAGTATTTCTTAATTATTTCTTTCTAGATTAAAAATTTGTCATATTTTGTTTTCGTACACAGTACATTTTTAGGCTCGGGTGTCACCCCCTGATGGGTGTCAACCGGGGCGGCCCGCACCCCCCGCGCCCCCTAGTGACGCCACTGGGCCTGGATAGGTGTACAATTTTAATTTCAATTTTAAGAAGTTCATTTTTCTCCTCATTACTTGCAATATCATGACTTGTTTTTTTATTTTTAATACGAAAGTTATGGAACTTACCCATAATAGTCTCGTTTTAATTTTTTTTTAGTGATTAATAAAATACTTTTTAAAAAATCTTTTTTTTTAAAAAGGACACGCATTTATTTTACATATAGAAAGTGCACCAAAAAGAAGAAAACAAAAATTTTCTATGATTGCAGGTGAAATCCGTGAACCTATCCACTGCACATAAAAGCGTGGGGTGCTCATCACAACTCTCTATCATTTACAAGGCTGCGAAACATAAGTACAAATTTGTATGAATATTAATTAACATTAAAAGTTTCACAACTTTGATCATTTACATGCTACTATCATATTAATTAGAAATATGTATCTATATGCAAAAGAATAGTTGCAAAGAGAAACGATTTGTAATTGGCGCCCCACGCTTTTATGTGCAGTTAGGTTCACGGATTTCACCTGTAATCACAGAATTTTTTTTTATTTTCTTCTTTTAGTGCACTTTCTATGTTTAAATAAAAGTGTCTCCTTAAAAAAAAAGATTTAAAAAAAAGTACTTTATTATTTTTAATTACATTAGATAATTTAGATTATTAATTACACATTTGTGTATAATTTTTTTTATTCCCCAACTGAAAATTGAACACCGTACCTCTAGGTCGGAAATCGATCACACTAACCATTCGACCAGGAAGGCTTGACGAATTTCGTTCTCTTTTAAAGTTATAATAAAATCTCTTTAATATTATCGCTTATCCAGCAATCCACTTCGGACGTCAAAACATTGAAATTACTTGTATCCCTCTAGTAAATGTATAACATATAAACAGGGTATTAGTTAGCCTGACAGGACGTAACACAACAGCGAACGATTCGGCAAAGAGCCTTCCTCAACGAACAAATAGTACACAAATAAAACGAATATAACGAAAGAATAAAAAAACTTAGCTGTGGTGATATCCAATTAGTCCAGTAGAGAATGGTAAACTAATACCCTGTTTAGGGGCCGTCCAAAAAGTACGTCACGCTATTTTTGACCATTTTAAACTCCCCCTCCCCTCTGTCACAAACTGTCACAAATCTCGGAGCCGCAAGGTACGTCACACTTTCAAACAAAAATGTTGTTTTTTATTAACAAAATAATTAAAATTTAATGTAAAACACCGTGACGTCACACATGGCCGGACCCCCTCCCCCCTGTTACAAAGTGTCACACTTTCTTAACCCCCTCCCCCCTCTGGAGCGTGACGTACTTTATGGATGGCCCCTTACATGTTAAACATTTACTAATTTCAAAGCCTGGTTGCAGTCTCAACCCCATTATTTTGTATCCATCTAGGGCGAATTGAGGTGTGGTTCATTGATGTGAGTGATAAAAACACACACATATCTCTATACATATAAGACGCATTTGTTGTTCATCTGTCTGTCTGTCTGTTCCCTAATAACTCAAGATCCAGACAACCAAATAACCTGAAATTTGTTACACATACACACAATGACATGAGAAAGGTTCTTAAACAGGTTTCGTTCCATATATATATAAGATACTGGGGGCCGGCCCGGGGGCCCAAAATGTAGTTTTTTTCTTATATGAGCTGTATAAAAAATACAAATTATCATATTTCCCGTGTAGGTAGAAGCATGAAACTTTCGGTGTTTGTTAAGTATCATTTGGCAATGGTAACAGGTAAATAAATTATATAAATTATCCCTTACTGGGGGCCGGGGGCCCTAATGTAGTTTTTTTCTTATATTTAAAACTGACTCAACACTAATTCTTCAACTTCCCGTGAAGGTAGAAGCATGAAACTTCGGCAACTGCTGAATACACTCTTATGACGATAATTGGCGAAAAATAATTTTAAAATTTTCACTCATGGATGGCCGGGGGCCCAAAACCGTTTTTTTCCTTATATGGGCTATATAAAACTGAATCAACTCTAATTCCTCATCTTTCTTTGCAGGTTAAAACATGAATTTTGGAAAGTTGTTGAGAACCCTCTCGTGATGGTAGCAATCAAAAAAAAATCACTAACTGGGGGGCTGGGGGCCCAAATGTTATAAATATAAGACGCATTTGTTGTCTGTTTGTCTGTTCCCTAATAATAATAATAATAATAAATTGATTATTTATATAGCACTGTATCCCAGTAAGGAACTGGGCTCACAGCGCTTTACATGAAAGAAATAACATACCTATAAGTATTAAATTAACTTATCTTATCTTATCTTATCTGTTTACAGACGCTCCTTCTATACAGAAGATTATTGCGTCCTACTCTTATCTATGGTTTGTGTTTAGTCCTGCATTTTTATTAGAGATTTAAATGTTGATAAAGTGTTGGTTTTCCTGGATTCTTCAGGCAACCCATTCCACGCCCGAATTCCGGACGGGAAGAAGGAAAACTTGTATGTGTTTGTTCTTGCATACGGAATAAGAAAGGTGTTTTTATCCTTATGTCTATCTGAGGGTTGTATTAAGTTATCTTTGTGTTGTATTTCTAAATTAGAATTAATTGCTTTATGTATGATTACTACTTTGCTCTTGGTTCTTCTATCCTCTAGTGTTTCAAGGTTTAATGATTTAACTAATGGTGTTACTCTTGTCAGTTTCGAATATTCTCCAGTAATGAATCTGGCAGCTCTTTTTTGAATTTGTTCTAGTTTATCAATGTTTTCTTTGGTGGATGGGTCCCATACAGAAGATGCATATTCTAGTGCAGGTCTCACCAAAGTGAGGTAGCATTTTAGTTTTATATCTCTATTACATTTGTTAAAGTTCCTTTTTATAAAGCCTAAGGTTTTGTTTGATTTTTTAATAACTTCATTGACATGGGGATTCCATGATAGTTTCTCATTTATTAAGACTCCTATGTATTTTGCATCTTTAGTTTGGGTCAGTTCTTTTCCATGAATGTAATATTTTGAATTTATTTGTTTCTTTTTCTTTGTTACTCTTAACAGTTGACACTTTTCTGGATGGAAAGACATACTCCAGTTAGTTTCCCATTTTATCAATTCATCTAAGTCTTTTTGTAAAATTTTGCTATCTTGTTCTGATTTAATTGTTCTATAGATTATACAATCATCAGCAAATAGCCTAACTTTTGTACCTGTTGAGATGTTGTTGGGTAAATCATTTATATAAATTAAAAAGAGTAAGGGACCTAGCACAGTTCCTTGTGGAACTCCTGAGTTAACCTTTATTGGTGCAGATTTAGATCCATTAATTATTACAGTTTGCTCCCTGCCCAAAAGGAAGTCTTGGATCCAGTGATGTAAGGAACCTGAGATTCCAAAGTAGTTAAGTTTTTTAAGTAAACTAAGGAGGTGAACTTTGTCAAATGCTTTTGAGAAGTCTAGTAATATTGTATCTATTTGATCATTTTTGTCCAAGCCTTTTGATAGTTCATCTATTAAACCTATTAATTGTGTTTCACATGATCTGTTTTTTCTAAAGCCGTGTTGATGTGGGCATAGGGCATTATATTTGTCAAGGTGGTTAACTATTCTACTATATATTATGTGTTCTAGTAATTTACAGGTGATACTAGTAAGTGATACAGGCCTGTAATTACCAGGGTCTGATTTATCCCCTTTCTTAAAGAGTGGACTTACATTACCTAATTTCCAATCCTGGGGCACTTTACCCTGGTTTAGAGAGGCTTGAAAGAGAACTACAAGGATTGGGGACAGTTCATTGCTTAGTTCTTTTAATAATCTTGCAGGCAAATCATCTGGGCCAGTAGCTTTGTTTATTTTTAAGTTTTTTAGGAGTGAATGTATACCTGTCTCATCTACAGTTATGTTACCTATTTCCTCCATTTTATTTAAATTTATTAAAACTTCCTTGTCGCCTGAGGCAGAAAAAGATGATGCAAAATATGTGTTAAGGATATTAGCTTTAGTTTCATTATCATTATAGGTTTTATTATTTGAGCCTTTTAGTGTGGCTATTCCTGAAGGTTCCATTTTTTTAGATTTGATAAAGGACCATAAGTTTTTATTGTTATCTTTGGTAATTACATTGTTTATATATTCATTTTGGAGGTTCCGACTAAGTTTTTGTGTCAAGTGTTTAATCTTTAAGTATTTTTTGTGTATCCTATATGAATTGGTAGCTTTATATTTCTTAAATAAGTTCTCTTTTAGTTTGCATAGCTTTTTCAATCTAGAATTGAACCAGCATTTGTTAATTTTATTTGATGTTAGTTTTCATATCACAACAAACACAAAAAATTACAGTACATTATATATAAGCTACGTTAATCATTTACAAGAAATGTTGTTTCACCAATTTTGAAAATAAATTTTGAAAAGATGTGTCTTAAGTGCAGTCTTGAAGGACTTGATTGTTTGAATACTACTTATGTGTAATGGTAGAGAATTCCATTGTTTATAACTCAAGATCCAGACAACCAAATAACGTGAAATTTGGTACACATACACAAAATTACATGGGGAAAGTTCTTAAACAGGTTTCGTTCCATATATATACTGGTGGCCGGGGGCCCAACATGTAGTTTGTTCCTTATATGAGCTTTATAAAAAATAAAACAAAAAATTATACTATTTCCCGTGTAGGCAGAAGCATGAAACTTTCGGTGGTTGTTAAGTATCATTTAGCGATGGTAACCGGTAAAGAAATTATATAAATAATCACTCATTCTCTTGGGATTGCTGGTATAGACTTGCAGACACCATGCTTTTCTCATGGACAGTTGTATGTGGCCTGCTTCAGAGTTGTTAAAGAGGAATCCTTTTGTACACACTCCAAATGGAACTGCCAAAAATGTTGTCTATCACATTGCTTTAAGTTAAATGTACCCTTTTATTGCATGCAAATCAACAGTTTTGTACGCTTCTACAGAAAACCTTATTTTAAACCCGGGGGAGCCGGGTACTTGCCCCTAGTATAATGATAAACTTAAAAATGCATTAATTTAATTACGGTAAATTCGATCGATCTGAAATTTTGATACAATGCATTGTCATCCAAGATCTATTTGTAGTAAAAATTTTAGATCTCTAGAACCATCAGAAGTGGTTTAATTTTACGTTACAAGATTTGACGGATGGATACTAACAGTGTGACTTAAATAAAAGCGTGTAAAATGGAACAATATCTGTTTGAAAAGGTTACAGAGCCACCTCATTTAAGATTTTCAGCGCAATACTTTTTCACTGCCATAAACTAAACCTAATTTTATTTAATTAAAGTTTTTATTCTTTTAAACAACTTGTAAGATATTTTGCTTTACTAATTAAGCTCAGTTTATTAATTCATTGGTTTATATACAAAGGTGAACGTGTGCCCAAATTTTTTCTTTAAAAAAGCTGTTTTTACTATCGAACATGAATCATTACTTGTATAAAACTCGATTTAACTTAAATTAGATTTGCAATAAAGGGCCGATTAAATTTCACTGTTGAACACTTCTACATTCTATTCCTTTTCAAAATACTTTACAAACATTATTTCCACATGAGCGTAATCCCATTTTTTACTGTAGTCTCTTTATCTACTATTTCCAATGGCCTTAGAAAGCAAGGTAGCGTGCTATGTAATTGAAGACCTACTGTCACCCACAAATTTTACAATCTTCTTCAGCCCTCTCCACACCCTACCCTAGGCTCCCACTGGGTCATTTTAAATATTGGGTAAAGAACTTCACATCGGTCGTGTTTGACGATAAAAAAGTGCGAAAGCCACACGAGGCATCACCGAGTGCGCCCCTAGTATCAGAACGTAATTTCACGTCCCTTGAGCCAGTGTTTTTGGAGATTAGTTTTGTCCAGCGGTCACCGCTCCGCGTCGTGCATCATCGGGAGCCGACCAGAGATCAATGACTCCCTGGATTATCCACGTCACGGCAGCTCACTGGGAGACCTCTGGACGAATGTTGGACGTCATTCCAACATCCTTTGTATATCGCATGATTTGTACCCTTTCGGAATCTCTTCAGGATTTTGTCATGGTCATTTTCTGTTCATATTTATTGAATTTGTCTAGTGGAGAAAGTCAAATAGGATCAAGCGCTAAGTGTTCAATGTGAAGCAAAGGATGCTTTAGAAGCCACGCAGTCAACAAATGATAAAAAATAAACAACTTCTTACTGAGCTAAGTGGTAAACACTTTGATAAAATCGGAACCTCATATATCATATATTAACAAAGACGGCATTAAAATAAATAAATACTTATTACATAATATCTTAAGATAAAACTTTAAAAAATGTTCATATTACGCACTTTGTGATGTGATATAATATTACAATTTGTGATATGAGATAATATTACAATTTGTGATATGAGATGATATTACTTCCGCTCGAAACCAAGTTTAAATGAAACAAGAACTCTTAAAATGTTTATCAGGACTGAAAATTCATCAAAAAAAAATCCTATTGATGTTTAACGATGGAAACAGTATTATTTCTATTTTGAGTTTATTTTACTAATATCTTTATAATACCCCGATAATTAAAAGCTTAAAAGAATTCAAAATGTTGTTTCACACCAAATTAACATTAAAAAGTTGCATTTATTGGTCGAGAATAAGTTTTTCTTAAACCTAAAACTTGTTTGACGGAGCATCACTCTGATCAACTTTACATCAGGGGGTCTCAAACTCAATTTGCCTTGGGGTCACATGAGTCTTAAAATGTCTGGGTGATGCTGGGCCGCATCAAGTTAATCCAAAAAAAAAGTAAAACTATTCAGTCTCCCCCATCTTTATTCATTATTATTTATTAATTAATTATTATTTATTAAAGGTTGAAATATTGGCTCAACTGGTAGCTACTGCTCCTTGCTGGAAGAGACCTGGCTGCGTTTCCCCTTACACAACTGAAGCACATTTGGCTTGAGGTAGGAAGCAGTCGAGACCCTCAGTATAGCTTGAAGATGATCATCAGTGAGTTTTGACCTGTGCTTGGATTTATTGAAGTTCATGGTGGAAAACAACTTTTCACACATGTATGTGCTCCCAAAAAGGCACATAGTCCGGCTGAACATTCTGGAAAGTTCAGGGAAGGTTGGGGACAATTCTCTCAAAAATTGTCCAAGCTTGTCTGCTTTTTCCATTCAATTCCATGAACTTAGCTATCAGATGAGAGTTGCACTGCAAGTCGATGAGTTCCATCTGCAATACAGGAGGGGCATCTTGGACATCGAAAGAGAAGGGGTCAGCAAAAATTTTAAAACTGGCTTTGTGATTCTTAAAGTCTGAAAATCGGTGATCAAATTCTTCCTGTAGCTTTTCAAAGGCATCAATATATTCCCCACCATCAAATGGCATGTCCACATCCACGAGTGCCTTGCGTTGCATGCTGGGAAATAGCAGAGGTTTTTCTGAGAGAGCTGGGCTTTCCATAAAATAAGTTTTGTGGAAAATGCTCTCACATTTTCATAGGTAGCACTGACAAGCTACTCCTGCCATTTTAACTTCTTGTTCAGTATATTCAGCTCCTGTCTGATATCAACAAGAAAAGCTAAGTTCATGAGCCATTTGGGATCACTTAGCACAGGAACAGCCATCCCATAGTTCACCATGAAAGCTTTAACTTCTGTTCTCAACTCAAGATACCTCTTCAAGCAGGTTCTCCTGCTGAGCCAACGCACGTTAGTAAAATAGAGCACATCCTTATATGCAGACTCTATTTCCTCCAAAAAAGCCCGAAATAGCCTGTGCTTTAAGCCCCTTGATCTTATACGGTTGATGCATTTAAAAAATGACAGACATCACATTGTCACTCACTACAGAGATGGCTCCGATAGCTGAATCACTATCTTTGCATGCTTGCTTGAAAAAATGTTGCTGCCTTGTTAGACATGCTTTACGACTGCTGATCCGGCCCTCTATCATTTCCTTTGTATTTTGAATATTCCTCAGCGTGCCTAGTTGTGTAATGACGTCTTATGTTGTATTCTTTGTGCACTGCAACTTTCACTGTGCAAATAAGACACATCGGGGTACCCATGTGATCAATAAAAAAATATTTTCCCCTCTTTTTTTAGCTCTTCTATGTGAGAGTTAAAGATAGTATAAATTAGCTACTTAAAAAGTTCGATCAGCTCTGCAAACGAAACAATCAAAAATCGGCGACGCTCGGCAACTTTAAGGGTCTACCGATAGAGGCGACACGCGGCGACTCCAAAGGGGAAAGGGTTAAACAAATTAGATAAAAACAATATAATCAATAAAAACATTTTGTCTAGAAAAAAGGGTCCTGGAAGGCCAAAGAAAAAATTTTCCAATTACAGTTTTAAAATATCTTATTTTAATTTAAAAAATTTTTTTTCTTCGTTATCGCCACGGCGGTCCGCACTTGCACTGAACTTGGAAATCAAGTGGGGGGGCCACAAAATATCATCCAGCGGGCCGCAATTGGCCCGCGGGCCGCGTGTTTGAGACCCCTGCTTTACATCATTTGGAAGAAACTGATGTTCAACTTGATTGCTTTTCTACGTTTGCTCTTTAGTCCTCTAGCCGTGTTGAAATGATGTTATTGAAACCAAAACTGTAACAGCTTTCTAGATCCTTCATTACTCTACAATCCAAATCTGCAGTGGGAGATTTGGTCCTATATTTGAAGGAGGCCGGGGAAAATAAGACGGGGAGGGAATCGCTGTATCGATCAAACCTTACCCAGGAATGTTGTATCTGACGGGGCCGACAATCAGGGCCGAGACATTTTATTATAGTTGTCTCCCCATGATCCCCCACCCATTAAAATAACGTTATTGACAATTCTAAAACGGGCCATCAGGGGCTGGAGGATAATTTGGCTAAAAGTAGAGAGGGGATCAGCAACGCCCCGGATAAAGAGGGGGCGATACAAAGGGCGATACAAAGGACGATACAGTTAGTGATATAGAGAGAATATATATGAGGTGATATAGAGACAATATAGGTTGCGATATAAAGCTTAATATTGTGATAAAGAGAATGAACCATGCTATAAAGGTGAGATGGAGGGTGATACAGAAGGCGATATAGAGGTGAGATGGAGGGTGATACAGAAGGTCATAGTGTGAGATGACGGGTGATACAGAAGGTGATATAGAGGGCGATATGAAGCGTGATATAGAGGTGAGATGGAGGATGATAAAGAGATGAAGTGGAGGGTGATATAGAGGTAAGATGAAAGGTGATACAGAAGATGATATAGAGGTGATATGGAGGGTGATACAGAAGGTGATATAAAGGTGAGATGGAGGGTGATACAGAAGGTGATATAAAGGTGAGATGGAGGGTAATACAGAAGGTGATATAGAGATGAGATGGAGGGTGATATAGAGATGAGGTGGAGGGTGATATAGAGGTAAGATGAAAGGTGATACAGAAGGTGATATAGAGATGAGATGGAGGGTGATACAGAAGGTGATATAGAGATGAGATGGAGGGTGATATAGAGATGAGATGGAGGGTGATATAGAGATGAGATGGAGGGTGATATAGAGATGAGATGGAGGGTGATATAGAGATGAGGTGGAGGGTGATATAGAGATGAGGTGGAGGGTGATATAGAGATGAGGTGGAGGGTGATATAGAGATGAGGTGGAGGGTGATACAGAAGGTGATATAGAGATGAGATAGAGGGTGATACAGAAGGTGATATAGAGATGAGATGGAGGGTGATACAGAAGGTGATATAGAGATGAGATGGAGGGTGATACAGAAGGTGATATAGAAATGAGATGGAGGGTGATACAGAAGGTGATATAGAGATGAGATGGAGGGTGATACAGAAGGTGATATAGAGATGAGATGGAGGGTGATATAGAGGTGAGATGGAGGATGATATAGAGATGAGATGGAGGGTGATATAGAGATGAGATGGAGGGTGATATAGAGATGAGATGGAGGGTGATATAGAGATGAGATGGAGGGTGATATAGAGATTAGATGGAGGGTGATATAGAGATGAGGTGGATGGTGATATAGAGATGAGGTGGAGGGTGATACAGAAGGTGATATAGAGATGAGATGGAGGGTGATACAGAAGGTGATATAGAGATGAGATGGAGGGTGATACAGAAGGTGATATAGAGATGAGATGGAGGGTGATACAGAAGGTGATATAGAGATGAGTGGAGGGTGATACAGAAGGTGATATAGAGATGAGATGGAGGGTGATACAGAAGGTGATATAGAGATGAGATGGAGGGTGATACAGAAGGTGATATAGAAATGAGATGGAGGGTGATACAGAAGGTGATATAGAGATGAGATGGAGGGTGATACAGAAGGTGATATAGAGATGAGATGGAGGGTGATATAGAGGTGAGATGGAGGATGATATAGAGATGAGATGGAGGGTGATATAGAGATGAGATGGAGGGTGATATAGAGATGAGATGGAGGGTGATATAGAGATGAGATGGAGGGTGATATAGAGATTAGATGGAGGGTGATATAGAGATGAGGTGGATGGTGATATAGAGATGAGGTGGAGGGTGATACAGAAGGTGATATAGAGATGAGATGGAGGGTGATACAGAAGGTGATATAGAGATGAGATGGAGGGTGATACAGAAGGTGATATAGAGATGAGATGGAGGGTGATACAGAAGGTGATATAGAGATGAGTGGAGGGTGATACAGAAGGTGATATAGAGATGAGATGGAGGGTGATACAGAAGGTGATATAGAGATGAGATGGAGGGTGATACAGAAGGTGATATAGAGATGAGGTGGAGGGTGATACAGAAGGTGATATAGAGATGTGATGTGGAGGGTGATAAAGAAGGTGATATAGAGATGAGATGGAGGGTGATACAGAAGGTGATATAGAGATGAGGTGGAGGGTGATACAGAAGGTGATATAGAGATGAGCTGGAGGGTGATACAGAAGGTGATATAGAGATGAGATGGAGGGTGATACAGAAGGTGATATAGAGATGAGATGGAGGGTGATACAGAAGGTGATATAAAGATGAGGTGGAGGGTGATATAGAGATGAGATGGAGGGTGATATAGAGATGAGATGGAGGGTGATATAGAGATGAGATGGAGGGTGATATAGAGATGAGGTGGAGGGTGATATAGAGGTGAGATGGCGGGTGATACAGAAGGTGATATAGAGATGAGATGGAGGGTGATATAGAGATGAGGTGGAGGGTGATATAGAGATGAGGTGGAGGGTGATATAGAGATGAGATGGAGGGTGATATAGAGGTGAGATGGCGGGTGATACAGAAGGTGATATAGAGATGAGGTGGAGGGTGATATAGAGATGAGGTGGAGGGTGATATAGAGATGAGATGGCGGGTGATACAGAAGGTGATATAGAGATGAGGTGGAGGGTGATATAGAGATGAGATGGCGGGTGATACAGAAGGTGATATAGAGATGAGGTGGAGGGTGATATAGAGATGAGGTGGAGGGTGATATAGAGGTGAGATGGAGGGTGATATAGAGATGAGATGGAGGGTGATATAGAGATGAGATGGAGGGTGATATAGAGATGAGGTGGATGGTGATATAGAGATGAGGTGGAGGGTGATATAGAGGTGAGATGGCAGGTGATACAGAAGATGATATAGAGGGCGTTAAAGTGAAGATTCTCTGGAGCAGATATCGGCAGTGACCATAATCTGGTGCTGATGACTTTCCATCTCCACCTGAAAAAGATAGCAAAACAAGGCAATTCACGATTACGCTTTGACCTTGACAAACTGAAAGACCCAGAAATCGCAGGAGTCTTCAGGGCAACCATTGGAGGAAAATTTGCTCCACTGACAGCACTATAAGAGTCAGAGACGGATACGGACATAGAACTAGTCACCGATACCTTCATTACCATAATAATTGAAGCAGCAAAAGAAGTACTTGGTAAGAAGCGAGCAATAAAAAGACCATGGGTTTCCTCTAATATTCTGTAACTATGCTATGAAAGAAGAAAACTTAAGAATATTGCAGAAGGAGCACCCAGATACAGAGCAATCAATAAAAAGATCAGAAAAGATTTAGAAAAAGCAAAAAAAAAGAATGGATAGAACAACAATGCTCAGACATCGATGAAAAGTTACTAAGGAACAACTCAAAAAAGGCTTACAAAATTGTTAAAGACTTGACATCCACCAAACAAGGTCGTATCTCAACCATACAGGATAATTCCGCAAAATGTATCACAGAAGAACAACAAATTCTTAAAATATGGACCGAATACTGTTCTGAGCTGTACAATGAAGACTCCAAAGGCGATGCATCAGTGCTCAATTGCCCTAAGTCAACTAATACAGACATGCATTCTATTCTTCGCGACGAGGTGGAGCTGGCTGTACAAAAATTGAAAAGGGGGAAATCAGCTGGAGCAGACAAAATTCCCGGCGAACTGATTCAGGCAGGTGACCTTGTAATAAACATCCTAACTAACATGTGCAACAAGATCTGGCAGACAGGAAATGGCCAACCCCCTGGACGCAATCGCTGGTTATCACGCTCCCAAAGAAGAGTAATTTACAGATGTGCCAGAACTACCGTACAATCAGCCTGATTAGCCACCCCAGCAAATTCATGCTTATGATCATATTAACAGACTGAAACCACAAGCAGAGCTAATAATTTCAGAAGAGCAGGCGGGCTTCAGAGCAGGAAGAAGCACAACGGAGCAAATCTTTAACCTGCGAGTGCTCTATGAAAAACGTCTCCATCACCAGAGTGACCTCTATCATGTCTTTATAGATTTAAAAAAAGCGTTCGACAGAGTGTGGCATGTGGCACTGTGGGCAACTATGCAAAATTCAACATTAGTGCAAACCTCATTGAAGTGATCAAGAACCTATTCAACAGAGCAACCAGCGCAGTACTCTTCAACAGCAAGCTGGGAGATTGGTTCAAGACCACTGTTGGTGTCAGACAAGGATGCTTTCTTTGCCCCATCCTCTTCAATCTCTTCCTTGAAACGATTATGACAGATGTGCTAGAAAACCATGTCGGAACAGTCAGCATCGGAGGGAGGATTATAACCAACCTACACTTCGCCGATGACATAGATGGCCTAGCTGGCAGCGAGGACGAACTGAAAGAATTCCTTGCAAAACTAGAGAAAACAGCAAAGGCCTACGTCATGGAAATCAATGCAGAAAAGACCAAGGTCATGGCAAAATTAAAATTCACAAATGAGATTCGGATAAACGGGCAAAAACTCGAAGAGGTCTCCACCTTTAAATATCTAGGGGCCATAATATCCGACGAAGGCTCAAAGCCAGAAATTCTTGCCAGAGTGGCCCAGACAATGGCAGCATTTTGAGTAAACTAAGTTTACTAAAGCACATCTGGCAAAGCAGGAAACTATCCCTGAGATCAAAGATCCGACTAATGCGCTCTCTGGCGATGTTGGTCTTCTTGTATGGTTGTGAGGCTTGGACGCTCAGTGCAGACCTCCAAAGAAGAATCAATGCGCTAGAGATGAGATGTTTCAGAAAGATATTGAACATCTCCTACACAGCGCACATTACAAACGAAGCGGTCCGCAACACAATAAGTACTGTCATTGGCCCCTACGAGGACCTTCTCGCCTCAATTAAGAAGAGGAAACTACTATGGTACGGACATATGACAAGATCTGGAAGTCTCGCAAAGACTACATTGCAAGGCACAGTCCAGGGAGGAAGGAAAAGAGTCAGACAAAGGAAGAGATGGGAAGACGATATCAAGGAGTGAACCGGGCTGTCATTCAGCGACTCTCAAAAGGCAGCACAGCACCGGGACAAATGACGTGAGATAGTGTGCAGTTCACGATGGTGACCCAACGACGAGTTAAGGGATAATTCAAGTAGGTCAACGTGAAGATTTAAATGTAAACTAAACTCTCGGTAGACAAGATGTAGACTCAAAAGATGTCATTTTCTTCGACCATTTTGATTTTAATAATCCCTTGAATTCTTCGAGCCTCGTTTGACCTTGTTTATTTTAAACACATATTGCTGGGAATCTCAATTTATGCTTCTATAAACCCGAAGCCTGAAGTCCATGTTAACAACACTTAATTAATTAAACCCTTTATAAATTCAGACTGTAAATTGTTTTTAAAGTGTTTTTTTACTAAAAAAATACTTCACCTCAGTTCTGGGACCAACCCATCTTTTCTTCTGGTACCATTCCATCTTTTCTTTTATGCCTAACCTTCTTTTCTTCTGTGCCTAACCTTCTTTTCCTCTGTGCCTAACCTTCTTTTCTTCTGTGCCTAACCTTCTTTTCTTCTGTGCCTAACCTTCTTTTCTTCTGTGCCTAACCTTCTTTTCTTCTGTGCCTAACCTTCTTTTCTTCTGTGCCTAACCTTCTTTTCTGCTGTGCCTAACCTTCTTTTCTTCTGTGCCTAACCTTCTATTCTTCTGTGCCTAACCTCCTTTTCTTCTGTGCCTAACCTTCTTTTCTTCTGTGCCTAACCTTCTTTTCTTCTGTGCCTAACCTTCTTTCTTCTGTGCCTAACCTTCTTTTCTTCTGTGCCTAACCTTCTTTTCTTCTGTGTTTAACCTTCTTTTCTTCTGTGCCTAACCTTCTTTTCTTCTGTGCCTAACCTTCTTTTCTTCTGTGCCTAACCTTCTTTTCTTCTGTGCCCAACCTTCTATTCTTCTGTGCCCAACCTTCTTTTCTTCTGTGCCTAACCTTCTTTTCTTCTGTGCCTAACCTTCTTTTCTTCTGTGCCTAACCTTCTTTTCTTCTGTGCCTAACCTTCTTTTCTTCTGTGCCTAACCTTCTTTTCTTCTGTGCCTAACCTTCTTTTCTTCTGTGCCTAACCTTCTTTTCTTCTGTGCCTAACCTTCTTTTCTTCTGTGCCTAACCTTCTTTTCTTCTGTGCCTAACCTTCTTTTCTTCTGTGCCTAACCTTCTTTTCTTCTGTGCCTAACCTTCTTTTCTTCTGTGCCTAACCTTCTTTTTTCTGTGACCTATCCATCTTTTCAAGCAGGTTTAAATTTATTTTTTTAACATATTTGCATTGTTCACCCTGCATTTTTGTTTTCAGTACTAATCAAAGATAATTAAAATAATAAGTGTGGGGTAATCGAAGTTACAAAAAATATTTTAAAAAGATCGTTAGTGTGTTAAACGTCTCCCTCTCATCGTTACCAAAGCACTTCGTTTTTTAAATCTTGTATATTAACTCGTGGTGTCTGTTTTAGCCCTTGATTGTCGAAATAACTTTGGACCGATTTTAACCCCCTTCCTCGTAAGCTAGTGAGCTGAAATTGTGTAGTCAGTTTTGTGCCGATGATAAAAACGATGTATCAAAATCTCAGATTGATCGCATGTACTGTCATTAAATTATTGAATTTTTAGTTTTTTTTTATTTATCTCTATGTATCATGTTATTTTTTGAGACAGGGTGTGGCGGTGCGTATCATATTGAACGACCTTTATAATACTATCCTGTTGCGCGATTCGGTGCGTATTATATGGACGATAATTTTTAAAAATATATTCCCTATCGGTGCGCATTATATTAAACATGTTTTACCAGACATAACTAAAATTTTGTATTTTTGGATTGTCGTGCGCTGCGTATTATAATGAACATTCTTTTATTTGTGTCTCGTATATAAAGGATTTATAGTCAAAATTAGTTTTTTTACGTTTTTTAAAAATTAAATCCTTTATATTAACTCGTGGTGTCTGTTTGTGTGAGCCTTTGCTTGCTTGTCGAAAAAACTTTGGATCAATTTTTAACCCACTTTCTTGTAAGCTAGCGAGCTGAAATTTTGCTGGCAGACTCGTACCGATGATAAAAATGATGTATCAAAATTTCAGACCGATCGCATGCACTGTAATTAAATTATTGAAATTTTAGATTTTTTTAATTTATCTCTATGTATCATGTTATTTTTTTAGATAGAGTGTCGCGGTGCGTATTATATTAAACGCCCTTTTTATTCATATTTTCCTGTTGCGCGATTTGGTGCGTATTATATTGACAATACTTTTTATAAACATATTCCTGATCGGTGCGCATTATATTAAACACGTTCTACGAGACATAAATAAAATTTTGTATTTTTGATTGTCTTGCGCTGCGTATTATAATAATCATTCTTTTAGTTACGTCTCCTACATAAAGGATTTATAGTAAAAAACGTGGGTTTTTACGGGGTTTTCTTATTCCTAGGTTTATTAAAAGGTTTTCCTCCTTCCATGTTCTTTTAAAGTACCCTTTTTAGTCTGAAAATAAATTATTAATAAACTTCGCAATCTTTTGAATATGCTGCGGTACAGTTAAGGGTGGTTCGATTAATGGATTAAGCACTGTCAATGATGGTGAGGGCAAATAACCGCTACGATAATTGTAAATATATATATATATATATATATATATATATATATATATATATAAATAATTTTAAAAAACTAATATTTAGACTAAGGGATCCCTTAGACTTTGACCCGCACAGACCGATACATTTACTATGATATTGCAAATATTTCTCGTGAAATGTGATCAAGAATGGACTGAACATTGTTTTTAAGAGAATATGGAGATTTGGAGAAATTTTATTGCATACAAAAACAACTCTCCAATAAAGTATAACTTTTATAGCTTTCATTTAAATGTAACAACACCAATGCAATTCACACTAGTTTGGTTGAGATCTACGCGATATCTCTGAGAGTAAAACATGACACTATTACTACAACCATGTTTCATTATTTTCTTTTTTTTGTCTTTTTTTCCGCGTAGAAAACAACAACCTGTTACTGCAATGTTCTTGAATCACGACCTAGTTCCAGGAATTGGGAGTCCATCAATGTTGTTTTGCCGCACGGCAAAGTCAAGCGGATCACTTGATCTCGTTAAGGAGGTGGGATAGGGTACATTAGATATGCATTGGAATTCTTGAAATCTCAGCTCTGGTATGACACTGATTCTCAAAATCTTATACGTACGTTCCCCGGTTTCGAAAACATCGTAACGCTGTCTTTGAGGCGGTGGGGATGGCAAGTACAGGAAAAGTTAAAAGAAAACAGAAAAAAAGAGAAACTACCAGAAAGAAGCCACAGACCTCTCATATGGAAAGGAGATTTCATCCCTCGGCCCCGCCTCGTAGAATACCAATTTAGACGAATGACAACACAAGAGAGGAAATTGCGCCCGGGGTCAGCGCTTATGGCATGACGCCCCGAAAGACAAAATATATGTCCTAAATTGTCTGGTAATGGGATTTGGATCAGGCCTGGCTATTTATTGCAAGCCTCTTTTTATATTCATTTTAAAACCGAATAACGATAATCGGTTACAGTCAGGGCATCGAGCGTTATTCCCAGTGCACGCTGTAGTCTCATCAATGTAATGTATTGCTATTCGTATTTAACTAAACTTCTCTTCACTAATTAATCAGACAAAGTGGAGTAAACAATGGTTTTTAACTCCCTTGCACTCAGTGTCCCAAAATAAAATATCAGGTTTGTTTTTGATTTTGCTTGCCTTAATTTTTAATGTTATTTTGATAAAGGTTTTGTTGATGTTTTAAATTTAATTAACCTCTACTGACCAAAGAACATAGCAGGTAACACTGTTCACAATGGCGTGAACTCAAACATTTAAATCCTCAAAATCGGCCCCACTAACGGGATGGAATTCATAACACATGAGTTTTTTTTTACTAAGGTTCTTCTTGACGCCATGTTTCTAGATTTTGTTATTTGTTTTATTTATCTTGAAAGTCGCCCCAAAATTTAATTCCATCTAACTTTATTGTACCAAATAAATAATTTAAATAAAATTATTTAAGTTATTAGCTGCGTAAACTCCATAATAATAGTAACAAACAGCACAATTTTACATAGCAAAAGTTTCTTTATCCAGTTTTGATTTTCAAATTCATATTTTTTGCCCTTCCTTCCGTTTCTCTGAGCTTTCGTTTTGTAATGGGACTTGAGCTCAACCTATTTAATGAAGTGGACAAAAGAAATAGGTTGAGCTCAAGTCCCATTACAAAACGAAAGCTCGGAGAAACGGAAGGAAGGGCAAAAAATATGAATTTGAAAATCAAAACTGGATAAAGAAACCAACAACGCAAACAGACAAGTGTATTGACATTATTTGGTTCAAGTGATGAGCGGGTCTAATTGACAATATAACCATTCGAGCTGAACAATCCTTCACATAGCTTTAGATTGTCTCAGCTGAAGTTTCTGATACTATAGTGTATGTTTGGTTTGCAGGTGGTATGTAAGCGAAGTGTTAGAACCATGGTAGCAATGTTCCCTTTAAGCAGCGCGGCTGCGCAGATATTTGACCAACGCCACGCAGGAGTTTAGAATCACCGCGCAGCAAATTTGGTAAAATATTGCACACAAAATGGACGTTGTGCAACTTTGCTCACGAGTTGCTTTTTTAAAACTTTGAACACCGACCAACGAAGCTTAGACTTAGAGGGAACATTGATTGGTAGGCAAATTACAGTGCTACATTGATGTAGAAAGGGAATTAAACTATGGTGTCATCTAACACACTTGGGTTAAATTTTAGGATGGGTTTAGATAGTATAGTATGAGGTTCTCCAAAATAAAATGGAGTTATCTAGAATCAGATGGAGTTATCTAGTATAAAATAAAGTTATTTAGCCAAATATATTGATTAAACTAGTGTGAGCTGCAGTTATCTAGTATATTATGGCATCGACTAGTATGAGATGGAATAGTCTAGTATGAAATTGAGTTTTCTAACATGAGATGGAGCTATCTAACATAAATGTTGCATTACTTTGCTTGACACTGAAGCAATTCGTTTCTATGTTGTTTAGCCTCCACGAGCACCATTTGTCTTAATTATTGGTTTAGAATTCCTTCCTTGGGGATGAGAATTAATTTTGTTGTCATTTTGATTAGCAAAGTTTGTTTTAAGCCGATACAGAGAGTTGGCATGGCCTCGGTGGAGGAGGAAAATGAACATTTTGCTGATCATCGGACTCCATTAACCTATTGCGTCACACAATAGATCACGAGTCAATTGAGGTTGCTCGTTCACGGCGACATACAGTGTCACTTAAACTGAAAGCATAAATAAAGCAATTTAACATTGAATTGTGTTTGACAAACAAGTGAACGATTTGAAAAATACATTAAGATTTGTTCGTGCAAAGAAATAGTAGTAAAAAAGAAAGCATACGTTTTATGACAAAGATAATTTTTAATTAATTCAAGTCTAATGTTTGGTCAATACTAAAAAAACTGGACATCAATAAGGCGTTTGTTTTTCAATTTTGTGAACATTAAAAATAACCTATATAACATATATAACATATATAACATATATAACCTATATAACATATATAACCTATATAACATATATAACCTATATCCATTTACAGACGATCCTTTACTTATTATACAACCTTATTCATGTGAAAGCAGTATTACTTTTTCCCAATTAACGAGACGATAAGGAATTTGCAGTAAGGATAAAAAATTTGGGGACAAACCGTGGAAGTGATTCAACTTTTTCGAGGCTCATCCTATTCAGAACTAATGTATAAAGCACTTGTCTCTAGATTTAAAGGTAAAGTCTTTTTTTTTGAAGTAACTCCTCCTCAGAATAGAAAAATATCTGTTTTTCTTTACCTTTTCGTACTCAAAGCCTTGTAGCCCTTCCTTTGATTGCTAATAACCGGTCAATCTTCAAAGCAGAACCTGCTACCCATGAGATCTTCAGAAAAACACATTTAGCTTTCCCCTGGGAAATAAAGATTGACATATATGTTATCTTATCTTATCTTATCTTATCTGTTTACAGACGCTCCTTCTATACAGAAGATTATTGCGTCCTACGCTTATCTATGGTTTGTGTTTAGTCCTGCATTTTTATTAGAGATTTAAATGTTGATAAAGTGTTGGTTTTCCTGGATTCTTCAGGCAACCCATTCCACGCCCGAATTCCGGACGGGAAGAAGGAAAACTTGTATGTGTTTGTTCTTGCATACGGAATAAGAAAGGTGTTTTTATCCTTATGTCTATCTGAGGGTTGTATTAAGTTATCTTTGTGTTGTATTTCTAAATTAGAATTAATTGCTTTATGTATGATTACTACTTTGCTCTTGGTTCTTCTATCCTCTAGTGTTTCAAGGTTTAATGATTTAACTAATGGTGTTACTCTTGTCAGTTTCGAATATTCTCCAGTAATGAATCTGGCAGCTCTTTTTTGAATTTGTTCTAGTTTATCAATGTTTTCTTTGGTGGATGGGTCCCATACAGAAGATGCATATTCTAGTGCAGGTCTCACCAAAGTGAGGTAGCATTTTAGTTTTATATCTCTATTACATTTGTTAAAGTTCCTTTTTATAAAGCCTAAGGTTTTGTTTGATTTTTTAATAACTTCATTGACATGGGGATTCCATGATAGTTTCTCATTTATTAAGACTCCTAAGTATTTTGCATCTTTAGTTTGGGTCAGTTCTTTTCCATGAATGTAATATATGTTAGTCAGAATTCACTTTCCAAACCATTAAAACACACATTGACACTTAACAGTGCAACTGAAGTCATTGTAGTAAAGGTCTTTATGAGACTTGAGTGCACAAATTACTTTCTCCTCTAGAAGAATTTATGATCTGACATGGGTTTAAACTTGAACTTTCGCAAATTCATTTGTATCGTTGTTTCCAAGAAGCTCGTTAAACGACGTAAAAATCGTCGTCTTGGAAACCAGTTTAGACAACTCCTTTAGAAGTAAAAATCAAGTCCTGTAATAAGACAACGAACACTAACAGTACCTGTATTTAACAAATTTCAGTCTGACCATAGAATTATATGCTAGTTATACACCACATAAAGAGTTTAAAGGAAACATATTTAAGTTATTGGTTTCATTAACTCCACATAGTAGTAACAAAAATCACAATTTTACATGACAAATGTTTCTTTTATTAGTTTTGGTTTTACATCATAATTTCTGGCACTTTCTGTCCGTTCTTCTGAGTTTTCTTTATTTAATGCGTCTTGAGCTCCGTCTCTTCTTTTCTCCACTTCATTTGTTTGTAATTGTAAGATAAAAAATATATAACAGAATTTTTTAATGAAATTTGGCCAATAAAAACTCATAAAATCAACAAAAGTACCAAACAGTTCACTGGAAAACACCATCAGTCCACCACTAGGATGTAAACACCATCAGTCCACCACTAGGATGTAAACACCATCAGTCCACCACTAGGATGTAAATACCATCAGTACACCACTAGGATGTAAACACCATCAGTCCACCACTAGGATGTAAACAACAGTTGAGGCCTAGAGTGAGAGATTGAGAGCGGAAGGTGGGAGTGGGATGAGGGTGGTACTTACAGGCTCAGTAATTAAACCATGGGTATCAGATTTCCGTTCATTTAGCAACAGTTTCAGTGCACCTGTTTCGTACACAATAATAATAATAATATATATCGCATTTAACTATATATATATATATATATATATATATATATATATATATATATATATATATAATATATATATATATATATATATATATATATATATATATATATTGCTATACAAGTAGGTCTTATAGGTCATGAATAAATGGTTTCAGTTACGGCCGTTCGTCTCTTTTTTTCCACCTTTAAAAATATTTTTTTAAATAAAAATTTTTAAAACAAAGTTTTATGCTACCATCTCTAGGTTTCATCAAAGTCCTAAAGTAAAAAAAAAGGTTAAAAAAAAATTTAATGTTAACAAATTTCGTGTTTTTATTCTCATAAAGTGAAGTTTTAAACAAAAGAAAGAATATAATTACAAGTAGAAAATGTTTTTCAGTCACCAGAGTAAATATTCAAAAACACGCAGGAGGTGGATTATGAAGATTTTTATAACGCTTTTTGACATGGTTTAAATTTTAAATGAAGGCTGTTGAACTTCAGCATTACAATATATAAATATACTAGAAATATACCCGCACTTTGTAGCGGGAGTGGGCTGACCCTTTTCCCAGTATTAGTTGCTGGTTATTACAATTTTTATTTGCCAAGTTATATTTCAGATTCATCTATTAGTTAAAATCTTATGGGAAACAGAGATATTCCATTTTAAGAGAAACAAATTTAAATATAATTAAATATATTTAAGAAAAAAAAGAGAGAGTAAAAAAAAACAGACACAATTATTTAATTTTTACCAATTTACCGCGTGAGTTTTAAAAATGGCCTATGTTAATCCAACTAAAAAGGAATGAACATAACAAAATCAATTCGCAAAACAAAATAATTAAGCGTTTTCATGATCACTATATTTAGTTTAATCTGCTATGGTAATAGGTCCGGTAGCCTAAGTTTAAATTGTATAAGTTTATAGAATATGAAAAAGACAATAGCTTATGTAAAAGACAAACAAGTATAAATGTTATATTAATAGGACACAGCTAAATTTAAGATGCGTACGCAAAAATGTGCGCACAGTGATCAGGCGATAAAAGATTTTAGAACGCGCACCGCTAAAAATGAAGCCTTGAACAAAATACTGACACAATAATAATTATTACATAAATAGGATTTTTATTAAATGTCGAGTTATGGAACAGAAAATAATTAAAAACAAATTCGCAATTATATTTAAACGTGTAAACAATTAAACCTAATGCATCGTGTGACAGTTGTAATTAAATATGTTTACGTGTCTATAATATATAGAAAGTAACAGTAAAGAAAATGACAATTCTTTGTACTGCACAGCTCAAATTAAGAAGCGTACACGAAAATGTGCGCACCGTAATTAGACAATATAATATTTTTTGAATGCGCACCGCTGAAAATAAAGTATTGGGGGGAAAAAAAACTTCACCAAAAATAACTCGCTTTGAACGGAATTTGAACGTCCGCGTAAAGTTGTTCAATATAGAAATGAGGTTAAATTTTTTCATTCTTTGTCTCTGCATTTTCTGATTATTTAATTTACGGCATTCGGGCAAAAGGGACAATTACAAAAACTAACTTAAAACCATCTTCAGGGTAAAAGGAACCGTCCTGCCAAATTTGGTCCCCGTCCGTCATTTGGTTTTTCCGTGGCTGTGTAACAGAAAGTCGAAAAGTGAAACATACAAACATACAAACATACAAAGATACAAACACCAACTGAGCTTTATATATTAGATATTAGGGCTGCGGAAATTAACGATTAATTTCTCGATTAACTTCCGTTGTGTGCAATTTCGAAAGGATTAGACGATGTTTAGTGTATTTTGTGCTTGTTTTTTCAGCTAAAAAAATTTGTAAACAAAAACAGCTGATCAAAATGGCTTCATTGAGTACTAATCCTAGTACTAATATATTAATTTTTCAATCTAGAACTGATGATAAAGCAAATAAATTGATTTAAATGGACAATATAATTTCAAATAAAGATAAATTTGAAGACTCATTGTCGACTGTGACTACGAAAAATAATATTTTGTAAATATGTGTAAATTTTAGAGTATAACTATTTTATTGTTGAATTAAAAAAAACAATCTGAAACATGTCATGGAAAAAAATTCATAACTTGATAATTTTTGGAGCTACTGCAATGAAACTTTCCAGTTGTTTTAGATATATAATAACACTCATTTGTAAGAAATATGAACTTGATTGGATTAATTTTACCTGATTTATGAGCTGGTGAGTACAGCAACAACAAATTTTTCCCCCTTTTTTTTTACATAAACATGCAATAATATCCCTAAAGGTTTTTTTTAGGTAATTTTTCTCACTTTTTAATAGTAGAAAAATATTCCTTTTTCAATTACCTAAATTTTGAGGTGCAGCATAATATAGTTTTGATAAATAGCAAAGCTGAATTTTTCAGTTTAATATCATCAGGTGGAATGGATTTTTTTACCTTAAATTTTACTGCGTACCCTTGAAAAAATTGGGACGTATTGAATGGGTTAATCGTTAAATTTAATTTTTAACGATTAAATTTTTTTTAACGATTAATCGACCCACCACTTATAAATGTACTGGAAGTCAAAAATGTAAAATTAAAAAAAGTAAAAAAATTTTAATCGATTAAAATGATTTTCATCGATTAAAATCTAAGAAAAACATTCTAATATCTCCCCCCCCAATGTATTGGTATTTTATATTTTGTTTTACTTACATACTTTTTCCTCGTATTATTATTATTTATTTAGACGTGCATACGTAAACAAAAACAGGTTTCTTCCTTATTTTTTACATAGCAGAACGAATTTTCTGTGTTACGTCACAAAATTTGGGAGCCATTTAATTACCCGACTTAACCGATTTCGCGAAATAATGAATCGCAACTTAACGGGATCTATGCGTTATAAAAATATAATTCATCGAAATTAATCGATTAATCGATAAAAAACATTCCGCAATTAATCGAACAATTTTTTTTTAAAATCAGTACCAGCTCCAAAATATATAGTGTATATTGATAAATAAAATATGAAAAATGCACTCTGTTTGAGAACTAGGGTCCTTGTCATTTTTATGAACCTACAATAATTGGTGAACTTGAAACGATTTCTGAGCTAAGATATTTAAGTAAATATTTTGTATACCTCCCCCATAGTTTTTCATGCTTTGAGACAGGAATCCTCTCCTGCCTCTGAGATTGGTATGTCTGTATCAGGCAGCTGGCCTCCAGAAGTACACAGAAATCTACAGGAGAGTTTAATGGTAGGTCTTTACTCGCGTGAGCCGAGTATCCGACTTGGGAAAGGGCCCTAAATGTGAGGTTGTCTTTTCTTGAATTCGTGTTTGTTGTGCAGCTGGCGGTAGCTTTGCCCTCTTCCGTGTGTACAACAGCCTTCAACTTTCTGTGTCTATTTACCAAGTGTGTCTAACACCTGCTACTACCTGTGTTTAATGCATGTGCCTGGCATCTGATCGCTAAATGTGTTGCAATCGTATTATACGAGCCCTTGTTTGAATAAAACTGATGAATTCATGGCCAGTCTGGCTTACGCATCGTGATTCAAAACAATCAACTTCAGGATCTTAACGGATTCTATGAAATTATATAAAATTTAAGTGGAATATCGAAAGTGTAATACTTATCGGGCCATGAATAGAGAATCAAGAGAATTGAAGTATAATATGAGCCTGACGTTTCGTGCTTTGAGATTAGAAAGTGGAGCTACCATAGATGGACAGTAATTTATGTGTAAAGGCATTGAGCCAATCAGATCTTCCCGTTTTTTATTTGAATAAATACCAATGACATCATACAAAGAAAGACAGTGCACCGCAGGGCACTATCTATGACACTATCTATGACACTATCTATGACACTATAAAGCTTAAAATCACATTACACTTCTTTCCGCTTCGCCTGCCAAATATGAATGATACTAGCGTATCACCCGTTAAAAATGACGGAAGTTTTCAGCTGAAATCTATTTATTTTATTAAAAAATGCACTTTTTTTGGGCGTCTACGGCGCCGACCTTTTCAAAAGCCCAACTAACTTGTCCTTGTTTGATAAATACGAAATATTAAACTTTCTGAAATGTACACAACGTATTTTATAAAAGGGTTTGAAGGGCGCCTACGGCGCCCCCTTAGTTTTTTTATTTTATAATTAACCATCATCAAATCCTCTTTTTAAATCCCTTATATTAACTTCGCGGCCGTCTCTCTCTCTCTGTCTGTCTCTCTCTCATCATCTCTCTCTCTCTCTGTCTTGGGCTCGGCGGGCGGAAAAACAGAAGTAAAAAATGACCCACTTCTCATGATCCGATCGAACTGAAATTTGGCACACGGACCCGTCTAACCTAACAATGCATCGTATCAAAATTTCAGATCGATCGAACGTACCGTAATTAAATTAATGCATTTTTAGTTTATCCTTATATGAGGTATGTAATTTAAATTCACGATTTGTTATTGTTTTTTTGCCACGTGAAAGTTTGAGCATTGAGGCGACCCAACGAAACGACGGTGCGCTTTTGTTTACATTTTACGTGTCACTCTGAGCTCGGTCAAGCGAATCGGTGACCAGACTTTTCCCCTCTCCCCCTCCCACCCACCCCCTCCCCCCCTAGGGTTATGAAGCAAACTTGTGTTAAGACAGATTCAGTCTGTAAATGTTTGAAAATAATCAATACTGTTAGTTATGTCTCATATATAAGGGATTTATAGTCAAAAACTTTGTTTTTACGGGTTTGTTTTATTAAATCCCTTATATTAACTTCACCGGCGTCTCTCTCTCTCTCTCTCTCTCTCTCTCTGTCTGTCTGTCTGGGCTCGGCGGGCGGAAAAACAGAAGTCAAAAATGACCCATTTCCCATGATCCGATCAAACTGAAATTTGGCACACGGACCCGTCGAACCTAACAATGCATCGTATCAAAATTTCAGATCGATCGAACGTACCATAATTAAATTAATGCATTTTTAGTTTATCCTTATATGAGGTATGTAATTCAAAATTCACTGTTTGTTATTTTTTTTTAAATTCAGTTCCACGTGAGTTTGAGTTGACGCCGACCGTCGTGTTGACGACGACCGTCGTGCCGACACCCCCTCACATCCCACCCCCATTTATTAAAGACAAGGGACATCACTCAGTGTCAGTCTGTAAATGTTTAAAAATAATCACTACTGTTAGTTATGTCTCATATATAAGGGATTTATAGTCAAAAACTTTGTTTTTACGGGTTTGTTTTATTAAATCCCTTATATTAACTCTCGCGTCTCTCTCTCTCTCTCTCTCTCTCTGTCTGTCTTGGGCTCGGCGGGCGGAAAAACAGAAGTCAAAAATGACCCACTTCCCATGATCCGATCAAACTGAAATTTGGCACACGGACCCGTCGAACCTAACAATGCATCGTATCAAAATTTCAGATCGATCGAACGTACCGTAATTAAATTAATGCATTTTTAGTTTATCCTTATATGAGGTATGTAATTCAAAATTCACTGTTTGTTATTGTTTTTTTGCCACGTGAAATTTTGAGCTGACGCATTGAGGCGACCCAACGAAGCGACGGGCGCTTTTGTTTACATTTTACGTGTCACTCTGAGCTCGGTCAAGCGAATCGGTGACCAGACTTTTCCCCTCTCCCCCCCACCCACCCCTCCCCCCCACTAGGGTTATGATGCAAAGTTGAGTTAAGACAGATTCAGTCTGTAAATGTTTGAAAATAATCAATACTGTTAGTTATGTCTCATATATAAGGGATTTATAGTCAAAAACTTTGTTTTTACGGGTTTGTTTTATTAAATCCCTTATATTAACTTCACCGGCGTCTCTGTCTCTCTCTCTCTCTCTGTCTGTCGTCTGGGCTCGGGCGGGCGGAAAAAACAGAAGTCAAAAATGACCCACTTCCCCATGATCCGATCGAACTGAAATTTGGCACACGGACCCGTCTACCTAACAATGCATCGTATCAAAATTTCAGATCGATCGAACGTACCGTAATTAAATTAATGCATTTTTAGTTTATCCTTATATGAGGTATGTAATTCAAATTCACTGTTTGTTTATTGTTTTTTTTCACGTGAAAGTTTGAGTGACGCGTTGAGGCGACCCAACGAAGCGACGGGCGCTTTTGTTTACATTTTACGTGTCACGCTGAGCTCGGTCAAGCGAATCGGTGACCAGACTTTTCCCCTCTCACCCTCCCCCACCCCCCCCCCAGGGTTATGAAGCAAAGTTGAGTTAAGACAGATTCAGTCTGTAAATGTTTGAAAATAATCAATACTGTTAGTTATGTCTCATATATAAGGGATTTATAGTCAAAAACTTTGTTTTTACGGGTTTGTTTTATTAAATCCCTTATATTAACTTCACGCGCCGTCTCTGTCTCTCTCTCTGTCGTCATCTCATGGGCGGGCGGGCGGAAAAACAAAAGTCGAAAAATGACCCACTTCCCGTGATCCGATCGAGCTGAAATTTGGCACACGGACCCGTCTAACCTAACAATGCATCGTATCAAAATTTCAGATCGATCGAACGTACCGTAATTAAATTAATGCATTTTTAGTTTATCCTTATATGAGGTATGTAATTCAAATTCACTGTTTGTTATTGTTTTTTTTCCACGTGAGTTTGAGTTGACGCTTGACGCGACCGTCGTGCCGACACCCCCTCACGACCCATCCCCCGTTAAAAGACAGGGGACATCACTCGGTGTCAGTCCGTAAATATTTGTGGCGTTGAAACATAATCAATACTTTTAATTATGACTCAAAATATAAGGGATTTATAGTAGAAAACTTTGTTTTTACGGGTTTGTTTTATTAAATCCCTTATATTAACTTCACCGGCGTCTCTCTCTCTCTCTCTCTCTCTCTCTCTCTGTCTCTCTGTCTTGGGCTCGGGCGGGCGGAAAAACAAAAGTAAAAAATGACCCACTTCCCAGTGATCCGATCGAGCTGAAATTTGGCACACGGACCCGTCTGACCTAACAATGCATCGTATCAAAATTTCAGATCGATCGAACGTACCGTAATTAAATTAATGCATTTTTAGTTTATCTATATAAACTATATGTAGAGGTCGCTATCGTTTACATTTTACGGGTCACTTGACTTCAGGCCAGCCACCGGTGTGAACACATCTCGTGCTTAAACCAGGTAAAGCGGCGTGCTTTTGTTTACATTTGGCGTTTCACGGTGAACTTGGCCCAGCGATCGGTGACAAGACCTTTCCCCTCTCCCACCCCCACCCCACCCTTTTTGGGTTAAAAGCAAAGGGGAGTAAAGACAGATTCAGTCTGTAGATATTTGTAAATACTTTAAGTTCTGTCTCATATATAAGGGATTTATAGTCAAAAACTTTGTTTTTACGGGTTTGATTTATTAAATCCCTTATATTAACTTCACCGGCGTCTCTCTCTGTCTCTCTCTCTGTCTGTCTTGGGCGGGCGGAAAAACAAAAGTCAAAAATGACCCACTTCCCGTGATCCGATCGAGCTGAAATTTGGCACACGGACCCGTCTCACCTAACAATGCATCGTATCAAAATTTCAGATCGATCGAACGTACCGTAATTAAATTAATGCATTTTTAGTTTATCCTTATATGAGGTATGTAATTTAAATTCACGGTTTGTTATTGTTTTTTTGCCATGTGAAAGTTTGAGCTGACGCATTGAGGCGACCCAACGAAGCGACGTGGTGCTTTTGTTTACATTTTACGTGTCACGCTGAGCTCGGTCAAGCGAATCGGTGACCAGACTTTTCCCCTCTCCCTCTCCCACCCATCCCTCCCCCCTAGGGTTATGAAGCAAACTTGAGTTAAGACAGATTCAGTCTGTAAATGTTTGAAAATAATCAATACTGTTATGTTATGTCTCATATATAAAGGGATTTATAGTCAAAAACTTTGTTTTTACGGGTTTGTTTTATTAAATCCCTTATATTAACTTCGCGGCCGTCTCTGTCGTCATCTCATCATCTCTCTCCTCATCTCATGGGCTGGGCGGGCGGAAAAAGAAAAGTCGAAAATGACCCACTTCCCATGATCCGATCGAGCTGAAATTTTGCACACGGACCCGACTCACCTAACAATGCATCGTATCAAAATTTCAGATCGATCGAACGTACCGTAATTAAATTAATGCATTTTTAGTTTATCCTTATATGAGGTATGTAATTCAAATTCACTGTTTGTTTTTGTTTTTTTCCACGTGAAAAATTGAGTAGACGCGTTGAGGCGGTCCATCGAAGCACCGCGGCAATTTTGTTTACATTTTACGTGTCACGCTGAGCTCGGTCAAGCGAATCGGTGACCAGACTTTTCCCCTCTCACCCTCGGGGTTATGAAGCAAACTTGAGTTAAGACAGATTCAGTCTGTAAATGTTTGAAAATAATCAATACTGTTAGTTATGTCTCATATATAAGGGATTTATAATCAAAAACTTTGTTTTTACGGGTTTGTTTTTTACATTGATCCCTTTTCCAAAATTAAAATACATGTATGAGCGAAAACAATGACGTCATATAATATTTTTTTTACAGCGCATGTTTAATTTGCACACCTTTTGATGCATTGGTGCAGTAATTTGGTTTCCCCTGCTTTCTAAAATTAGTAGCGTCACGGACAGACATTGCAAATTATATTGTTTAATAATAAGAGGATAGAGTA
Organism: Ampullaceana balthica; assembly: GCA_944989445.1. NCBI lineage: Eukaryota > Metazoa > Mollusca > Gastropoda > Lymnaeidae > Ampullaceana > Ampullaceana balthica. The sequence continues at coordinate 687,093 of CALYLW010000170.1, read as the reverse complement.
TCGATCTCTTAGATTGTAACCCTATCAACTCGAAGTGTATTCAGCGATACAAATTTTAAAGGGTTTATTAATACAAATCCAGCCTTTATGTTTATCTAGTCTCGGTTCAGTTTGTAATGTGTTATAAACAACTATACCTTAAACAACGATTTCTTCCTGGGGGAATGAGCGATTTAAGTTATTAAGTTTTCTATTTATTTGTTTGGATTTTATAAACATTGCATTTTTGAAAATTAAAGTTTTATTTGTCTCACATTTTAAAGCTCTCAATTTTGAAATTTAAAATTTAACGAATTTTGTAATGTGTTGTATGGAGCAATAAAAAAAAGGTAATAATTTAAAGATGCTTATTATTTTTTTAAAATTAAATAAAAAATATATTATCCATTAAAACAGACAAACAGTTTCCGACATATGAGGTGGGTTGTTCTTAAAACTTAAAGGAACTTACTTTTATTGATTACAATATTGTCATTCAGTGCATTTGACGATATATTTAAAGTGCTGACTTATAACTATTTTGAAAAACAACTTAAACAGCACTGAATGTAAACAAGTAATAAAAACTCGAATGAGTATTTTTAGCGCAATTTCCACTTTGTCCATAACGATTTTCGAGACCAATCAGCAAGTTAATAACGATCACATCTAAATTTTAATAACAAGCGATTCAAACGCTTCTTTTGCGGTGAAAACACGTTTAGTTGAAACAAAGAATTTCCGACTTTTTTATTCAAGTGAAATCATTCTAGATTACATTAAAACTTAAAAGTAATTTCAAATAAATAGGGCTGCGGAAATTATCAATTAATTTCTCGATTAATCGTTAAAAATTTTATCAATTAAATATCGATTAAAATAATTTTAATCGATAAAAATTCAATTAAAATTTAAGAAACTATTAAAAATATTTTTTAAAATTTTAGTAAAAATAATAAATAATTAATAATTAATAATAATTTATATATATTTTTTACGTACAAACATCTCCCGCGTAATATTAAAATTTATTTTATTAATCTATGTTGACCGGCAGACGTCAACTAAAAAATGGCTGACAGCCAGAGCCGTCTTTACACCATTTTGGGCCCCCGGGCAAAGAAATAGTGTTGGGCCCTTCCCCCGCAGGAATAAAAAATGAATATACATAATATATATAAATAAACATATTCCCATGGGGCCCATATGCTCGTGGGCCCCAGTCAAATGCCCAACGGGCCTATGCGTTAAGACGGCCCTGCTGACAGCATCAGCGCAGTTAAATTTAAACATATAACTAGAAAGTTGAGTAAATATGTTGTTTTTAAGATAACTGCGGATGGCAAAGTCGAAGATGGTGAAAACGTTTACTGTGTCCACTGCCATAAACAATTCTCTTTTAAAGGGTCAAATACATCGCTGACGTACCACCTTCAGCACAAATCAAGTATCAACACATTGTCATGAAATTTAGTTCAAAATATTCTTAATTTTCATTGTCCGTGAGAAATTTTCAGATTAATGACGTCATAAATTTATATTTTTGGTTTTAATCGAAATTATCGATTAATTAATCGATAATTTTTCAAAATTTAACGATTAAATTTAAACTAATCGATAACAGCCCTACAAATCAATAATTATGATTGTAAACAAAACAATAGCTATCTACAATTTGCTGCTAAAATTACGGAAGTTGAACTAAAAGAGATTTTTTAAAAATTACATCTTCAACATTGTTCTAAATATTATTAGCTATCGTTTGGCGTTTGCAGTGGCGTAACAACGGGTTGGCATCGGGGCAGTTGCCAAGGGCGCCACTAAATCTCTAATTTTGAAATTTGTATTTAAATAGATACAGTCGGACCACTCTCTCTCTCTAAGTCGAACTCAAAGCACTGGCGAGGGAGTAAAGTGGGGGAGAGGAGGGAAGGTATCTCCTCTCACAGGCTTGTGTCGGTATGTCAAAGCAAGTTGGCTCCTTTCATATGAAACACTACCGCCCCTCTTTCCTGCCAGGCCTTCTAGCCGCTATGGCTGTTCCCCCCTCTCAATATCAACATTGTCCTTGATTAATCTGCGCCTATTACGCCAATTTCCCTAACTCGAAAACTCCGTAAATCTAATCCCCCCCCCCTTTTTTTTTGAGTTTTACTTAGATGGTCCGACTGTATTAGCAACACACCAATACGCCAGCTCACGGAAGGGCTGAGCTGTAGTCGGTGGAGTGTTCTTTAAATTTACTTTTAATTGTGAGTTTCTATCGTAAAGTATCAGATAATGATATGATACATTGACACTATTGTTTTTATTTATAATACACGTTACTTCAAATTTTGCTGTATTCTTTATTAACGCAACAATATCCCGTTTTATCCACCAATTTATTTGGTGTTATTTAGTAAATATAAACTGCAAATTAGTATTGTTCCTGTCTTTGCATTTTTTTATATTCACGTTGTATGACTGTCACTGTCAGACTATAATTATTGTCATAAATAAAATGAGACAAATTCAATTATTTTTTTTCTAACAAATGAAAAAATCGCAAAGCTGAAACTTGTCAATTTAACAAGGGTGCCAAAAATAAATTAGTCAATGGCGCCAAAAACCTAGTTACGCCTCTGGGCGTTTGTTTCAACCGGATAGCTGGTATGGTTGCCGAGAAATTGACAAAATACTGATTCCCCTTAGGAAATCCAGTAAACCTTTTCGGGAATTTTTCTGGCCCGTGCACATCCTTGGGACCTCCTTAACATATTTGCAAAATACCCGAACCACCTATCTGGTAAGGTTCAGGAGTAGTTGCTTGTGCAAGCTCGAACAGACATCCATACCGGACAAATTGTTCAAACCTATAAGCCCAATTTCCCAACGGGGAAGTTGCGCTAAAAATGTTTGACGCCATGTGTAAATGGTTAGGTCTAAGGATTAAAGTTGAAATTCAGTCAAATCATTTTGTTAACGTTGTTTAGTTGGAATAAGGGAACATAACGGAAGTAAGACTAATAAAATGTTATTGTAACACTACGGCGCCCACTTTTTTCAAAAGCAGAAGTAACTTATCCTTGTTTGATAAATACGAAATATTAAACTTCCTGAAATGTACACAAAATATTTTATAATTGTTTGGGTAATTGACGTCATATAATATTTTACGGCGAGAAACACCGCACGCTCTGTTAATCTCGAAACCAAAATGATACCTTTGTTTTTTTTAACTGCTATGGACTGTTGTACTATGTCCCTCAGCGTTACGGAAAAACGCCTTGACGATACTTTTAAATACTGGATCATTTCAATTATCTGTCCAAATCTCGAATCTTTTCTATCTTCACTTTCCTGGTCTATGTTTTAATTAACATGATAAATATATTTATGTATATTAACTATAAAAATTTCAATTTGAAAAGATAATTGGTTGTTGAGTGTCAAAGCGTTTATCCCCGCTCCCCCAAATCTATTTCAAGAAGTATAGACACTTATTTTTCTGTCAAGTAACATGGCTAAATGAAAATAATGCCAGTTGTTTCTTAGTTTTAATGACTTCTTGAAATAATGAAAATTTAGTTTGTTATTCAGTAAAGGACTTCGAGCAATAAGGGAATGGGAAGCAACTCTTTTATCATGTGTAAATAACGCCCCTTACAAGAAGGAAGCTCCATGAACTCGTACATATTCCGGTTCTCTCTGATATCAAATCACAGTGACGTATTAGTGAGACTGACATGACACAGGGACTTATAAGTGAGACTGACATGACAGTGCAAGTGCACTTTGTGTCATCAAGTATTCAGTTTTCATACATAAATAATTGTCTACGGTTCTGCATGGCTTCGCCGTGATCACGTGATCACAGTTGGTGGTGTTTCCTCAATTCTGCTCAAGTCTAGATTAATCTCGTCTGATGTAGAGATAGGGACTCTCCACTTATGTCTGTGCAACCATGCAACAAATTGAATGCAGCCCGCAACAACGCTAATTAAAAATATAACAAGACAACATCTACGACATATACAATAACAGAGTTTTTTTAAAATTAAAATTGTTTAAATTATGAACATGTTAACTAAACATTCAGCTATTTAGAGAATACAAACGATTATTGAATAATGAATATTTTGTATCAACTGGTTCGACTATTGATATAACACAATAGAAGTATGTATGTGTGTATGGCATCCATTCGTCCTCAAGGGACGATGGCGTTGACTCCTGCTCCTCTTCCTCCCACCTTTCTCCTGGCTCTTCTCTCTTCACTCATAGCTGTGAGGGTGGCTTCCGCAGCTTGAGTGCCCTCACGCACCCTGGATCGCTAGAGGGTGCGCTCAAAAACAATGTTTTCCCACGTTTTATAGTCGACGCGCGCCTGCGACATGTCTTTTTTGCAGACGTCACAATAGAAGTACATGTATAATATACGGCATGATACTATGTAAGTTCCAATATGTACCAAAAGTAGCACTCCAGGGCGATCGGAAACTAAAGATGTCTTACAAGTTTCTAAAAATACCATCTAGCAGCATAGTCCATAAAATTAATTATTAAGTCACTAAAAAACATTTCAATGACTCCGGCCCCGTGAGTGCTTGAAAATATAATGAGTAACTCCGGGATATCACATGGAACATGTCATAGATACAGATTAACGCTGTGATAACACATGGATAATGTCATAGATACACAGTAACTCCCTGATGACACCGAGATAATGTCATAGATACACAGTAACTCCCTGATGACACCGAGATAATGTCATAGATGCACAGTAACTCCCTGATGACACCGAGATAATGTCATAGATGCACAGTAACTCCCTGATGACACCGAGATAATGTCATAGATACACAGTAACTCCCTGATGACACCGAGATAATGTCATAGATACACAGTAACTCCCTGATGACACCGAGATAATGTCATAGATACACAGTAACTCCCTGATGACACCGAGATAATGTCATAGATACACAGTAACTCCCTGATGGCACCGATATAATGTCATAGATACACAGTAACTCCCTGATGACACCGAGATAATGTCATAGATACACAGTAACTCCCTGATGACACCGAGATAATGTCATAGATACACAGTAACGCCCTGATGACACCGAGATAATGTCATAGATACACAGTAACTCCCTGATGACACCGAGATAATGTCATAGATACACAGTAACTCCCTGATGACACCGAGATAATGTCATAGATACACAGTAACTCCCTGATGACACCGATATAATGTCATAGATACACAGTAACTCCCTGATGACACCGATATAATGTCATAGATACACAGTAACTCCCTGATGACACCGAGATAATGTCATAGATACACAGTAACTCCCTGATGACACCGAGATAATGTCATAGATACACAGTAACTCCCTGATGACACCGAGATAATGTCATAGATGCACAGTAACTCCCTGATGACACCGAGATAATGTCATAGATGCACAGTAACTCCCTGATGACACCGAGATAATGTCATAGATACACAGTAACTCCCTGATGACACCGAGATAATGTCATAGATGCACAGTAACTCCCTGATGACACCGAGATAATGTCATAGATGCACAGTAACTCCCTGATGACACCGAGATAATGTCATAGATGCACAGTAGCTCCCTGATGACACCGAGATAATGTCATAGATACACAGTAACTCCCTGATGACACCGAGATAATGTCATAGATACACAGTAACTCCCTGATGACACCGAGATAATGTCATAGATACACAGTAACTCCCTGATGACACCGAGATAATGTCATAGATACACAGTAACTCCCTGATGACACCGAGATAATGTCATAGATACACAGTAACTCCCTGATGACACCGAGATAATGTCATAGATGCACAGTAACTCCCTGACGACACCGAGATAATGTCATAGATGCACAGTAACTCCCTGATGACACCGAGATAATGTCATAGATACACAGTAACTCCCTGATGACACCGAGATAATGTCATAGATACACAGTAACTCCCTGATGACACCGAGATAATGTCATAGATACACAGTAACTCCCTGATGGCACCGATATAATGTCATAGATACACAGTAACTCCCTGATGGCACCGATATAATGTCATAGATACACAGTAACTCCCTGATGACACCGAGATAATGTCATAGATACACAGTAACTCCCTGATGACACCGAGATAATGTCATAGATACACAGTAACTCCCTGATGACACCGAGATAATGTCATAGATACACAGTAACTCCCTGATGACACCGAGATAATGTCATAGATACACAGTAACTCCCTGATGACACCGAGATAATGTCAAAGTTTAAGAGAGACTCCAGAATAATGTCCATTCGGGTGTGAAAATCCGCCAGGGGACGCGGTGGTCGAGTGGCAGCGCACTGGACTGTCGTACCGATGGTCACGGGTTCGATTCCGTGTGAAGGCAAGGGTTTGTTCCCGGGGCCTAGGGCGTCCCTTAGTTAGGCGGCTGGGCAATGCGTGGAACCCACCAAGCCGTGGCCTGTGAATGCTGCATCACTTGCCAACACATCATCTGTCATGGTCTGTGGACGCAACTATCTTCTGCATAGAAGGAGCGTCTGTATAGATAAGATAAGATGGCTCAAGAAATTGAGGTTTTAAATCTGTTTTAAAAATCAACGTCAAATCAGTTAAATAATGTTTCTTCTTAAACCTAGTGGAGCAGTGCACCTCAACACCCGATGGTGGCCTTCAGTGCACCCCAACACCCGATGGTGGCCTTCAGTGCAACCCAACACCCGATGGTGGCCTTCAGTGCACCTGAACACCCGATGGTGGCCTTCAGTGCACCTCAACACCCGATGGTGGCCTTCAGTGCACATCAACACCCGATGGTGGCCTTCAGTGCACCCCAACATTCCGATGGTGGCCTTCAGTGCACCTCAACACCCGATGGTGGCCTGCAGTGCACCCCAACACCCGATAGTGGCCTTCAGTGCACCTCAACACCCGATAGTGGCCTTCAGTGCACCCCAACACCCGATAGTGGCATTCAGTGCACCTCAACACCCGATGGTGGCCTTCAGTGCACCCCAACATTCCGATGGTGGCCTTCAGTGCACCTCAACACCCGATAGTGGCCTTCAGTGCACCCCAACATTCCGATGGTGGCCTTCAGTGCAGCTCAACACCCGATAGTGGCCTTCAGTGCACCTCAACACCCGATGGTGGCCTTCAGTGCACCTCAACACCCGATGGTGGCCTGCAGTAGAAAACTGTCACAGAGTCCAGGAAATCTTCCAATCGAAATACGATGTGGCGTTGACCCGAAATTAGCATTGTACTATTAGCTGTTTATTCATTCATTGTTTTTCTGTCCGTTCGTATTTGTTCCACTGATATATACGGCGAGTCAGTAACAACTGATCTAATGAGGATGATGCCACTATTCAGCTCAAAACGTGTGTAACAGCGCGCTATGCATCACAACGTGTAGAATTAGGACTCAAAGTCTTATTGTAATAAGAAATTTATTGAGCACATAAATTTTTTTTCGAACTGTTCGTCTTGATAGGTATGTGATAGGTAGCCTACTTTTTGTTGGTGGTTTAGCTCTACATGGAATACATACTGCAACTATAAGTTTTACGTTTGTAAAGAAAGGGGGAAAGAACGCACACAAACTCACAGCACGAAGAAATCAGAACAACGCGTGTGAACGTCGGAGTGGGGAACCGCCGACGCATTGTTAGTCTCAGGACATGCCCACTGCGGTTAGCACCCTAGCTTGACAACCATAATTTGTGATTGGCCGACCTTATGGAGGGTCATTCGTCATGCTTATTTGCACTCGTCTTATGCTGGTTCATATTTAGACTTTTTCTTTTCTACCAAAAATTTCATATTTACAACTTCGTTGTAATGTTAGCATGTTAGCAGCAGGAATGATTTGAAATAAATTCATTAAAAATACCAAATCTGCTTAATTGTCTAAAGAACAGATTGGAAGTTTAAAGAAGAATTTGATAACGAGTTTAAAGGAATGTGGGTGAGCCAAGTTTGTATGTACTTAAATAAATACAAAATGTATACACACTGTCTACCCTTTCCCCAACTAGAACACATCCAAACATAATGAAATACTCCTTCTCATCTCATCACCACCTCCCACGTTATTGCTCCAAACCTTTTCATCATCCCCGACATTGCTTTTCCTACAAATTAAAATAGAGATTTAAAAAAAATAAACACATATATTTAAAGGTGATTGAATAAGTTGATGAGGTATTGAACTTTCCATCAAATTTATTCCAATAAATCCGATGGATTGATCTAGCTCGGGGCCATGTATTTATGACTCCCAGCTGTGCCTGCTCTGAAAGGATGCCATTGATTGGTGGCCGGAATTTCATGCTTGCTCTGACGTGGCAATGACGTCATAAGGTACAAGCATGGAGACGTCGGGGGGCCGGACCTAGACATGAACAGACCAGTCGGACAGTTATTTTTACACGCACCCCCTTTTCACTCGCGTCTGCTTCTCCCCTTATTTCCCTTGGGAACGCCACGCTAATACCACAAGAAAAATAGAAACATTATAAAAATATATAAAAAAGGCTCCATGTGTTGGTCGGCCCGTTGGTAGGAATCAATAGTCTCTGCTAGCAGATAGTTTACTGTACTGTTAATTGCCTGGTCCCCACAACGTGCTGACCATAATACCAGCCCTGAGCTTGTTGGCCACGCGGCGGTCAATTTTTTTCCTGGTGATTCTGATTACCTGCTACCCAGGTCTTGATCTCAAGATGTCGGGTGGACATGGTCACCAGTTAACTAGCCGATGACGTATGTTGTATGGATTTTTCTTTGAATGTAACTCCTAACTGAACCAATCTTGTAAAGGAAGTTTGCTTGTCGTTTGTTGTTAATCCATGTTACCGTGTATCAGGCCAGATTAAACCCCTGACCAGATTAAACCCCTGACCAGAATATACCGGGGATGTCCTGGCTTTAGGCTTCGTCTATGTTTTCTAAAACAAACAAATAGATGCATGCTTTTAACTTTTAAAGGTAAATGAAAGTGATAAACTTATTTAATTAATGAAGGCAGCTTTATACTTGTCGACATGGATCTATTAGAACCTGTTTTGCTCTCCACGACCCGCCCCCCCCCCAATACACACACATCCACACAAAGTGAACTGAAAATAATTACATTTGATGGCTCAACACTTTATGTCGGCGTAACATTCCAAGCCATATCACAATGACGTGCACGAAACAAACACACAATGACGTGTATGGAACACAACATGTTTAAAGTTGTTAAACCTTAAACATTATCTAACACTCAGATATACAATTCGCGTATAATGTATTGTGAGTTTGTTCGTTTTTATTTTTATTTTTAGTAAAGATAAGTCATCGTTTCCCAGCTCAATCTGAATTTGTCTTGTCTCCGTACACCTCACAAAATAATGTTGGTCATAGTAAGAATTATTTGGTTTCTATCATAAATATACACGATTTATGAAACAATTCAATTCCATATACTTTTATGTATTCTGTCATATGAAATAAATGGGAAAAGGTATTCTTTAAATTGAGAAAAAGAATTGAAGGGAAATAGTTGAGATTTGTCCTTTTCAGTTTTTACCCTTAGTCCTGGAAAATACCCGGATAGAAAAAAAACAAATAACTCAGTTAATCAATTAAATATAAGATTTTAGTTTATTTAAATAAATTATCTTTAAAACCACTAATCAAACGTGACAGAGGTAGAAAAATATTGGATTCAATCTCTTTAGTCTATTTTATAAGTGGGTGAGACAATCATTGGGTACTAGGTATATGTATGATTTTTGTTTTAAAAATATGGTTAATTAAGTCACGTATCTGCTCATTCGTCTGTGTTTATACATAAGTAAACATTTCAACAAACCGAAATGATCTCTTGACTTGTATACATTTTACATATAATGTATTAACCATCCTTGTATCTTTTGGTACCACAATTCAGGTTGTTCACTAACAATACTCTCGAAACGTTTACCCAAAAATATCGATTACCCGTGTTTGAATTATTTATCTAACTTATAAATAGATTTTGTTCAATGATTTATATTTGCATTTTTTTTAGTTACAAAAAAATAATTTGTAAGCATGCATCTTTTATTTAATATAAATTATATTTTTGTATAGGACCAATTTGTTCAAATTCAAGTTGCTCCCAACAACATGAATCAAGAATCCTTCCATTAGCACTGAGTTTATTCAACTTGTCTCCCCAGCCGTACACCAAGTCCAGATGATCAGCTGTACTTCTCAGACCTGGTTTGGCATTGATTAATTATGGTCACCGACCTATTTACGTATGCCAGACACTAACATTTCTTTTTAGAGTTTTTTCTACCCCCCCTCCCCACCCCGTCCCCCGAAGTGATGGATTGTGAGCCATTAATAGCAATCTTTGGTGGTTAGTACCCCATGATGTTGTGGCTTTAGGGCAGATTATTCCTTATTATAATCACAAATATGTATCAGTCCCACGCCTTGTACTTTGACTGATGCTTATCTTTGTATACTTTATCGTAGTATTTACCGTTATTTTAGCAATAATTCTATCTGGACGGTATGACGATAAACATCGTCTTGTCTCATTAAATCTACTCCAGTTCTGTACAATACAATACCGAGGTCAGCGTTTATGGAAGCCCGTTGTTAGAAGAAATAAAAAAACAACCCGTAAAAAACCAAGTTTTTGACTATAAATCCTTTACGTATGAGACGTAACTAAAAGAATGTTCATTATAACACGCAGCGCAAGACCATCCAAAAATACAAAATTGCAGTTGTGTCGTAAAACGTGTTTAATATAATGCGCACCGATCAGGAATAGGTTTATAAAAAGTGTTGTCAGTAAAATACGCACCTTATTGCGCGACAGAAAGGTTGTTCAATATAATACGCACCGCGACGCTCTATCTCAAAAAATAGCATGATACATAGGAATAAATAAAATAATCTAAAAAATCAATAATTTAATTACGGTACATGCGATCGATCTGAAATTTTGATACATTGTTTTTATCATCGGTACGAAACTGCCTGCAAAATTTCAGCTCGCTATCTTGCGAGCAAGTGGGTTAAAAATCGATCAAAAGTTTTGGCGACAAGCAAGCAAGCAAGCAAGGTCGGCCGCAGACACCACGAGTTAATATAAAGGATTTTAAAAAAGACTTAACAGAATGAATATTTTTTTATAATTATTTATACAGTTATGATTTTTATTCTTATATTTGTACCCACACGCCAGTGGCAATGTCCTAGATAAGGGATTTGATGGAAATAAACATTATATATACACAATTTATTGAAAACATTTAAGTCAAGACACTGAAAATATGAAACAGCTATTGATTTATTTTGCGGATAGAAATGTCTATAATTTAATTATTTAATGATGTGAAATATAAAAAGTTAAAAACAGATTCAGATTATTTACTTAAAACATTGTGAGTGTGTAGACAAATAACTTTTAACGTTTTCTTTCAAAATGGTTTAAGATTATAAATTTTTCTCTCTGTCTGCAGTGATATCTTGAATAGTGTGCCACGTATTAAAATTTGCTTTTCGTCTGATTAGAAGGATATGGTGAGGCAGTACAAGGTCTTATACGGGATGATATAGCACATTGATGGTGGTGGGATGTAGTGGTCTGATGGTAGGATGGTAGGATGTATCGAGCCAGTACAAGCCTTTCACGGGCAGTTAACTAAAAAGAAAAATATTTTCTTAAAATACGTAAACATTATATTTCTTAGATTGCAAAAAAAATCACAAACTTTATTCAGATGAGTTCATATTTTATTTGTCTTTTTTAGACTTTGTAAACGACGATTTATTAAGAGACGTAGGATGACATGGTTCGGTAATGTACTGCGGCATGATACCCTGATAAAAATCATCCTTCAAGGCACTGTAGAAGGGGACAGGCGAAGAGGTCGACATCGGAAAAGTTGGCTTGACAACATAAAGGAATGGACAGGGATGAGATGAGATTGAATGAATTATTGGCCGCCGCTGAAGATAGGCAAATGTGGAGATCGTTGTCTGTTGATGTGTCAATGCGCCCCCCCCCAAACGACCGCAGCGGTCACGGGACCGATAATGATGATGATGAAACGACGATGAGAAATAGCACAATATGTCTTCCATTATGAAACTGATATTACCGGGTCATATTTCTAGTTTTTCATTTTTCTGTTGTATATTGCAGCAATGAAGTTCTTGAAACTCCAGTACATTAAATGTTTCGTTTGAATTTTAAACAAATATAACGTGATTGATAATTAATACACTAAATGAAAATATTTTGCATACTTAAACGCATCGATCTACTTAAGAATAATAATATTATCGACAAGTAAATCTATTTTTGTGACAAAACTAAGAAAATTAAGATAAATAGAATACATTTATTCCACTGAAAACTTCTCAGTGTATTTGTTTTAGAACACAATAATATTAAATTTATTAAAAAAAACTTCTAATTAGCATTTTTTTAATGAGATAAGAATATTAACTTTTGTACGATATCCAGTCACCGAAGTTCCTTGCAAGCAGAACAAAAGGACAGGTGGTTAAAAAAGTGGCTTTAAAACAAAGTGTTGAGTAAATATTTATAGTCTTCTGGATTACATCCTTTCAATATTCGGCATTTCGAAAAGTCTCTTGTTCTGCAGGTGTGGGAGCCCAGCACAGGTGGCATTCCTAGATCAATACTTGTCTATATATACACATATTATGTAGGTTACCTTCTAACCCGCAGTCTATACCTGAGTTTATAATACAAATTTTGTGTGTTGCAACACATATTCTGTGGCTTAGTTTTTACAACAGACCTTGAAAATATCCAGTAACAAATTTGTGTATGTACATTTGCTAGTTGCTTCATTTATATCATAAACTTCACTAAATTTCTTAGTTCGGTGGAGGGGTCTTTCATACATGGAGCTTGAGAGCCCCTTGTTTTATGACGTTCTGCTCGTGTTCATACCAAGCCAATCCCTTGACTTCAGCCACCTCTGAGCCCCATCTTCCGTTGAGCGTAGTTTGATCTGCCCAGGTCACGGGACATCGACTCATTAAACAGCGTAACTTTCCCTCTTAGAACCTATCATGCCTACCTCAGGAAAAAAGTCGGTGGTGTAAGCTCGGACTGAAATCACTCACGCACGCGCTCTCTCGTTAGGGCGGTAAACTGTAAGGTGGAGAAAAGGGGGGGGGGTCAGTCGCACGATGAAAATGCGGCCCCCCGGTAAACAAACCTCGCTGACATGGAAGCTCGGGCCGAGCCAGTTGAGTTAACGACGGGCCACACCAGAACTGGTAACTTGAAATGCATACGATCAAACTGTGAGTTCGTCGCCTGTGTGTTCCGTGAGATATTACCACTGATGATCAATGGCTATTTCTGCACCTCGGTTAGTGGTTGTATGGGACTCTTGAGTCCTTACTTCAGAGATGTTTAATAATTTAGTGAGTCTTTACTTCAGAGAGGTTCAATAATTTAGTGAGTCCTTACTTCAGAGAGGTTTAATAATTTAGTGAGTCCTTACGTCAGAGATGTTTAATAATTTAGTGAGTCTTTACTTCAGAGAGGTTCAATAATTTAGTGAGTCCTTACTTCAGAGAGGTTTAATAATTTAGTGAGTCCTTACTTCAGAGAGGTTTAATAATTTAGTGAGTCTTTACTTCAGAGAGGTTTAATAATTTAGTGAGTCTTTACTTCAGAGAGGTTTAATAATTTAGTGAGTCTTTACTTCAGAGAGGTTTAATAATTTAGTGAGTCTTTACTTCAGAGAGGTTTAATAATTTAGTGAGTCTTTACTTCAGAGAGGTTCAATAATTTAGTGAGTCTTTACTTCAGAGAGGTTTAATAATTTAGTGAGTCTTTACTTCAGAGAGGTTTAATAATTTAGTGAGTCTTTACTTCAGAGAGGTTTAATAATTTAGTGAGTCTTTACTTCAGAGAGGTTTAATAATTTAGTGAGTCTTTACTTCAGAGAGGTTCAATAATTTAGTGAGTCTTTACTTCAGAGAGGTTTAATAATTTAGTGAGTCTTTACTTCAGAGAGGTTTAATAATTTAGTGAGTCTTTACTTCAGAGAGGTTTAATAATTTAGTGAGTCTTTACTTCAGAGAGGTTTAATAATTTAGTGAGTCTTTACTTCAGAGAGGTTTAATAATTTAGTGAGTCTTTACTTCAGAGAGGTTCAATAATTTAGTGAGTCTTTACTTCAGAGAGGTTTAATAATTTAGTGAGTCTTTACTTCAGAGAGGTTCAATAATTTAGTGAGTCTTTACTTCAGAGAGGTTTAATAATTTAGTGAGTCTTTACTTCAGAGAGGTTCAATAATTTAGTGAGTCTTTACTTCAGAGAGGTTCAATAATTTAGTGAGTCTTTACTTCAGAGAGGTTTAATAATTTAGTGAGTCTTTACTTCAGAGAGGTTCAATAATTTAGTGAGTCTTTACTTCAGAGAGGTTCAATAATTTAGTGAGTCTTTACTTCAGAGAGGTTTAATAATTTAGTGAGTCTTTACTTCAGAGAGGTTTAATAATTTAGTGAGTCTTTACTTCAGAGAGGTTCAATAATTTAGTGAGTCCTTACGTCAGAGATGTTTACTAGTTTAGTCTTATGAAATGTTTGTGCCTCGGGAGATCGATAAACCCGCACATTTCTAATGCATGATCACCGGCCGTCATTGATATGGATTCTTGCTATTGGAATACGCGCTAATTCATTCATCTCGTTACATATGAGGCGAGTAATTTCGTAGAAAAATTTCGCCCAATACATTTTTTCCCCGGAGATATACGCAGATTTACATTCTCTATTTGATTATTTAGTCCGGACCAGTTTTGAGTTTAAAACTTGAATTCCGTTATATTTGTATCTACCATTTTAAGGACGTCATTTATGATTGTTTAAAGTTTAATGGCTTGAGTTTTGTTCACAACTAAATTTTTGTTTTTTGGGTGATTATATAAGGCATAATGATAGATATTGAACATTAATGGGGTTTTTTCCTAATTTTATTTTATTTCTGATATCCATTGTGTTTATAAATTTTAATTTTCTAACCTTTGACACCCCAATCATTAGTGTTTAGTGACTTTAAGTCTATATTTATGTTACTTCTAATATCAACACTCGAATGTTCAAAAGTTATTTATTTATTTTTTTTACAGTTTTCGCATTTACAAAATTTAACGCCATGTGAAGGGCACGATGTAGTTCTTTTTGGTTGTTTCGTGTAGTGTTCACTTTACAAGGTGAATGTTGAGCCGCAAAGGATAGAGGTCTGATGACAGGGGACAGATAACAGTCAAATGTTGAGAACCTCTCTCTTATGACGTTTTGCTTTAGTACCACAGATTTGCAGCGTGCCAGTGTAGGGGGTAACAGACAGGTGATAGACAAGTGGGGAACATAAATAGTACAGGTACGGGGAGCGAGGAATGGGCTAGTGGCGTAACCAGCGTGTTAACAAAACAAGCACTTTCCATGGGAGTCACAAAAGGGGGTGTGATGTTAACAAAACAGGCACTTTCCAGGGGCGGCACGACAGGTCGAGAGACCGTTGAGAAAATACATCCTTAGCTACACTATACAAAGTTGTAACACTTCCTTAACTCGTATGGTAATAGTTTAATGATTCTAAACATTTTATTAGGAGGCCTCAAAGTCGTTTTGAAATCTAATGTTAGGTTGGACATTTTCACTTCAGGCATTTAAAAATTATGTAAATCCTGTCAAAAATATGTGAAATTATTTCAATTTAAAAAAAAATAATTGTTTATTCCAACTTGTTGAATGTTCAGGAATAATTTTCTTGGTTATTAAGTTCATTTTATATAAGTCAAGAAAATGCATATTTAAAAAGGTTTTGTTTATTAAGAGAACGACAGGTTGTAGAATGACTCGTTCTGTTTGGTAGAATGACTCGTTCTGTTTGGTAGAATGACTCGTTCTGTTTGGTAGAATGACTTGTTCTGTTCAAACTTGTTTATAAAAAAATTTGTAGGAAACATAATTTATTAATTAAGTATAAAAAAGATCATGTACTTAACCAGGGCACATTTCAGAATTGTGGGATCAACTTTACATTTCTTTTCTCGTTATATTAGTTTGTATGCAATGTTCTCATAGCGCATGGATAGGGTAGCTTCAAGTGTATAGGACGCCCCTGGCTAGTATTACTTACCATTTTTCTGTGTATTAAATGTCAGAGTGATATTTTTAATTAATTTACTGTAACTATTTTTACTTACACAGTGATGCGTCCAGAAAATGATTTGGGATGAAATGTTTATTTTATGGTTACCAAGAGCTGACGTGCCTTAAATGCTTACTGAAAATTAATGGTTTACATTTTTTAATGTGTGAAGGAACTCAGTAATAATAGCTGATAAAGAATGAAAGATGAATCAGGGTCGTCTTAACGCATAGGCCCGTTGGGCATTTGCCCGGGGGCCCACGAGCATAGGGGCCCCATGGGAATATGTTTATTTTTATATATATTATGTATATTTATTTTTTTATCCCTGCGGGGAAGGGGCCCAACACTATTTATTTGCCCGGGGGCCCAAACTGGTGTAAAGACGGCTCTAACCTGAATGGCAGTCTTCAAACACCAGTTCTTTAAACTGATGTTCTAAAATTCTTTTACTAAAGTACTGGAAAAGATTTCGTTATTACCGTTAATTATTGGGTTAAAATGTCTAACACAGCGTGTGTCATATCTTGTTGTTAGAATGTTAACTTTGGTTCTGTTTGATCTCGGTTTATGGCGTATTTTATTAATTTATTTTACTTTTGTATTATGTGTGTGTATGTATGTGTGCCTGTGTGTGTGGGTGGGGGGTCAGTAGGCGTGATGTTGGCATGTTCTAGACAACTATTTTTAGACTTAATTACGAGCTTAGGTGTATTTGTAAAATTAAACATAAACTCTTACAACCTTCGTATCGCAACATCACAACCGAACCTCACCGAGCGGGCATCGCTGTAAATGTAACGATTAACGCGGGCTTCCGGGTTGGACCTGTCAAAACCCACTTTGGTATCGGGCCACTCCACGATTAGGGGCTATTCCGTTTCACCGGCCAGGTAACAAGTCAGCAGTAAAGATCTCACCGTCAGTCGAGTCTGGGTAGGTAACTTCCCGTCGTTCCTGGCTCTCTTCTCGTGTTTGTTATGAGGCTTTGCTCATTTCATGCCATTTTCCACCAGGTGAGAATGGTCTTTATGCCTGTCTTTGACTCCTGAGGTTGGGGCTGGGCTGCAAGGGAACATGAACTCTCGTTTTGAATCACGCTCACGTGACAAGGGACCCACGCGGTCACGTGCATAGATGTCGTCTGTTAATTCTAAAATGTTGTTGTCCATTTAGCTCTTTAATAATAATAATGAGCAGCTTGGGTTCATCGCTTCATATAAAAATAGTAACACACAATAAGATACGACCTGACATTTTGTTGTTTAAATTAGTGGACCACAAATAATTTTTGCATAAATAATAACAAGTATTTATCATATCATCATCCCATATTCCGGGCCGAAAACTTCAGAAAAATCCAAAATAAACAAAAGGAATAAAATAAACATTGATATAAGAAAGCGTTGCTTTCAATATATAATATTCTCCTGAACGTTTTGTGGACATACATTTTGCAAGAATCAAATGGCACACAAACAAAGGATAGTCATCTACATTTATTTCAAAACGTGTCAAGATCAAATTTTATGTAAATCACCATTTTTAAAGTAATGAATGAGAATCAGCATATTTACTCTGATGTGAAATTGTAAATTGATAAAATTTGTTTGCCATTAGCTAAATGTTTAAATTGTTTGAATCCATTTAAAGTCCGAGAGATAGACTTTCTATTATATAAAAAATAATTTTTTAACCTAATCGAAATTAAATTGTTATAACGCTAACGATCGATTCTATATCTTATTCAACGAAACTTTACTTCAGCCTGAGCCTTCAGCTATCCTTTGATAATTAGTAAACAAGGCAGTAGAATCTTCAACCATGCAACATCAACACGTTAAAAGGCAGCTGTATTTTCATTTCTGCCATATCAACAAGTAAAGTACGTAGACTCGTATGTTTGTATTATCATCAACATACATAATTCCCGTGTAATGCTTCTTGGATGTAATGCTGTTAGGTTTTATAGTGCGCACCAAAAATTACTCCACCAAATATAACTCTTTTCGAACGTTCCGCATAAAATTGTTCAATATGATAATAAATGAATCAGATAAAAAATAAATAAAATAAATGAAAGTTCTGTATTACGTTATTTTTTAATCTGATGTGTATTTATTTTGAAAACTTCCGTCATTTTTGACGGGTGATACGCTAGTATAATATAATATCAAGCAAAGACAGCTAATTTATTTAAAGTATTTCAAATATGAGCGTAATTTGTTTCCATTACATTAATTAAAGGACAATCTTACAATTCCCGTACTTGGTACAACTTTTCTAGACCGAGACCTACGCTTCGATATTTATGTCCAGTCTGGTCAAGGTGACACTTTCCTCCCCATCCCCCTTTTTTCTTTGAAACCCCATGAAACAGACCGTGTTGCCGCGTCAGATTGATGGGAACTACCGGAAATTAATTTAAAACAAACGCCGCTGGTTAAATATAAGGGACTTTATTAATTAAAACAAAGACTCAAGAGATTTTCCCACATTAACATCCCACTTGTAGTGTACTGTTTGTTCTGTTAAGTTTCGAGCTTCTGTGTGCCTACATTTTGTTTGACAAATTTTGAAAGATCCTTCGTGAACAATCAGAGAATATATTTATTCGGTATTTTACTCGCTATGAAGATTGTACATTGCAGGCAAACAATTTATTACCTTTTTAATTGGAGTGTACCAGATTTCGGCTCCGGGTCTGGCAAATCCGGAATCCGGTCATTTTTACAAATACGGCTCCGGCAGGATTTCACTTCATAAAGCTGGACAAATCCGACTCGGGCCGGATTTCAAAATTTGAATCTTTATAGAGACTGATTTTCAAAATAAATATTTTGAGTATTTTCAGTGTATTATTTGTTAAATTTTATTTTAAATTAAAAAAAAACCCGTTAAAAAGTTGTTGACTATAAATCCTTTACATTTGAGACATAAATAAAATTATGTTCAATATAATTCGCACTGCACGACAGATTAGCATAAACATTTACAGATCGGAAAAATATTATAAAGTTATGTTCAATATAATACGCACCGCGCGTTCAAATTAGTACGCACCGCGCGTTCAAATTAGTACGCACCGCGGGACAGACTAGCAAAATCATTTACATGCTACATAGCGATAAATATGGATAATCTAAAAATTCATTACTTTAATTAAAGTACATTCGATCGATGTGAAATTTTGACACATCATTTTTATCGTCCCCACGAGTCTGCCTGCAAAATTTCAGCTCGATAGGATACGGGGAAGTGGGTTAAAAACCGATCCAAAGTTTTTGCGACAAGCAATCAAGCAAAGAGACACCACGAGTTAATATAAAGAATTTTTTTTAAAAATAGATTTTACCCTCATTCGTTTCTTATTTTAGTTACATAAAATAACTTAATACCGTTTTCGTTTTAATTCTAGAAATATTATTATTGAATATCTTATTTTACATACAGATTTTAATGTAAGAACGAAATACAGCGGGTAGGGAGGGCATACACCAAGTCATTCAGTATATTTAATAAGTTTTATGTTCATTTTATGTTTACACTCTATTCAAATGGGGTAGTTCAATCGATAATATATTTAGTTAGGACTTTCCACTTGTTGTACTCTTTTTATATTAAGTTTTAAATTTTAATTTTGACAATGTTGTATTTAATGTTGTGTGTTCCGTGGAAGTGACATCTTGCCGATATGTTTGTTATTTGTTTGTGACCTTGATCAGGTTTCCTCTTAACTTATTTTACGCAGGTCTTTTAGCCTGTTTATATAAGTCAAGTAGAAGTATTTCATTTTTTTGTTTATGTGTGAATGTTAAATAATAACCTGAGATAGGGGGTGCGAGTGCAACTATGTGTGTGTGTTTGCAAACGTGGGGAGATGTATGGTGGCCTCTAGTGATTGTGAGGTTGCTAACAGGTGGGTTTCTGGTTGTCACTATGTGGGATGTGTGGTTGAACTAGGGGGATGTGTGGTTGCCATTAGGTGGAGCAGTTGGAAGGCTCTAATGAGGTGTGTGGTTGCCACTAGGTTAAGTCTATGGTGCCACAATTTCATGAGTGAATGTTCGTTTCACCTCTCACTACAGAAAGTGGATTGTGCAAAAGTGAAGGTAGAAAACAATAAATACAGCAATAGTAATAAGAATTTTAATTGCATTTCACCGCTGACCATAAATTTACTACCTAAATTTATTGCTGACGTTAATGATAATCGTGTTTTGTAAATATGATTGATGATGGCAGTTTTACGATTTCAACCATTATTTTTTTCTGCTGGTTAATTAAACTTTTTATTGATACAAATTTTTATATACATTATTATTTGAACTAATTCTATCTCAGCTTTTTATAAATTATTAAATCTAAAAATATGCAAATGACATCAATTTGTATGCAAAATAGAAAGAAAAGACATAACCAGTGATTACAGATTGTGTCACGTTAGTTTTAATCCTTGTCATATTTTATCATTAAAACTAAAGCATTTTTCTTATCTATACAGACGTTTCTTCTATACAGAAGATTATTGCGTCCACATTATTGCCGGTCTGTTGGCATGTGATGTAGCGTTCACGAGGCACACGTTTCGAACCACTGACCATTGTTACGCAAGCCGAGCGCGCATGCCACTCGACCACCGTACCTCAACGTATAGAAAAACCATGGAAATTTTGATTTAGCAAGCTGGATAGTTTGGCAACAAGAACTAAAAAATCCGACTGCTTTTTAAAATGTTCACGAAATTTTACGTGTCACTGGATGTTTACTATTTTTTATTTTAAAAAAATCGTTGATATGTTTTAATTTTTCCTCCTTCTTAAACCATTGCAGCAACTAATCAGCTAACTGATAATGCTGTAATTTTCTCTTGTATCGTGGTAACGAGAACACCGTGACCTGTCTGGCCTTGCAAACAGAACCTCTGCCAAGTGGTGCAGTAGGGTTTATAAATATATTTTATTAAATCAAGTTATGTATAGGCCTGACGAGACGTCACAGAACAATAACTTAAAGTTACCCTTAAACATACCCTGTTTTAACAACATATATTTATTTACCTAAATTGCCTGGTTGCAGTCTCAACCATATTTTGTTCAGTTGGCGCTATGCGCTCTGAACGAGAACCGCTGCCAAGTAGTGCAGTTGGATGTATGCACTCTGAACGAGAACCGCTGCCAAGTAGTTCAGTTGGATGTATGCACTCTGAATGAGAACCGCTGCCAAGTAGTTCAGTTGGATGTATGCACTCTGAACGAGAACCGCTGCCAAGTAGTTCAGTTGGATGTATGTACTCTGAACGAGAACCGCTGCCAAGTAGTTCAGTTGGATGTATGCACTCTGAACGAGAACCGCTGCCAAGTAGTTCAGTTGGATGTATGCACTCTGAACGAGAACCGCTGCCAAGTAGTGCAGTTGGCTCTAGGCGTACTGTCTGAATAGGAAATTATGAGATTTGAAAAGTGACCAAGAGATTCTTCATCTTACTTTTTAAACTTTCCCGAATTGCCACGTCATCGGGTTCGTCTTAATCAAGGAGACCGAACATGATAGGCTCAAGAGGGAACCTGTCTTCATTCAACTTTCACTCGCCAAGAGGAAAAATAATTATCGTAGAAAATGTCTTGTGTTTCGTCCATGTTAATCTAACCCAGCTATGGGACATGCCGACTGCTGGAACGGTGTCTTCATTGTCCGGCTACACGCTACCAGCTAGAGGATAGAATACTTCTTAAAAAATGCAACATAATTTTTTGTTAGAAAGTCATCTTGATGAGAAATGGTAAAAAAATGAATCATTTAAAACACACGGCGGAAAAACAACAAGAAGAACTATAAAGAGTTAAACGAAAAGAAAGTCTCTTGTAGTCAATGCCAGTCTCATACCTCGATATGCGTAATTAATCTGTTCCGGGGTGGCTTTCGTATATTGGATCTTTCGTATCTCGAACAAAGATTTACATTTAAAATACCTAATCCGTTCCACGCCACACAGAAACAAAACTAAAAGGTGGAAAATATCATGGCATGGTAAACTATAGACAATAAAGTAGGACTCTTCAATCCTTAAAATTGCACATTATAAAGCAAAAAAAAAGTAATAATAAGACAATAAAAACAATAAGATAAATGAAAAATAATATGTATACAAATGAGAATTTTTGCCTTTCCAGTGAGGCAATTAATTATTAATTTATTAAAAGCCATGGACATAAAATACGCTTTTCCAAAGATTTCACGAAAATATTCACAAATTTAGGACACCAACACAGTGAATAAAGCATGCATGACACGCACGAACACACAGTTGCGACACCGCAATAGGGCTGGAATTAACCGATAGGAGATCAGAACTATTCATGGCACTTTGAATGACGTCACGTTATTTCCAGTGTTCTCAGCTGTGAGTTTCTTGGATTTTTTTCATATCTTGAAACAAAAAATTATTTCAGTGGCCTTTCGTATCTTGGATCTTTCGTATCGTGGATCTTTCGTATCTTGGATCTTTCGTATCTCGAGATACCGCTGTATATGTTTGTGGTTTTAGTCAAGTAATAAGAGCTAAGTCAACTTATGAGGGTCAAGTCAAATGATGAAGGTTAATTCAAATGTCGAGGGTTAAATCAAGTGACGAGGGTTAAGTCAAAATATCGAGGGTTAAGTCAATTGAGGGGGTTAAGTCAAATGTTGAGGGTTAAGTCAAGTGAGGAGGGTTATGTCAAGTAACAAGGGTTAAGTCAAGTGAGTAGGGTTATGTCAAGTAATGAGGGTTAAGTCAAGTGCCCAAGGTTAAGAATTGCTAAAAGGTCAAAACGTTTGATTAACGTTGATATGTATGCGATTACCAATTGTCGTTTCAAAACCTTCGTTCTAACTGGTCATCCCTTGAACGAATTTCTGTTCAGATGTAACTAGACTGATGAAAACAGACTCAATTTATCATTTATGTTATTTTTTTTTAAAGTGTTGTTTCCAGTGAGAGATTATATGATGTTGATGATGTCACTCGCCATCGGTGTTTACCGACTTGCCCCAGGTTCCAGTTTATTTTTGTAATTGTTAAGAAGTGGCTATCGATAAATACGATTTGGTCAAAGGTTAACAAATTGATCAGAAAACATTAATCGTGTTAATACAGCAGATTAATGCCGAACAAATGTGAGAAATGTCAATGCGAGTTCACGGCTCGGTTTTTTTTAAAAATAATATTTTTATTCCATTATTTATTATCGTGAACATTAAAGCTAAAATATGTATTTAAATTTTAAATTGTAATAATGTTGGGTCAAATATTTACTCATCTACAATGCATAAATTATAAATAGCTTGCAACAGAATGATGTTGTTTTATTTAAGCGTAGTATATTGATTATCTCCCCTTTCTACGTCTTGCTCTCATTAACTATTGCCGCCCTGTAAGTAGGGTTGCCAGATGTCCGGTTTTGTACCGGACTGTCCGTTTTTATCGTTATTTTTCCAGCGGAAAAATGGAAGCAATACCGGACATTTTACATTTAAATAGTGTGCCATCGACAAAATTAGACACTAGTGTCCGGTATTTTTGAGACAGCCACCTGGCAACCCTACGTTCAAGTCCCCTCAACTTTGTTTCTTACACTGAGGAATTAAGACAAAGAGACAAGGTAAGACATTATCAT
Source organism: Ampullaceana balthica (assembly GCA_944989445.1). Lineage (NCBI taxonomy): Eukaryota > Metazoa > Mollusca > Gastropoda > Lymnaeidae > Ampullaceana > Ampullaceana balthica. The sequence goes on along the minus strand of CALYLW010000170.1, from coordinate 663,194 downwards.
TTTCAATGGAAGAATAAAGAAGGAAAAAGAAAAAAGCTAAAACTTTGTACAATCAGGTGTAATTGTTGATGACGTCACCATAACTTCTCTAAGAAATCTAGTGTAAAGAAATAATCACGTGAAGCGGTAAGGGAGGGAATCCACGGATTTCTAATTGGGCAATACGTTTGTGCCACATTTTATAAAAATAAAAATAACGGCCATTAATTAGGGTAAAAAAAACTTCTTGCTTTATTGATGATTAATTTGTCTCTAAAAAATGTGACGTTTATACATATAGAGAGAGAGTGTCAGTTCTAGAAGTTTCATTTTCTACATCTCACCATGTGTGTGCGCATGTGTGTGTGGGGGGTGAGGGGGTGAGGGAGGGTGAGAAGCGTTAGCGCATATTTCAGATCTTTTCACAAAACCGTTTGCTCTCTCTCACTTTATCTGTAGACTGTAAACATGTAATTCTGTTTAATAATGACGCGTCCTTAATGACGTGCCTATAACTTTATTTGAAAATTCATTTGCAAATATTACATTTGTAACAACTAGCTTCTTTGAATTTTATCATTTGTATATTTCATAGCTTAAGTCTAAATATTATTATCAATTTATTTAATTGCAGTTTTATTTCGTCATCTTTAAAAGCTAAATCTTCTACAGCTACTTAATTTAGATCTTTATATTGATGCTGTCTTTCCACAGATCTTTCCACGCATCTTATCTTATCTTATCAATACAGACGCTCCTTCTATGCAGAAGATAATTGCGTCCACAGACCGTGACAGATGATCTGTTGGCAAGTGATGCAGCGTTCACAGGCCACGGCTTTGTGGGTTCCACGCATTACCCAGCCGCTTAACTAGTGTTAGGTATCCATTAGGAGCTGGGTGACTCAGGGACGCCCTAGGCCCGGGAACAAATCCTTGCCTTGACATGGATTCGAACCCGTGACCATCGGTACGCCAGTCGAGCGCGCTGCCACTCGATCACCGCGTCCCCACGCATCTTTCCACGCATCTTTCCACGCATCTTTCCACGCATCTTTCGGAGCAGCTTGTAATTTCCACTCATTAATCCCCATCAAATTTTACAACAATTTAATTCATAATTGGTTTTCTTTTTTCCCCCATAAAATGTTGAAATAACTGTTTCTGTCATCTTCTGCCTCTTTCCCCTTATTGTGTCTGACAGGTTTAATGGACAGCCTGTCACGCTGTACGACAATTTCCCCTTATTGTGTCTGACAGGTTTAATGGACAGCCCGTCACGCTGTACGACAATTTCCCCTTATGTTATCTGACAGGTTTAATGGACAGCCTGTCACGCTGTACGACAATTTCCCCTTATTGTGTCTGACAGGTTTAATGGACAGCCCGTCACGCTGTACGACAATTTCCCCTTATTGTGTCTGACAGGTTTAATGGACAGCCCATCACGCTGTACGACAATTTCCCTTTATTGTGTCAGACAGGTTTAATGGACAGCCCGTCACGCTGTACGACAATTTCCCTTTATTGTGTCAGACAGGTTTAATGGACAGCCCGTCACGCTGTACGACAATTTCCCTTTATTGTGTCAGACAGGTTTAATGGACAGCCCGTCACGCTGTACGACAATTTCCCTTTATTGTGTCAGACAGGTTTAATGGACAGCCCGTCACGCTGTACGACAATTTCCCCTTATTTTATCTGACAGGTTTAATGGACAGCCCGTCACGCTGTACGACAATTTACCCTTATTGTGTCTGACAGGTTTAATGGACAGCCCGTCACGCTGTACGACAATTTCCCCTTATTTTATCTGACAGGTTTAATGGACAGCCCATCACGCTGTACGACAATTTCCCCTTATTGTGTCTGACAGGTTTAATGGACAGCCCGTCACGCTGTACGACAATTTCCCCTTATTTTATCTGACAGGTTTAATGGACAGCCCGTCACGCTGTACGACAATTTCCCCTTATTTTATCTGACATGTTTAATGGACAGCTCGTCGCGCTGTACGACAATTTACCCTTATTGTATCTGACAGGTTTAATGGACAGCTCGTCGCGCTGTACGACAATTTACCCTTATTGTATCTGACAGGTTTAATGGACAGCCCGTTACGCTGTACGACACTTGCAATAATCTACCCGTCCATTCAAGATCATATGTTAAATGCAGTCTTACTTTTTGATGGGATGTGAGACTAACAGTGAAAAAATTTTGAGACCAACTTCAGACCAATTGTGAGACTAAATGTGAGACAAATTATTAAAAGACTAATCGTGAGACTAAATGTGAAGCTAACAGTGAGGTTAACTCTAAGACTAAATGCGAGACAAAATGTGAGACTAAATGTGAGACTAAATGTGAGACTAACTGTGAGAATAACTGTGAGATTAACTGTGAGACTAACTGTGAGAATAACTGTGATACTAAATGTGATACTAAATGTGATTAACCGTGCGACTAACTGTGAGACTAAATGTGAGACTATCTGTGAGACTAAATGTGGTACTAAATGTGATTAACCGTGTGACTAACTGTGAGACTAACTGTGAGACTAATGTGAGACTAAATATGAGACTAACTATGAGACTAACTGTGAGACTAAATGTGAGACTAAATGTGAGACTAAATGTGAGACAAACTGTGAGACTAAATGTGAGACTAAATATGAGACTAAATGTGAGACTAAATGTGAGACTTAATGTGAGACTAAATATGAGACTAACTATGAGACTATATATGAGACTAAATGTGAGACTAAATGTGAGACAAACTGTGAGACTAAATGTGAACTAAATGTGAGACTAAATGTGAGACTAAGTCAACCAATTCATCAGTGGTGCAGTATGAGGAAATGTGTTTTTTAAATAAATAATTTCAGATATAATTTGAAAAAATTTGTTTATCAGTACCCTTGATAAGTGGCTAGGCTTAGCTTAACCGTTGTTAACTAGATTATTATCTAAATAAGAATTAAAACTCACGTAGAAGGCTGTATACGTTCAACAAGGCTAGATTTTAATTACTAATCTGATGTTTATAAAGTTGATTGGCAACTGCGTGTCAAATAGTTGACCAGCTTTGTTGCCATCCATCTCTTGGGTATGGAACGTATTTTTAATTGAAATTGTAATTATGAAATAGGAGGCGACTGAATTAGTTTATGGGATAAAAAAAAATTTTTTTTTAATCTTACTGTTATGAAAAGTGGCAAAATCTCCCGAAGGCACGAAGAAACTCTAGCTCAATGTACAGACTTATATTTTTTTAAATAAATTTGTGTACATTTTTAAATCCTTTATATTAACTCGTGGTGTCTGCTTGCGCCCTTGATTGCTTGCTTGCTTGTCGCCAAAACTTAAGGATTTATAGTCAAAAACTTGGTTTTTTACGGGTTTTTAAAAAAATCCTTTATATTAACTCGTGGTGTCTGCTTGCTTGCACCCTTGAACCCTTGCAACCTTGTCGCCAAAAACTTTGGATCAATTTTTAACCCACTTCCTCGTAAGCTAGCGAGCTGAAATTTTGCAGGCAGTTTTGTACAGATGATAAAAACAATGTATCAAAATTTTAGATTGATCCTATTTACCGTAATTGAATAATTGATTTTTTAGATTATTTTATTTATTCCTATGTGTCATGTTATTTTTTGAGATAGAGTGTAAGAGTGCGCATTATATTGAACAAAGTTTGTGTCGCGCAATAAGGTGCGTATTTTATTGACAACTCTTTTTATAAACATATTCCTGATCGTTGCGCATTGTATTAAACATGTTTTACGACACAACTACAATTTTGTATTGTTGGATGGTCTTGCGCTGCGTATTATAATGAACATTCTTTTAGTTACGTCTCTTACATAAAGGATGTATAGTCAAAAACTTGGTTTTTTACGGTTTTTTTAAAATTAAATCCTTTATAATAACTTTTGGTGTCTGAGCTCTTGATTGCTTGCTTGCCGAAAAAAACTTTCGATCGATTTGAACCCACTTCCTCGTAAGCTAGCGAGCTGACATTTTTCAGGCAGTACTCGTGCCGATGATTAAAATGATGTATCAAACTATCAGATCGATCGCATGTACTGTAATTAAATTAATGAATTTTTTAGATTAACTTTATTTATCTCAATGTAATATGTTGGGTTTTTTTTTGTTGCTATAGTGTCGTGGTGCGTATTATGTTGAACAACCTTTCCTGTCGCGCAATAAGGTGCGTATTTTATTAAAAACACTTTTTATAAACATATTCCTGATCGGTGCGCATTAAATTAAACATGTTTTACGACACATAACTACAATTTTGTATTTTTGGATGGTCTTGCGCTGCGTATTATAATGAACATTCTTTTAGTTACGTCTCGTACATAAAGGATTTATAGTCAAAAACTTGGTTTTTACGTTTTTTTTATTAAACATGTTTATTTATTTTTTCAAGTAAGTAGGTAATGCTATAAAATGATTAAATATCGTATTTAACATTTACACATTTGTATTACCAGTTGTTGTTTTTTTAAAGAGAAAGTGTTATTTAGATTGTTAATTTAAATTCATAATCTTGGTTGGTGCCCCTATAACTGAATCATTTTTTCTCTCTCTTGAAACGTAGGTTTTTTGTATGATTCAAAGGAGCAGCGACAATCAGAAACTCAAAAGTTGTGTTTTGTTTTTTTTAAAGTCATTCTTCTATTGTGACAATGACATGTGACATGTCTTCTAGACAACCTTCGGGTGACATTACTTCTTCCCACATCAATGGATTGCAGAATACGAAAACCTTGACTTTAAGTCACAGCCATACAATTTGGTGATGTTAGTTTATAAAATAAGTTATTTTCAATTTAATGTGATCCTTTCTGTGGTCAGTTCTGGCGAACTTAGTTACTTCTGAGCGTATACGAGAAAAATGAGCACGTGATTCACAAGGGGGATTACTCCAGCAGACTCGGGCTGCACGCATAGCTTAAGCTCATCACTTCCTCCACTGTGGACCACACATCATCTAAGCAATTTCCATTTCAAAGACATCGCTGATTGAGAAACAACACTGCGGCAATTCAGCAACGCAAACAAACACGCCCGGACCACCCTCTCCCCGGTCGGCTGTGCCAGTTGCCCATGCTACATTTCATTGTTGGATTGTCTTCTGATTCGGTTGAAATATTCCCGCCAGTGATTCGTACCTAGGATGTGGGTACCGTTGCGCTGGAAGAAAAGGAAAGTTTATTGCTTTCATGACGTAAATGGCTGGCTGGCTTACAAAAGTGAGTAACGTATTTGTTTTTTTGCGTTTTGGTTTGTTCTCTTGAACCATCGTTCGCATCAACATTGCTGGAGAATGGAGTCTCGTGAGGGAAGGGGGGAGAAATATCTTACTTGATGTTTCTATTAGCAGTTGCAGTTTTAAATATAACATAAAATTTTAATTTTTTTTTATAAAAAAGATTTTCTGTACTTTAATTTAGTTATTAAATTTATAAATTTATAATGTTTCAGTTGAATTGAGATATAGCAGATTACATATATTTCAATGTTCATTTTATTTGTTTGAAAACATGTTTTTCTCAAAAGTTAAATGTATGATTTCTGACAGCAGTAAGTGCTAATACAATGTAACAATATCACTAGCTGCCACTATCGACTTACAATTTAATTCTTGAACTGTCAGCTTCTCTCCTTCTATAAAGTTGATAAAAGACTAAATGTAAACCATAGTTGCACTATTTAAAGGCATGGCATAAACATCGCAGACAAGTTTGAAAAGCGACATTGTACCATTATGTGGTCATGCAATTAGTTGAAACTATCGACCTTATTGCTGTTACTACAATTTCCTGAATTTTTCTTGAAATTGAAATTGTATCTTTTCATTTAATAAATATGGCGAAACACTAGCTTCTGCTTCATTTTTCTTTGGTTCAAGGTATTAGCTTCTAATTTTTTTAACCTGGACCAACTTCCAGATTAAATTAACACCTGAATTTTTCCTTTGCTTTTTAGTTGCAATTTATACAATGTCTAGCAAGGCTGTAAGCTTTAAGACCATGACTCTTGTAGTAAACCTCCCATCACCAACATATCAAGATTCCTGTCATAAGAAGTCATGATCACTTCTCTGAGCTCCATTACCACAATTGTTTGCCTACATATCACCATAAGAAGTTATGATCACTTCTCTGAGCGCCATTACCACAATCGTTTGAGTTGTTTGCCTACATATCAGATAAGGTAGTTCCTTCTTTTCACGCTTTCAATGATTTTAAAACTAGACGCATGTCCAATGTCCATGGCAATACATTCGGACAGTCTTCCTGTAAGCGCTGGTCTGTTCCTGTAAGCGCTGGTATGTTTTTGTGAGCGCTGGTCTGCTCCTGTAAGCGCTGGTCTGTTCCTGTAAGCGCTGGTCTGTTCCTGTAAGCGCTGGTCTGTTCCTGTAAGCGGTGGTCTGTTCCTGTAAGCCCTGGTCTGTCCCTGTAAGCGCTGGTATGTTTTTGTGAGCGCTGGTCTGCTCCTGTAAGCGCTGGACTGTTCCTGTAAGCGCTGGTCTGTTCCTGTAAGCGGTGGTCTGTTCCTGTAAGCGGTGGTCTGTTCCTGTAAGCGGTGGTCTGTTCCTGTAAGCGCTGGCCTGCATGTTGACGGTGAGAACAAAGCAAACAGCCCACTTCCCTAACACGACGCCTCTAACCCAACGATTGCGCTGCACTGGCAGGGTTACAAGTGAAAGGCCGTTTGATCCAGCGGCTTATGCATTATAACATCCACTCATTAGGACGAGCTTTCCCCACAGGAAATTCACGAAGGCCGTGCCAATCGCCTTCACTCAGAACAAACTTTTTAACAAGAGAAAAAACGGGGCTGGGGGAAAAAAATCAGTTTTATAAGGAGCCGAGCTGGAGTGTGTGGAGAGGGAGGGGGGACGTCACTCTATAAATTAATCAATTTTTTTAACATTTAAAAGGGCGCTTTCCTGGGATAAGTGTGTGGGGTGAATCTCAATGTCTTTTTGGGGGAGGTAATGGACAAGTCAGAGTCTGGGTGAGAGGAAGGGAGGACGGCTGTTGGAGATGAAGACATATTAATCAAAGTTCAACTTTTACATCTCTGTCATTTGTCAGGTGAAATAATATATAGCCATTAACTGTACGCATACTAGTCATATCATAATAAATATTTCGTTTCCATTACTAATAAAACAATGTTCTTTTTTTATAATTCTTTCCTGAAAGTTTTATTTCATATTGAATGTGTTGGTATTACAGTAACGAATGATGGTGTTTTAATTAGAGTCACGAGCGACTGTGTTAGAATTAGAGTCACGAGTGACTGTGTTAGAATTAGAGTCACGGGTGACTGTGTTAGAATTAGAGTCACGAGTGACTGTGTTAGAATTATAGTGACGCGTGACTGACTGAACCTTTCACGATTTACTCTGGAGCCTCCGATATTTCCAGCAAAAGACATGGGAAATTGGGAAGTATATTGATTTTAATGTTTTCGCAATGACTGTCGCATCCAAAGATGCTATTGGGGTAGTAAATTTAAGTTCATTAAAATTGGAAGGGTGTGGGTTGGGTAAGTGTTGTAATAACGAATGCAAATAACATATACCTCTTTTGTATCGCTCTTTTGGCTTAAATCATTAAGTCAATGTGCTTTATAACAATCTATCCCAACTTCACTAACTTAGTCTGTATACCTCACGTAGCCCTAATTGTTTATATAAATGTCTGTATTTGAAACATAACATAAAGTTTTATAGTTGCCCATTTATTACACCTTATACTGATGATTAATAATTTCCTGTATATTGAAAACTAATATATAGAAATTATAATTACCGTATATACTCGTTCTATAGACCCGTTCGTTCATAAGCCGTCCCCCCACCCCCTCTTTTGGAAGAGAAAAGTATTAACATTTTGTAACCCGCTCGCAAGCCGACCCCCAGAAAATCATGGAACAGCTTTTAAAAAAATGGTACCAAAAAAGAAATAAATAATATAATCGGTCAATATGACTATTTACTTTGTATCACCTATCTTTGTCTTTTAGCTCTTGTTAGGCAAGAGTTACCAGTATGTAAAAAAAATCTTTGGTAAACAGTGGCGAAAGCGCGTACATTAAAATTCGTTGTTGAAAACAAAATTTGTAAAACAATTTATTAAAACATTCACAAAAATAAATAAAATGACTAAATAAGGTAAGAGCAGATGTGTATTATTATATTATAGCTTCTGGTAGAGCAGTCGAATCTTGTAGAATGTAGAAAAGGATCTTGGTGATCTACAATAAAAACACCGATATTCAATGTACATGCAGAAATCACCCATGACCCGCTCACAAGCCGACCCCCCAACTTTTCACCCTAAATTTTGTCAAAAAAAGGTCGGCTTTAGAACGAGTATATACGGTACTTTAGAACGAGTATGTACGGTACTTTAGAACGAGTATATACGATACTTTAGAACGAGTATATACGGTACTTTAGAACGAGTATATACGATACTTTAGAACGAGTATATACGATACTTTAGAACGAGTATATACGGTACTTTAGAACGAGTATATACGGTACTTTTAGAACGAGTATATACGGTACTTTAGAACGAGTATATACGGTACTTTAGAACGAGTATATACGGTACTTTAGAACGAGTATATACGGTACTTTAGAACGAGTATATACGGTACTTTAGAACGAGTATATACGGTACTTTAGAACGAGTATATACGGTACTTTAGAACGAGTATATACGGTACTTTAGAACGAGTATATACGGTACTTTAGAACGAGTATATACGGTACTTTAGAACGAGTATATACGGTACTTTAGAACGAGTATATGCGGTACTTTAGAACGAGTATATATGTACTTTAGAACGAGTATATACGATACTTTAGAACGAGTATATCCGGTACTTTAGAACGAGTATGTCAGGTACTTTAGAACGAGTATATCCGGTACTTTAGAACGAGTGTATCCGGTACTTTAGAACGAGTGTATCCGGTACTTTAGAACGAGTATATACGGTACTTTAGAACGAGTATATCTGGTACTTTAGAACGAGTATATCCGGTACTTTAGAACGAGTATATACGGTACTTTAGAACGAGTAGATACGGTAATAAAACTTTGCAAACAATCTACACTTAAGAAAACATGCAGACATTTCTATGGGGGACAAAGTTCCTTGTTTAGGTAGATTAAAGATTAAATTCCACCAATTAACAGCTGTTCATTGACTCCATCCATGTAGGCAGTAGGAATATCTTTATGATGATGAATCGACCTGATCATATTCCAACACTGGATTCAAGCATGTCGTTATGGAATCTGGCTAAAGTCATTTAGCGTCCTGATATCAACTACATTTTTTCCGAAAAACTTCTAGCCCCCCCCCCTCCCCCCGTTCTTTGCTCGAGACAAAAAATGTAACAATTATTTTTAATGATCTGTTAAGTGAATCGTTTATCAATACCAGGACCAAATAATCTCATCCTAATCAACGCTCCACCCCACCCCTTCCAAATTAAAGTCATACAAGTTCTTAAAACAATATATTATCCATTTCTTTTGCTAATGACCATATTCCTTTGTCTGAGATTTTACGTGCGACTTTTTAAATTTAATTTTGTGATTATGTCCGTACATATTAGGTTCTTCTACTGTCTAATGACACCAAACTATTGCTTTAAGTAATGACACCAAATAATGGTTTTGTGTTATGATATCAAACAAAAGCGTGGTGCAATGGCACAAAACAAAAGGATTGGAATGACATCAAACAATATCTTGGGATAATGACATCAAACAATATCTTGCGGTAATGAAATATAACAATAGTTGGGATAATGACATCAAACAATATCTTGGGATAATGACATCAAACAATATCTTGCGGTAATGAAATATAACAATAGTTGGGATAATGACATCAAACAATATCTTGGGATAATGACATCAAACAATATCTTGCGGTAATGAAATATAACAATAGTTGGGATAATGACATCAAACAATATCTTGGGATAATGACATCAAACAATATCTTGCGGTAATGAAATATAACAATAGTTGGGAGCAATATTGGGATAATGACATCAAACAATATCTTGGGATAATGACATCAAACAATATCTTGGGGTAATGAAATATAACAATAGTTGGGATAATAACATCAAACAATATCTTGGGGTAATGAAATATAACAATAGTTGGGATAATAACATCAAACAATATCTTGGGGTAATGAAATATAACAATAGTTGGGATAATAACATCAAACAATATCTTGGGGTAATGAAATATAACAATAGTTGGGATAATGACATCAAACAATATCTTAATGTAATAAGTTAATAAGATCAAACAATTAAATCAAGGAAAGTTTTCGGTAATGCTATGAAATAGTAATTTCTATAGTTTTGGCAAATATATTTGAATATTGATAGTAACAACAGTCTGCACATGTTTATTTAGGACCTATTTGGTAAATGTCCATTTAATAAACTTTAATTAGACCAGATTTAAATATTTCTAAAATGTCATCAATTAATTTTAATCATGCTATATTCAATAGTCTAAAAATTAATTACCGTATATACTCGTTCGCAAGCCGACCTTTTTTGGACAAAATCTAGGGGAAAAAGTGGGGGGGGGGTCGGCTTATGAGTGGGTCATAGGTGATTTCTGCATGGATATAGAATATCGGTGTTGTTTTTGTAGATTGTAGATTATCAATGTCCTTTTCTACATTCTACAAGATTCGACTGCTCTATCAGAAGCTGTAGTATATTATGAAAGTTCAGCACTTACCTTATTTAATCATTTTATTTATTTTTGTGAACGTTTTAATAAATTGTTTTACAAATTAATTTTTCAACTACGGATTTAAATGTACGCGCTTTCGTCACTGTTTACCAAATGATTTTTTTTAAAAATACCGTTAACTCTTGCTTAACAAAGAGCAGAAAGACAAAGATAGGCCGTACAAAGTAAACAATCATAATGACCGATTTAGCTTGTAGTTTTTAAAAAAATATGTACCATTTTTTTAAAGCTGTCCTATTTTGGTCGCTTGCGATCGGGTTATACACTTTTAATATTTTCTTCCAAAAGTGTCGGCTTATGACGAACAGGCTTAGAACGAGTATTACGGTTTTAACCAAACTTTTGGAGCTTATTTAAATGAACTTCTTTTTTTTAAAAATCAAATGCTCATTATATAATATTTTAATAGTCTAAATTGTTAAACTTTCCTTAACGGTATAGTTTAATTAATAAGTTAAGTGATAGAAATAAGATATTTAAAATTTTAAGAGATTGTCATATATAAAATACTTTAACATTTGCTAGATATAAAGTGATCACAACCTTGCACCAGCATGAATGACCTCCCTTTATAAAAAAAACCTTATCGAATTAAGGTATTAGAGCTTTTAAGGCTTAAGGTAACAAAATATTTGCAATGCATAATTTTTATTTGTTTTTATTTATATGACAATTTATAAATCAATTTACTAATTTGCAGGGCCTTTAATTAAAATGTAAGCTAAATTTAAGCTTTTCTTATTTCCGAATGGCATACGCAATATTATAATACTTAATAATAATAAATGACTGTTAATTCACTGAGTGCATACATAACGCTCTGTATCCAAATATAGTTCTGACAATAAGTTCAGTAAAACATGTGGATTTGCTTTACCTCATAATCCCAGTGACAATAAAAACAGATGTGTTTTGGAATGGCAATGTGATACCTAAAATCACCGATTCCACCCAGACTCGTGGCAACAACCTCATGAATTTTTCACAAATGTCAAACACCGTCCACCACTTCACATTGTGACAGGTGACAGTGGTTCACTTCTATGTATGACACACTCAACGCTAGACACGTCCCATCAATATTTGCCTCGCAACACCTTTCTTCTCTTCGCTGTTGGCTTTGTTCATGTAGCATTGATCTGGGTAAAAGGGGCTCAAATCTTTACTATGACCACAAACATATCACACGTCGCTGTCTACAGAATTCATAATTAATGTATATCATCTGTTATGTATCAAGTTGGTGTCCATCACACGGCATTTCGTTTCTCTATATACGGAGATTCCCGATACATGATTTGTCTAAAAAATATTGTTTAAATTCTTTTCTCTTACAATCAGTCTAGAGTCTAGACTTTGCTCCATGAAGAATTTATTCCGGCAATGCTTACCTTCCAACACGTGTCTTTCTCTCTTTTTTAGCATCACAACAATAAAAATTCAATAATACATGGGTATGAATGCTGGTAACTAACGTCCAGTAAAACAATGTTATCTCTGGAAACAATTAGATTTAATTTTCTGTAATTAAAAATTTATAGCAAACTTTCACCAAAAAAAGCAGCCATCGGTATTACTTACCAATATTTTGAAAATAGGTTGTGCAACTTTTTTTTCTTCAAAATCTGATGACGTAAACTTAATATTTCTTAGGTAGCGTTCATCTGCTAAAAAAATTAATTTGACGCTATTTAAACATTTATTAGGTAGCTGTATTCTGCACACCAACTAGTTTGACGTAACCTAGACATTTTATGTCACTTTAATCTAAAAAAACCAAAAAAAACTTACTAAACTTTGAGACGCAAAAGCCAGTTAACATTTTCCAAACGAATGTTTTGACTGAATTTCTGTATAGACTTGACAAATATTTAAAAAAACTCAACACCTTAAAAAAGTTACTGAACACTAATTACGTCATAGCCTATGGTTGAGCCATTCTGGACACAATGATAGCATTGTTCTTTATAAACATGAACAAAAGTTCAGCTATCATATTCCTCTGTAAAGATATGAAGATAGGGCGCTTTTGTGGCCAAGTATTATGATTAACGATATCGCCTGACCGATTCTGTCATTGATGGTATCATTAGACAGTACTGTAGTTTCGATTTTTAAATAGTAGAAATACACACTCCAAGCTTAAAACTGGTTATTTTCCACAAAGATTTTCTCTTTTCTTTATATTTAACTTTATCGTTTTTATGCCAGACCCGGCTACTTCATCCATCTCTATGTACAACACCGAAGTAAACATACAGACCCGGCTACTTCATCCATCTCTATGTACAACACCGAAGTAAACATAAACGTTGTTTTTAATGTACACGTCTAGACAAATCTTGTTGTATTTCCTTATTTTATTTTTGTATCAGAGCTTTCTTAATGTCAGTCTTTTTCTTTAAATTATTTAAAGCTAGATACGTCCCAGGGGCAAAGTATTCGCCGCAGACTTGCTCAAAGATAGTGCAAAGAAAGGGGAGGGGAATAGAACGGACACAAACTACAGCACCAAGAAATCAGAACAACGCGAATGAACATGGGGGAGGGGGGGCATCGCTGACGTATTGATGGTCTCGAGACATGCGCACTGCGGTTAGCTACCTGTCCACTCCCTGAACCAACCTAGCATGCCAACCATAAACTGTGATTGGCCGACCCTAGCGAGGGTCAGCTATGTTTACAAAAAAGGGGGGGAAAGAACGGGCACAAAAAAATATTTAAAAAATTAATAATAATATTTTTTCCGATGAGGCTTGAACCAAGTACCTTTCGCGTGTAAGGCGGGTGTGATAACCACTACACAACGAACCACATGTTAATCTGTGAAGGAACAACGCAAGTGAACGCAAAATGCATATTGGTCTTGAGACATGCCGACCCCCATCTTTTGAACCCCTTTACTTGATTGGTCGACCCCAGCGAGGTTCATTCGTCATGCTTATTTGCACACAACTCGTTCGTGATCTTATTCTGGTGAATTATATATAGAGATGTTTTAAAAAAAAATATATTTTCAATGTTTGCTTTTTGGTCTTACTGTGTTTTTATTTTCCTTTTCATCCCACTACGCTTGCCAACTGTGATTGGTCGACCCCAGCGAGGGTCATTCGTCATGCTCATTTGCACATACTCGTTCTGGTAAATTATATATAGAGAGATGATATTTTTAAAAAAAATATTTCCAATGACTTGTTTTTGGTATTACTATGCTTTTTTTCTTTCTCGATAGCAAACTATTTAGAAGTTTGTTGATTACATCTTAAATCCGAAACTCCTTTTTGTATTGTTAAATAACTCTTTGGTCGACCTTTCAAACATATGATTATAGCTTAGTGGGATTTATAAAATATTTTGATCAGTGTTTAAACCTTCTATTTCATCCATTGAGCCTGTTGTTATGCTCAATCAATACTGCGTGAAGTTTTAGTTCCATCAAGTGTATCCATAAAGCTGATTCAACCTGAGTTTCTCACACACAGCACGCCACGTCCATTACTTTTAACAAGAAATAACACTAGTGCGAACACAGGCTCCGTATTAATATTTGATATCTTCAGATTGTTTTTGGGGCTTCTCCCTAAAAGTCAAACGGCTGACCTCTGCCGTTGTACGGTCTTTTGGAATAGACAATATTGATACTTGCTAAAAATAGCAACCCCCTCTGGCCAGAGCTCAAAAGATCTCTGTGACTCGGCGTCAGTGCTGGAGAGTCGATTCTACTGCCTACGTCATCGGTGGCTACAACGTCCACTTCAGGGCGTACTGTATTTTTAAATGTAAAATGGATACAAATAGGCAAAAAAATCTCTATCTGAACAGGACACTTTTATCAAGTTGTGTGTAATAAAAAATGTTTCTACGGAGTTTGATTAGTGTTAATCAAGGGAAACTAAATAGCAAATACAGATTATGAAAAGAAAAGAATAATTTTTATTAAAGAAGGGTTTTTGCTTCGATAATAACAATATTTTAAAGGTTATATTTTATTGAAACATAATGAAATATTATTATCTTTGTTTATTTCGCTGTTTTCTACATTAATCATGTCGTGTGAATTTTTTTTATCTAAAATGCAACATATGATATGTGATTTAAACGAAATAAGAAACTGTATTTTAAACGAAGAATTTCTAAAGGTTGCACATTTATATGTCCATTAATCCTGATACATATACATTACTGTCACATACACAAGGTTCATTCGCGTCTTTAATTGTATTGTTGTTAAAATTGTAGTTAAGGCATATATGTTTAAGGTATATTCATTTCTAGAAAAATTGTTATCATGACGAGTAGCTTCAGGTGCATACACTCAAGTTCCGCTGTGTCCCCATAGGCTACCTATGAAAATTTAATGTACGATTTCCGTTAATATCTGAAAAAATTTCAAATTTATGCCTGAAACTTCGTTATTTTTATTTTACTTATACTCTCGAGCTAAATTTGTTGAATTTCTTGACTTTAAAAGGACTGTAAGCATTGATTTAGTCTGGTGACGTCACATTTAAATCAAATTTACAATATTTGTAGTTGCTTGTAACTAATACAAACTAGGAACAAATCCCTGGATCCTGTGTGTGTGTTTTTGTATTTAGGTTTTGTTGTTCTTGCGTGTGTTCCTGTATGTGTGCGCCTGAGTTTGCGCCCGTGTATTTAATTGAGTGGATAAGCTTGTTCCTTTTGTGTTTTCAAATATGTGTGTGTTAAAGTATGTTCGTGCGTTTGATTGGTCACGTGGTGTGTTTTTGTGTTTGGGTGTATGAATGTGTATTTCGAGAAAGTGTGTTGTTTTAGGATTGTTTCTATATATAACAACGTATTTATATCTAGAGAAAATTTGTGTTGCGGTAAGTGTGTAGCTATATCTATCAGCGTATTTATATAGAGAGAAAGTTTGTTTTGCGGTAAGTGTGTAGCTATATCTATCAGCGTATTTATATATAGAGAAAGTTTGTGTTGCGGTAAGTGTGTAGCTATATCTATCAGCGTATTTATATAGAGAGAAAGTTTGTTTTGCGGTAAGTGTGTAGCTATATCTATCAGCGTATTTATATATAGAGAAAGTTTGTGTTGCGGTAAGTGTGTAGCTATATATATCAGCGTATTTATATATTAAGAGGGTGAGTGCAGTAGAATGTTTTATCTTCATCTGTCAGAGAATTGGAGGATATTGTTGACTTAACGCTGATTTTGTCATGGACATCATTCAATCATTTCAAGACAAAATAATTGGTAACCTTGAAGGAGACACCAAATTTATATAGTTATTTAATTAAGAACCGAGAAATATTCTTTATTAGAATTTACATTTTACAGTAATAAGACAGGAAATATGCAACAGAAATATATATTTTTTAATTTGTCTAACAAAATTATGTATGCAATGAATACATTTATTTTAAATAAAATGTCTACACATCCTGGGACCGGTAAAATACTCTTGTACTGCATGGCATGCTATCAAACTACAGAATATTTTTCGCCAGATGGGGACGAGTTTTTTGTCGCAACTTTCTCTGTTAACAAAATAAAGCGAGTGTTTTGTCTCTGCCGTTGCAAAAAATCACGTGATTTATCGGCATAAAGGGAACTTGAAAGTTGGTTGACAGAAATAATTTGTGCATCGTGAATTTGATTTGGGTATCGTTAATTAAGGCATTCATGTGTTGTTGTTTTTTTGGTATCGATAAGTAAGTCACTCAAGTGTTTTATTTGGTATTGATAAGTAAGGCACTCATGTGTTTTATTTGAGGTATCGATAAATAATATTTAAAGGCGTCATTGTAAATATGTAGTCGGCTTAAATGGCTTTTGCATCCCGCACTTTAAGAAGAAGAATGTATTTAACTTAATATTTAAACTTGCACGCGTTTTAAGGTTCATGTTTGTCGACCAAACCATAGTTCTCTATTTAGATTCATCATCAGTGTCTTTAAAAAGATGTTGTCCTATGAAATGACCACACCTCTCCGCAGACCAGACCTAAAACCTCCCTTTCCAGGTGATCTCAAGCTTCCAGGCGCCGTAATTTACCAGGAGACCTTAAACCTCCAGTGGGGGGGGGGAGGGGGGAGGATGGCGCACTTATCCAAGGGCATCAGTTTTACAGAAGACTTAATTTTCTCGGGATTCTTGCACGTCTAGTGACCTCACTTTTCCAGCAGGCGTCTCTTTGACATCAAACTGTATGGTTGAAAAGTGCAATAATACTTCAAGTCGCATCCTGGTGTTTATAAGTTTTAGTGTTCTTTTTTTTTAAATTCGTACTATTTTTCATTTTTGGAGTTAAAAACAAAAAAACTTAATTTCGTCTAGCACGTCTTCTGGTTCTTGTTGAATAGCTTTTAAATTTGGTGATATTTAGGTATGTGTCAAGATGTCTCTTATAATTATGTAAATAAAAACTGTGTGAAAATACTCCAAAAACCTATCTAACGTTTGACTTGGAAGCATTCGGTACTCACAATTTGGGCCCCTGTTTCTATGAAAGCGATGTTGCTGACTCTCCTTCTGTTTTATACAGCGGTGGATTATACGTCAATTAAAGTTATTTGGCTCTTTGAGTTTGGTTAGAGTTTATCAAGTGGAGCTAAATGGGAATTATAGATTATGAAAAATAAATGAGCACTGTGTATTTCCTTTATTTAAGTGAATGTCTGTGTATATTTGAACTAAATCAATGAGCACTTTGTATTTCCTTTATTTAAGTGTATGTCTGTGTATATTTGAACTATATCAATGAGCACTTTGTATTTCCTTTATTTAAGTGTATGTCTGTGTATATTTGAACTATATCAATGAGCACTTTGTATTTCCTTTATTTAAGTGTATGTCTGTGTATATTTGAACTATATCAATGAGCACTGTGTATTTCCTTTATTTAAGTGTATGTCTGTGTATATTTGAACTATATCAATGAGCACTGTGTATTTCCTTTATTTAAGTGAATATCTGTGTATATTTGAACTATATCAATGAGCACTTTGTATTTCCTTTATTTAAGTGTATGTCTGTGTATATTTGAACTATATCAATGAGCACTTTGTATTTCCTTTATTTAAGTGTATGTCTGTGTATATTTGAACTATATCAATGAGCACTGTGTATTTCCTTTATTTAAGTGAATGTCTGTGTATATTTGAACTATATCGATTCAAGGGGGGGAAAAGCAGTCTGGACCTAAAGCAAACCCACAAGAGAAGCCATAACGGGAATGAAATTGTTGTTATGAATGGTGTGGTTGGGGAGTGACCCAGTAAGAACTGGCTAGAGGTGACATCATGGCTAATTTTTCCGTTGATAGATGCCAAGCATCCCCGCCCTTTTTTTTTACCAATGCCTACTCCACTCCCACCGCCAAATCCTTTTCCTATGAAATTGGAATGATTGTAGTAAGGCATGGGGCCAACCTTACAGGACTTGAATTAGTGACACAGGAATTAGGTTCTCGGGCAATAACTTTGCCCAGGGCCACAGAAGCTGTTAAGAGAGCCCCGGCCCAGCTAACCCTCCCCCAACCTGCTGCTCCCTTACTTGACGAGTCTGATCGTGCTCCAAACACTTTGTTTTCACCTGATAGGAGCTGACACCACGGACCTTTACTCACCTGTATGCTGTCCGTGAAATATGGGACGGCCACGAGTTGAAATCGATAATTCCAATTACTATTGAATATTTCAGCCCTCGTGTTGCTATCGTCAAGTATCAACCGTCATGCCCCGTTCAATCCGTTTAATTTATTCACCACCTCCATTCAAGGTTTAGTGCTGTGAAATATTTGAGCATCGATCTGTCTTTACGGGCCATTATTTTTTCAATATCTCAGAAAATGGCAGTATAATAATAAGGAAATTGTTTTTATGTAATAAATTTGGAGGCATACATTGGATTAGTTCACGGGAAATTGAAATTTGAAAACAAAGTTTTACCTGTATAAAATTATAGTTTGCTATAACTTAACTACAAAGTTTTACCTGTATAAAATTATAGTTTGCTATAACTTAACTAAAACTTTGTGCTAAATCAATTGGGTACAAGCAAAACAAATGTCTAGTTTTGTGTGTGTGTGTTTTGATTCAAATCGTCCAGCTGTGAGTGAAGTAAAAAAAACTTTGTGGGGGGGAGGGGGGGAAGTATTCGATGAATTTCATGTTGACTATTTTTGACGTCTTGTATCCCTACCTAGACGTCTGCTACTTTACGTCCATTCTATCACACGGTAAATATGGTCACCTTGATGCATCTACTCTGTTCTGGGTGGTCCGCGATAGGTGAAGATTTTCCACCTATTGTTTGAGGATCATATACATAGAAATAAAACATTTAATTGTACTGTCCCGCATCCTCTACTAGTGAGGTTTCCGTCCCTCACATGCTAAGACGTACACCGCTACAATCAAAGGTCAGCACACAGGTGGCCTGACAGTGCTACGTGTCTGCAAGCGTTTCCCTCTAGTAAGACACGTGTATCTTGAGGTCCGGGTTTTTTTGGATTCGATTCTGCTTTTCATCGCCGTGCACTTACTCAGGATTTGAGCGTTGCGTATACCGAAGATTGTGTTCCAACACTAAGTCTGCAATGTATCGACAGTCGACAGATTGTTCGATCTGTGGTAAGTGTTTCCCATGAATATAGGTCGATGCCCATGGATCTGATTGAAGTTTTTAAACAGTCTCTAAAGCTTTTTTTCTTCAGCGGAGAGTTCAGCGAAAATTAGCTGTTTTTTGGAAGTCTGCAGGCTGGCATTCTGTAATACATGACTTGGGTACCTGAAGTCTGCTGGCTGGCATTCTGTAATAAATGACCTGGGTACCTGAAGTATGCTGGCTGGCATTCTGTAATAAATGACCTGGGTACCTGAAGTCTGCTGGCTGGCATTCTTTAATAAATTACCTGAGTACCTGAAGTCTGCTGGCTGGCATTCTTTAATAAATTACCTGAGTACCTGAAGTCTGCTGGCTTGCATTCTGTAATAAATGACTTGGGTACCTGGTGTGAATGATGGCATGTCACCTTGTCGTGTGGAATTTGAATTATAAGCTTTGACCTGCAACCTAATACTTAACACGGACACCACAGCCGATGATAATTAGTTGATTAGCATATTGGAAGTAAAGTGAGTTCAACCATCAGCACACACACACACAACATTATATACACACACAACATTATGTACACACATATATATATATATATAGATGGTAAACTATATATTTATAGATTTTTAGTTATAAGCTATGTTATTATTCTTTAAGAAAACAACACATTAGTTATTACCTTTATTGTTGTTATGGGTTTAGAACATTGTAAATTTTATTTTTGAGAACTCTTGTAATTTTTTTTTAAAGTTTAGAATATTTTTAAAACACTCATATGAATCGACCTCTAAAGGTAGGTCTACATGCCAAAACTGTAGTATAAGAGAAAAATGGCACCTTTGAACTAACTGATATAGGGACGAAAATCTTATCATGCTACATGTGTTTGTCGTGAAATATAAAAAAGTTTGAGCGATAGTATTTGCCTCCGTCTTTTTTTAACGATCGCAGCCAAGAGTCTTCTAACTACTAACATAGAGATTCCTCATTGGCGTACTTTCTTAATGATGAAGTTCTACCAATCTCAAGAGCGTAGCCAAAACCAGACAATGAAAGTGACAAAAAAATTGCTACAATGCACGGAGCCGCACCTAACTGCACACTCCACACATTTTTGAACTCATTCTCACAGATTCCAAGTAGTCGTGGTGGTACGCTGCAAGGAATGGTGTAAATAATGCAGTTGTAAATCTTAGCTTGACTTGCTTGCCATTCATTTGTTCTCCGAATAGCTCTCTCACAGTACGCATATTACCAGTGCGAATAAATCCACATAACACATAGTACAGGTACGTTACCAGATGAAGTCATTGCTCACAGTGACAGTTGTTGCAGAATGTTTAACCTTTCCATCTTGCGACGTTAAAAACAACCCGTTGATTCGATATTTTTGCCATAACAGTTGCGACTGAGAAGGGAGGCGACTAGGTTATACGCTTCTGAATGGATTACCGTTTTGAGACTTCATTTCCCCGTTTCTTCTATAAATACGGGTACATTTACAGGAAAATAATTAGTTTGTAGCGCCGTTCAAGTTAGTGAAACACTTACAGAGGGGACACTCCTGACTTTTTACTTTAGTAATAAATAATTGTTTTACCAGCTGAACATCTGTTAAACTTATTTCAAAGGGACATTCACACTGAACAGAACACCAATGAGGGTATTTTCCTAGCAAACGATTCCCCAACCTTGCGAAATAATAAATCAGTTTCTTCTTTCAATATTCACATTGTCAATATGTTAAGGCATGCAGGCGGTGTAAATTCATATTATCAATATGTTTTGGCATGTAGCCGGTGAAATTTTCAAGAAAGTGAAAGATATGACCATTTAAGGTACAGTTTTTGTTTTCCATCAGTTGCCTAAAAAACTTGACATTTGATACTTCATGTTTTGCTATTAACGTTGAAATACCTTTGAACTTCATCTGTAGTGCTTCAAGTTAATGGTCAATTTCCGGTATTTCTCCTCCATTATAACTCCTGACTCTAATAGTGTCCACTCTCTTCTGACTGTAATATTAAATTTCCTTTCCTTAATATGTACGTATGTGGTATAACACTTTGGTCTGATTTTCTTTTTATTTTAAACGAGCAACAAAGCCCGTCCAAGGACGTTCCGCCACCATTTGGTGGCATGTTGTAACTCCCCTCGAACAGCCGTCTTGACCGGCATTACATGTGCATCGCGTCAAAAATACTATTCATTATAGTTAAAATAAATAACTCGTAAAAACAGAGCTTTATGCTATAAATCCCAACGCGCATAACTCAAAATAAAGTCTTGGAAGAAAAACTGCAACAAAAATAACTCGTTTTGAAAGTCCGCGTAAATGGCGTAAACGTGTTAAATATGATTGGCTGTAGGAGTCATGTGTGTTTGAGGGACCAATCGATATAGATGACGAGACAGAACGAACAGAAAGGACAGAAAATTGCCTTAGGATAAGTACAAATTACTGAAAAACAATTATGGTGGAAAAGATAAAGCTTTCAATCTTTCCTTAAAAAACTCACTATACCAAAGACGATTGAAGTAACACATGAATTGGAGCAAACCTCTGGAATTTAAATAGTATTTTTCAATTATATTTTTAATGAATTTTAAAACAAAAATTAATCAAGATTATATATTAGTAACCATAGATCTTTTCATATTATTTTTATTTAGATTTAAGTTGATTCTTCTAAAGACCAAAAGTAACCTCACTGTTAAAGATTTCTGTCTAGCAATATTTAACAATAATGTTGTTTAAAAAAAAACAAGGTTTGGAACATTGTGCGCCCCCCGCCCCCTGAGACATCAACAGTAAATCTCTTTAGTGAACTGAGAGCTTCTGAAAGACCTTGTTCAGCAAACTCACTTTGGCTACAGGGCCGTACATCTCACCATCACACTAAGGACCAAAAGGCTTTCTTCCACTACAGTCAGAGCCTTCGCATCGTCGCGCCTTAAACACTGCTTACATAGTCACACTATACTGATTACATTGTCCAACTATACTTCTTACATCGTCCGTCTATACTGCTTACATCCTCCAACTGTGCTGTTTACATCTTCCAGCTGTACTTACATCGTCAAAGTAGTTTTGTCTTCACACTCTATGGTAAGGGGGCAAATGATGTAAGAAAGCACCCCTCCCAACCCCCCCCACCCTTTTTTTTTAAATGAAAAAGAAAAAAGCCGACACACATTGTGTTGGGAGTGATCAACGCTTCCAAGAAGTCTTACATTTCCATCTTTTTATATATTTACTTTTTTATATATTTACTTTTTTTATATATTTACTTTTTTTTTATATATTTACTTTGACAAAAATAACTTTTGGAGTGAACAAGTATCAGGTTAAAAAAATTTTTTTAGAGTTTGGGATGGGGTTGGAGACCTCAGCCGGGGGGGGGGAGGCTAGTAAACACGCATTAAACCCTCCACATCTCACCATAGTGTTCTTCTTCCAAGTAGATTTACTCTTGTAAATTTTCGTCTTGCCCTGGTGCTTAAACGACTTTTCTCATTTAACGAGCGAGGTGAAATAGCCATCGGCTTAGCCGGCTAGGAGTTGGGTTCAAATGTTACTGGATGGCCGTCGACGACAACTTTCTTTAAAGAGAGGTCCGTGGACTGGCACCGGTCCTCTCAATAACTTAAACATCAGAAATATGTAATGAACTATTTTTCCTCCAAGTTGCGCGGCTCAGCTATCTGCTAGACACCACGCAGCTGTTAAGATTACCGCGCAGCAAATTTTGATAAGGACAATGTAAGTGTGTTTGTGGGATGTAAAATTTTCACAGATGAAATTGGTGAATTGTACACGAGTTATTTTTTTTTACAAGAATCAATGAATCTTGGAGGGTACATTGATAAAGAGTAGATAAGGTATCGGTCCTGTTGATAATAATTTGCCAAGCCGGTCCGTTGACAGAAAAAGTTGAAAATGTGTTTTTAGGTGATGGCTCATTTGAAATGGCCAGTTGTTGGATTCTACCCCAGTTTGGTTTTTACATGGTTAAATTATGGATCATAATTATGGATCATTGGTCAACAGCCTGTTCTGAAAGTCAAACGTAACATTTGTAAAATAAAAAATGTTAAGGTTAAATTAATGTGACAAAATAAATCTTACAGAGAATACACGCATAAAATAGCTATTAAAAGTAAAATTTCAAGAACAAAACATTAACAGCATTGATTAACAGAGCATCAAAAATAACATTTTTAACAAAAGCAATTCGTAATTTTTTTAAAAATAAAAAAACAACAACAATGACACCAACAACAATAATGACACCAACAACAACAATGACACCAATAACAACAATGACACCAACAACAACAATGACACCAACAACAACAATGACACCAACAACAACAATGACACCAACAACAACAATGACACCAACAACAACAATGACACCAACAACAACAATGACACCAACAACAACAATGACACCAACAACAACAATGACACCAACAACAACAATGACACCAACAACAACAATGACACCAACAACAACAATGACACAACAACAACAACAACAACAATGACACCAACAACAACAATGACACCAACAACAACAATGACACCAACAACAACAATGACACCAACAACAACAATGACACCAACAACAACAATGACACCAACAACAACAATGACACCAACAACAACAATGACACCAACAACAACAATGACACCAACAACAACAATGACACCAACAACAACAATGACACCAACAACAACAATGACACCAACAACAACAATGACACCAACAACAACAATGACACCAACAACAACAATGACACCAACAACAACAATAACAACAATGACACCAACAACAACAACAATAACAACAATGACACCAACAACAACAATAACAACAATTACACCAACAACAATAATGACACCAACAACAACAATGACACCAACAAAAACAATGACACCAACAACAACAATGACACCAACAACAACAATGACACCAACAACAACAATAACAACAATGACACCAACAACAACAACAATAACAATAATGACACCAACAACAACAATGACACCAACAACAACAATGACACCAGCAACAACATCAGTAACAAGGCACTCACTATGAACAGATTACATAGTTAAATATTGGTCAATTTAAAAAAAAACAAAAAAAACCCCCACTAAAATCATGTAAATTACACAGAAGTTTAAACCCTTTGCAGTATTTCTAGATTAGTGAAACTCTTGGATGGTGTTGGGCGAGAATAGTTCTATTGGTGGTGGTCCGGGGAGGGGGGGGGAAGAGGCTTCCTCCGTCACCATTAGTAATGCACCTGTCCCTAATATTGGTTCTCAAAGTGAAGGTTTTAAAACGCTCTTACATCACTGATTGAAATAGTAATTGTATAAACATGACAGAGCGTATGTAATTTTTTTGCTGGCTGTCGAATAATTCAATTTTGGTTTTTAAAATTAATTATTTATATTTTACCTCATGCCTTAAGTAAGCATAAGAAATGCCTTAAAATCAAAGTGTAGAGACTATAAAAAGAGGGTCAAGTGAAGCTGATATATATTAGGTTATAATATATTATATATATATATAATGTAATATAATATATATATATATATATATATTAGTTAAACTAAGTTATAAAAGAAACCTAAACAATTACGAAAACAAAGCAGCAAATAACGTATCGGCAATATTATCATAATAGTTGTAGGAATAGTTTGCTTTTTGAATAATATTTGTTTCACACGTTTCAAAGAAAAAAATAAGTTTATGTTTTCACACGCCTCGACTTCGGCATTGAGGGCATTAAAACGAGATAAGGAATAAACACATTTAAATCTAAATTCAACGTCATGTACCATATCTCCCTCAAAATCAATACAATATTTTATTCCTGGTTCATCTGTAGTTGTATCTCCCTCAAAAATCAATCATAGAATGTATTCCTATTATTCGTCTGTATAGCGCCATTTTGAAATGTTTGAAAACACGAACTTCCGTTTCTATTTGTTTCCCCTCAGAGCTCCCAGTGACCGCCACGTTTCATTAGTTAATTGAAGCCATCGAGTGTTTAGCTTAACACCACGGGTTTATGTCGAGTGTTGTGCCATGTCGCCACTCATCCGTGACCAGGCTGGGAACACCTCGAGACAATCAGTTCAACATCGAGCTGGAAAACTCAATTCATTAAGAGATTATGGAAATTGAATAACTGACTACCGGTCTCTCTCTCTCTGTGTCTCTCTTATCTTATCTTATCTTATCTATACAGACGCTCCTTCTATGCAGAAGATAGTTGCGTCCACAGACCATGACAGATGATCTGTTGGCAAGTGATGCAGCAATCACAGGCCACGGCTTTTGTGGGTTCCACGCATTACCCAGCCGCCTAACTACATGTAGTGTTAGGTACCCATTCGGACTTTCTCGCTCTCTCTTTCTTTCTCTCTCTCTATTTCTTTCTCTCTCGCTGTCTCTCTCTCTCTTTCTTTCTCTCTTCTGTCTCTTGCCTCTCCAAGAAATTTCACTTCTATCATTTAATAAGTTTTAGTTTCAAGCGCACATTTGAGACTCACTCAAGCAGAACAGCTTTATTGGAGAGGGGGGGGGGACAGAACAGTTGCTGGGTTTAAACAGTAAACAATAATTGATGCCCAATGAAGGTATTCTACAATTTTTACTTCCGCTATACATTACCAGTTGGCGTGAAGTGCGACCACTTCCTGTTTCTTAATAACTCAATTTTTACTTTATTTTTAGCAGGTCATGTTTGTTAGCTATAAAGTTGGGCTTAAATCGCTATGACTAGTGGCAATAAAAATACAAAGAATACAGAATATTTTATTGACTATGTGTTTTCCACATTGTTTTAATTTTTTTTTAATAATGAATTTGCCAAGTTTTAGATGTGCCCATTTCCTTAAAGAAAAACAAGTGAACAAATATTTTTTTTAAACCTAAGGTTGTTTTTCAACATTTGTCTTTTCATGGATGTCACAAATTACTTTGGTAAATAGCCGTGATTAATTTTAAAGTCGGTTTTATGGGTATGTCTCTGTCTTGTAAACGTTATCAATCTTAAGGAAAAGTTTATGTCTTTTGATAGAGATTAAACTCCCTGGTATTTTTTTATCAAGGAAACAAAAAAGTTTTGAATAATTGTAAATAAAAATCAATTGAGTTTCTACAATCTATTTTTGTTGCTGCATTATCGTGTAGCATGATTCACCAGACTGGCGTAACCTAGAACAGTGCTTCTCAAACTTTTTACTGTGGTGGACAGGCAGAAATATTTCCATTGCACCAGGGACCCGTGAACTATTTTCTGTGCACTGACGTGGTAGCGAATTATTTATTTTATTTGTTTCATTTATGTACTCATCGCCGAAAAATCGACATATTCTATAGGCTTAGTATTATAGGATGCAAATGGAGGATTGTAATTATATTTTTCTGTCCTTTCTTGATAACTACTGCGGACCAGCGGCGGATGGCACACAGGCCGGCGCCGGTCCGCGGACCACCACTTTTTAGAAGCAGTGGCCTAGAAGGACCCACTAAAATGTTTGAGAACCACCGGCCCAGCGTTGTTTAAATTTGATTTCCAGCCTTTGAACATGGCAGGAAGGATGATATGCTCTCACGTGAACACTTTAGTCCAAACAATTCTAAACACAAGCTCCGCCATTAAAACATCCCATCAAAGTAAGGCACCCACCTCCTGTTTGATACAAGGCTAACACGAACCATTGTTGAAATACGAACCAGAATAAATGGCGGGAAGTTGTCACGTCTGACGTCTCCATGATACCTGCTAGCTGGTCGTCTGACGTAACACGTGCCTTTTGTCAGGGTGACCTAACGCTTTAATGTAATCAACAGTCGGAGTCAATTTATTTCTACCCAATTTCCCAATAAAAACGTGTGCCATATGTTAACACATTCAATGGGCCGCTGGGCGCTATGCAAATCTTTTATTACCTAAAAAAATACATCAGTTATTTTCCTTTCCTTCTTCGGATGCACACAAACTGTTTATTTTTTTTAAAACCTAAAACTAAAAGCCTATTAAAAGATTTCAAAACGTTATTTTATGCAATGGTTACTCAATCGAAACTCACAAGGTGGTCCCAGGTCGCGCTTTGCTTTTTTCCAAAGCCCAAGGCGGTGTTATAAATCAATGCTATTATTTTTTTAAAGAACTGCTATCATAAATTATATTGAAAGGGTAAAAAGAAATGATTATTGAGCATGAAAAAAAATACTTTTCATTCATCAAATCAGACAACTACTTAGTTGAAAAATCTGAGCATAAAAAACACAACTGCTTATTATTTAACAGTATTACCGAGTATTTCAAGCGAATGTTGATACAGATGACTTAATTTACAACTCGTTTTTGCTAAGCATATTTCCTAATCGTTCTTCCTGGTAATCTTCGCATCTATTTCGCCTTAATGATCCGACTCACGGCACGTCATAGTTAATGTACTGACCACCTCATGACGTAAGACATCAACGTTGACGGGTGTAAACATCAACATGAACTTCTCTATGTAGACATCAACATGAACTTCTCTATGTAGACATCAACATGAACTTCTCTATGTAGACATCAACATGAACTTCTCTATGTAGACATCAACATGAACTTCTCTATGTAAACATAAACATGAACTTCTCTATGTAGACATCAACATGAACTTCTCTATGTAGACATCAACATGAACTTCTCTATGTAGAAATCAACACGGCTCGACGCTTGTAAGGCTAATGTCCAATCAACACAAGTATTGTGTGTAGCGATGCTGGCTAATTGGCAGCATCTTTAAGTTAACATGAAATTACATATATGCAAATGATTTAAACATTGTATTGTGGAATTAGGAATGTTGTTATCAACAAGAGACACTGACAAGTTAAAACAGACAATGTCTGTTTGGTAAGGTAAAAAAGACACTATTTGTTTTGTCAGGTAAAAGGACACTGTGTTTGGTAACAAAAAGACTGTCTGTTTGGTCACATAAAAAGACACTCTCTTTTTGGTCTGGTAAAAAGACAATGTTTGGTCAAATAAGGAGACACTGTCTGTTTGATCGGGTAAAAAGACTGTCTGTTTGGTCACACGCATGTCCGATATTTAAAAATGAAACTTATTTAAATTGAAGGATTGTCAAGTGAAAATAATCAATTAAATAAAATAAAATGTCGGCATCAATCTATATTTTCTCTCGACTCCATTATCTCAATCCCGATACCTATTCAGCTTCACAATTAGTGACAGTAAAAATTAATCAAAATAATGATTGAAAAAATTAGAACTTTAAAAAATAATCTCTTGGGCAATTACCAAATTGCCATGCCATGACGTCACTTTGAGGAGCATTAAGTGCTATTGATTCATAGTGCTATTTGGGGCACTTAACAGCTGACTACTTCTATTATGGCATTTGTTAAAACAATAGATACATTGGCATTTTATAACAATTGAAACGAAACAAAAACTAGTAGAGATACCCCTTGGTCCGAGCAAACATCACGAATCTCTCTATTTAGAGGCAGAGGTGATATGTAACTAGTAACATTGAAAATGTGCTTGTTATTTTAGGCTATAGAGGGTGACTTTTCAGTCACACACCGTTGCCAAGGCTTTGTATCAAATGAGATTCAGTTTATAGAATTTACAAGCATTTAGCCGCTTTAAGAATGACGGATTCAAAGACAGGACTATAAATACAAATCATTTCCCATCATTTGGCCAGAAATTCGGCATCTTAATAATAAGTTAATGATACCTAAAAGATTTCTTTCGAATTAAAAAAAATGAAAAGAAAATCATTTACTTTTCTTTTAATTTAATATAGTATTTTAAAATCAATTATTCAAATGCCCCAAATACGTTTATCTTTATCAAACCTAAATTGCAGGGTTCCTGTGTTGTTTCAATTAGAAAAGAGAGACCAGACACACAAAATCAGCCATTGATTACTTAAAAACACAAAATGATACCAGGAGTAACAACACAGGAGTCGTGATATAAGCTAAACATTTACAGACAGAACACATTGTTACAACATAGACATTCATATTCATTGATACTATAGTTATTGTAAACTAATCAATTACAATGTTCATTGATACTATAGTTATTGTAAACTATTCAATTACATGTTCATTGATACTATAGTTATTGTAAACTACTCAATTACATGTTCAATTGATTCTATAGTTATTGTAAACTATTCAATTACATGTTCATTGATACTATAGTTATTGTAAACTACTCAATTACATGTTCAATTGATTCTATAGTTATTGTAAACTATTCAAATTACATGTTCATTGATACTATAGTTATTGTAAACTATTCAATTACATGTTCATTTATACTACAGTTATTGTAAACTATTCAAGTACACGTTCATTGATACTACAATATTGCAAACTAAATACTGTCATTTATATACACGCCCCAGTGTTCGAAACTGAACAAAATCCCGAAGTCTCCTAAATGGTGTTTGTGTTAATTCATATTTAATTTTAAAGCAATAAATACTTTTAAAGTAACAGTATAATTTTTTTAAAATTATTTTAAACCAAAATACCCGAAAAGTTTATTTGATATTTGCTCGCATCAATGTAAAAGAAGCATTGGGTCAGTTGTACAAGAATAAAGATGGCGGTTCTCACGTGTTTGAACTCCAGAGGCGCCCATAATTACTTCACTGAACGACGCCTCGGGGAGGTTAAATTTGTATGACGCAGTGCTAAGAGGGTCGCGCTCAGAGATTTACCGTGGTCCGATATTGTGCTTTTTTATATAAGAGAACTCGTGACGCCAGCAGTAGACTCTACAGTCTGTCACACTTGTTCGTACGCCCCTGTGAAGGTGTTTAATTCGTCTGGCGAATTTTTGATGTGTTCCGTTTGACGGAAGGAGAAAATTTGTATGAAAAAATGTGTTATCTTATTTGTAGATAGCTTATAACTTTAAAAAATGTTGTTTTTTTATCACTGATCTATTTTTAATTCAGCTTTGTTGTTCAAAGTTCAGAAAAGTCAACAGTCTTCATAGTTCCATAGTTCTTACAGACATGTAGGCTATTCTGTCGTTTGGTCTCTGGCTAATTTCTTAACAGGAGGCTCATTTGTTTGAACGTTTATTTTCGGTTCATTCCACTGGGAGCTAAGCTACTAAAGACGGTATATACTATTGAATGGATTCATCTAGCGCCCTTCTTGACAGCGACACGGCTTCCTTGAAGCAGCCCGGGAGCTCCCCTCCCCCACCCAGCCCCGCCCCACCTCCTCTGCTCAAGGGGGCGATTAACGGGCAAAACATATTTAGCCCTAAGTTAATGGAATAATCAGTAGAAAAATGGTGTTGGTAAAGCTTTGAGGTGTAACTAGTGACACACAAAAAATAATGGTGTTGGTAAAGCTTTGAGGTGTAACTAGTGACACAAAAAATAATGGTGTTGGTAAAGCTTTTAGGTGTAAATAGAAACACACAAAAAATCACAAAATTAGTTTTTTTTTAAATGTATACCTTCCATGCAGTAAGAAGTAGAACCAAGTTTACACTAGAAACATAAATGTATCGAGATTCTAAAAGTAAAAGTCAAATACAGTTCGGAACTCTCTTGGGCTAAAAGGTCTGCGAAGTAAATTTGATTACCCAGTTGGGTAAATTTAGGACGATGCATCCCGTGGAAGTAATGTCAATTGGATCTGGCATTGCAAAAACTCCCAATGAGATTTTTCGGAGATAAAAGTGCCACTGTAATCTTACACTCATGTTTTATTAATATTTTATTGCTACAGAAAAACGCCCGCCCCGATGGGTTGGATTTTAAAATAGAGCTGGAAAAAAAAAGTTTGTTTTTTCTAAATGTTGTCAGCGATGCAAGTGAATGAAGGGGGGCCTGGGTCATGACGTCATTGATGAATAGATAAAAGGAATATAGGAAATGCCTCCGATGAGAAAAAAAGAAGTGTGTGTGTTTGTGGGGGAGGGGAGGGTCTCATGTACTTTTATGACAGGGTTCTTATTTGGGTAGATAAGGTGCCGCAAAAACTAACACTGCTGAGTGCTCTTTGATGCAATCGATTATTTATTGAAGATTTGAGTTTGAACACTTTTTGGTGAGGCGTAGTATTCACTTATTTCGTTATAAAACATTTGGCAGAGCTTAAACGTTTCTAGCATTAAAGCATATGATTTAAAAGGCTGTTCTGTTCTGTTTAAATTGCCATACTATGCGTCATCTAGAAGGTATCTCAATCGACCGGTTTACTATTGACCAAAACAACCGATAATGAAAAAAAAAGGGGCTTCAAAACTTAAGATAACTTTTTTTTATTGTAAATTTGCTTCAGAACAAACTCGACACATACGAAGATGGAAACACTTGTTGAAGTCTCCGGCAGCCATCGTTGGCCACGAAAAGAGGCGCAAGGTCCAGAAAGCCTCACTCTGGTCTCTAGTGTTTCGCCGCTCGATGGCTTCTACAGTCTTCATCTCCAGCACTGTCCATTTATTCAATAGTCTTCCCATTACCAGTAGCTGTCTTGTCCGAGGGGATCTAAAATAGACATTCCAACTCAGACCGGCGCATCTTTACCGCGGGACGAAAAGATAACAAAGATGGCGTCTAGTGACGCCAAAGTGGCTTACTTTGATTGTATCACGTGGTCATTCTCGCGTTTTCGCGTCCATTATTGGACGTAACGAGAAGAGACGTCTGCGCGACAAATGGATCTGAATGACGTCATCGTCTCCTTTGATGACCGTGCTCTTTGTGTTCAATGCACACTTTTCGTTATTTGTTTTGATGTTTCTTTTTTACTAAGCATGTTTTTCACATCAACCCGTAGATTCGACCGTAAAAAGAACAGGGCTCTTTGATAGAAAATCTAAGGGGAATTCTGTTTGCAATGTTTATCATATACACTAGTGTATTACCCGTCAAAAATGACGGAAGTTTTCAAAATAAATACATTTCAGCTGAAATCTACTTATTTTGAAAAAATACAAATTAGAATAAAAAGTAATGTAATACAGAACTTTTATTTATTTTAATTTTATTCATTTATTTTCATATTGCACAATTTTATGTGGAACGTTCAAAACGAGTTATTTTTCGTGCAGTAATTTGGTGCGCTGCTTTCTAAAATTAGTAGCGTCACGGACAGACAGACGTGACATACATTGCAAATTATGTATGTTGATGGTTCTAAATTCTAAGGCATCATCTCTACATTTCTTAGCTCAAGTCAAATTCGTTAAAGCGTTTTTTGAACCGATGGCAAAGCATTTTTAATGCTACTTAAATAATAAAGCATACAGTAAAGAAGAGGGGGAAAGAGGGAGGGAGAGAGAGAGAGAGAGAGAGAGAGAGAGAGAGAGAGAGAGAGAGAGAGAGATAGAGAGATAGAGAGAGACATAAAAAGGGGGATGGAACAAAAGAAAGAGAGACAAGAACAACATAGGGGGAAGAGAACGGGAAGTAGAGATCCCTAATGTGGGGTGTTGGAAAGGTCAAAGAAAGAGAAAGTGTGAGGGTGCTAGAAAGGTCAAAGAAAGAGAAAGTGTGGGGGAGCTAGAAAGGTCAAAGAAAGAGAAAGTGTGAGGGTGCTAGAAAGGTCAAAGAAAGAGAAAGTGTGGGGGAGCTAGAAAGGTCAAAGAAAGAGAAAGTGTACGGATGCTAGAAAGGTCAAAGAAAGAGAAACTATGAGGGTGCTAGAAAGGTCAAAGAAAGAGAAAGTGTGGGGGTGCTAGAAAGGTCAAAGAAAGAGAAAGTGTGGGGGTGCTAGAAAGTTCAAAGAAAGAGAAAGTGTACGGGTGCTAGAAAGGTCAAAGAAAGAGAAAGTGTGGGGGTGCTAGAAAGGTCAAAGAAAGAGAAGGAAAAAGAAACATGGATGTGTCTTGAGCTTCAACGAACGTTGATTATTCTAAGAATCCATTTTGGCTTGTCTCGAATTATGGAGTTATCGTTCATTTATTGCCGCATGCACGTGAAGGATAACGAGGGATGTTCCGAGGCCAGATCGAGGGTGAATCGTATTCACTGGTGCTAAGATCTTGTGCTTAAACATTTCATTAGTATCTTTGTCACGCTTTCTGCTATAAGTGATATTTTATTTTGCTATTTGTTAACCTGTGGGTTCGTCATATTGGCCGAAAATCCTGAGATTCATATTCAGTAGTTAATAACCATTTATTCACCGTTTCGTATCCGTGGAAATATTTTTTATTCTATTTCTCTTTCAATATCTCTCAACTTCTCTTTCTCCTTTCCATAATATTTTATCGCAATTTTTCGGTCACATCTCTGATCTCGTTTTTCTGCTTTTATTTTCCGTCAACGATCAAATTTCTTGTTTCCTTCTTCACCACAGTTCCCTTTATCGCTCGCTGCACCGTCTTGTCAATGGAAATTAAAGTGGTAAAAGAAAAGAAAAGAAAACAAAAAATCGAGTGCCATTGGCCCTTTATTGTCTCCCCTTCGAGTGTATTTGCATGCCTCTTCTTCTCACTAATTGCTATTATGATCCTTGAACAAAGACAATAATACCTTTCCACATGAACAGTTGTAAGAGAAGACGTGTCATTTCGCCAACTGGAATTCATTTCACCGTTAATTTCAGTTCAACGTTTTCGAGGGAAGCAAGAATTGAACACACGCAATTTAAGAAACATGTTTTATTGGTGAGGTTGTAAATAACTCTCTCTCTCTCTCTGGCTCTCTCTTTCTCTCTCTCTCTGTCACTCTCTCTCTCTCTCTCTCTGTCTCTCTATTTGTCTCTCTGTATCTCTCTCTGTTTCTCTCTCTCTGTCTCTCTGGCTCTCTCTCTCTCTCTTTCTCTCTCTCTCTCTCTCTCTCTCTCTGTCTCTCTCTCTGTCTCTCTCTCTCTGTCTCTCTCTCTCTGTATCTCTCTCTGTTTCTCTCTCTCCCTTTCTCTCTGTGTCTCTCTCGCTGTCTCTCTCTCCCTCCCTCTCTCTGTCGCTCTATCTCTACGTCTCTCTCTCTCTCTCTTACTGATTTTTTCTCTTGCTCTTTGTCATTATACGTATATATTACATTATACGTATATATTACATTATACGTAT
The DNA here is from genome assembly GCA_944989445.1 of Ampullaceana balthica. NCBI lineage: Eukaryota > Metazoa > Mollusca > Gastropoda > Lymnaeidae > Ampullaceana > Ampullaceana balthica. The sequence continues at coordinate 628,670 of CALYLW010000170.1, read as the reverse complement.
ATATTACATTATACGTATATATTACATTATACGTATATATTACATTATACGTATATATTACATTATACGTATATATTACATTATACGTATATATTACATTATACGTATATATTACATTATACGTATTTATTTACCTTCTAATTGTGTGATGCAGTATGAACCGTGGTCAGGAATGTTGAACATGATCTAAATTAGATAGTGAACACTTATTGCTCCTATAAAACAATTTATCCTTGTATATTTTACCACCGTTTAGCCACGCTCTAATGAGGGTTTATTTAATGGCTGACCCCCCCCCCTCCAAGAGTGTCCTGCTGAGATATTACTCACATTTCCCGAGATCGCTGAGGTGATGGTGCTCTGCCCTAGTTCCTGACACTGAGCTATTTTATATTATGGGATTATGGCATATGTGAGGAGATGTTATCAATCTCATATAGCATAGATATGCGGCTGCGTATCTAGCATGTATAGAATACCAGACTAAATAGCCCCGCCCCCGCCGCCCCCCCCACCCACCCATTTCCTAATTGAATGAAACTCTCCTCTAATCAACACCCAACAAAACATCACAGACCACCGCTCCCCACCCAATATTTCCCCGTGCCACTGAGTTTTTTTTTAAATATTATATTGAAATATCTTCATTAAATATTCCTAGTTAGACCCCCCTACCGCCCCCACCCCTTACATTCCGACGCAGTGAACGTTTCTCCGCGGAGCCACACCCCCTTCTCCTGGTCTCCAACCTTAACAAACACAAATAATGCATCATCATTCCCTCCCTTTGTATGTTTTCGTAATTAATATTTTAAGTGATTTATACAATATTTTATGCACATCCGACACATTTTTTTTCCCTCTTCAAGAGAACACACTTGACCTCTGGCCTCCACGTTTTACATTCATACATATTAACGTCTTCCAGGGTCCTATCACGGACAGACACACATACATGTTTGGATTTATAGATATCCATCAGCTGTGTTCACCTATTTTAATAAGATAACTAGATAGCTAGTGCCTGTATTGTCTAGAAATTAATTTCACCTCTATAACAAAATGTCAAGTAGGTAGATAGTAGCTGTGCTCATCTATATTCTATATAAATTAATAACATGTAGTTCCTTAGTAACCATGTTCATCTATATAACAAGATAGTCAGTAGATAACCAGATAACAAGAAGATAAAAACTAGCCGTGTTCATCTATAACAAGCAAATAATAAGTAGGATGGCTGTGTTTATCTATATAACACGTGCAAAAGATAACAAAACGCTGCCATCTTCTCTTTAACACTGTTCCTACGAACGTTGTTAATTTGTCGACGTCATGTCCAAGAACTGGATCAAGTTTTAAGTCAACCTCGTCAAGCCTAATCACGTTGTAAGTCAACTTAATCGAGTTGTAAGTCAATCCAGTCAAGCCTAATCACGTTATAAGTCAACTTAATCGAGTTGTAAGTCAATCCAGTCAAGCCTAATCACGTTATAAGTCAACTTAATCGAGTCGTAAGTCAACCTGATCAAACTTAAATCAAAAGTTAAATGAACGCAGACACGTTTGCCGTTATTTCAATCAGACTGTAAGACTCAGTGTTATAAAATGTGTGTCTCGCCCACAGTGTAGTAATATGGCGCACTGCAAGGTGCAGTTATCTTCGATATAATCTTCCCCTGTCAGTGGGTTTAGTACTCGGACAGATGTGTTTATGACTCGTGTTATGCATTTATGTGGAGGTTGTTTTTTTATAATGTATGTGTGTGTGTGTTTTTTTTTGTGCAGTGAGTTTTATGTGTGCTGTGTAGCTATGGCGGATTAAGGGGGGGGGGCTGAACGGGCTAAAGCCAGGGGCCCCCGATGATTTAGGGCCCCCAAACTTAGCATATTTTATAATAAATGTGGACAAATGTATACATGAATTGCTGAAAATATGATAAGTTAAAAAAATCTATCTACTAAAACTAAAATTATCTCTTTTTCCCACATGATAGTCTTAGCAGTCAAAAAATCTGATTTGATAGGCTCAAAAACAGAAATTATGAAAGAATATTATATATATATTTTAAATTGACAACTCTAAATGAGCTCTCGTGGCCGAATGTGAAGTATTAAGGCTTATGGTGCTAGCGGTGGCGGGTTCGATCCCCGGGTGGGGTGTGACATTTTTTTTCCATGTGTTTTTTAATTTTATTAATTTGTCTTTTACACTCAATTTTAGGATACCGGCAAAAAGTTATTTCTTCGAATTCGGTTTTTTCATGAATAATCATTTTGGATGAATATTTACAAGTTACAGTCTTATATTAACTGCTAGCAATCATTTTATCTAAAGGTACACTGGCTGGATAGGGCCCCAGTTTGAATTGCAGCCAGGGGCCCCGGGCAGTCTTAATCCGCCCCTGCTGTGTAGTTTGTGCGATGTGCTTGTGCGATGTGCTTGTGCGATGTGCTTGTGCGATGTGCTTGTGCGATGTGCTTGTGCGATGTGCTTGTGCGATGTGTTTGTGCGATGTGTTTGTGCCATGTGCTTGTGCGATGTGTTTGTGGGATGTTTGTGCGATGTGTTTGTGCGATGTGTTTGTGCGATGTGCTTGTGCGATATGTTTGTGCGATGTGCGTGTGCGATGTGCTTGTGCGATGTGCTTGTGCGATGTGTTTGTCTGATGTGCTTGTGCGATGTGCTTGTGCGATGTGCGATGTGCTTGTGCGATGTGTTTGTGCGATGTGCTTGTGCGATGTTTGACTGTATGTTTGAGTGGTTTACCTGCTTCGCTGTGTTGTTATTGATATGTACTCGATATCATGTATTTGTGTTTGTTTTATACACTCGAAACAAGTGCGTATTTTTTTTAAAATGATAAGGTATATAAATGTCTTTTTGTGTTATGTACTCGGGTGTATGTGTATATGTTTACGTTATGTACTCGGGTGTATGTGTATGTTTACGTTATGTACTCGGGTGTATGTGTATATGTTTACGTTATGTACTCGGCTGTATGTTTATGTTACGTACTCATCTGTAGCCGCTGACAGGGCACAAGCTCACCTTGATTTACCGAGCCAACAGCGGGAGACCAGCAGACATGATTACTGCCTGGGGCGGTCGAGGTTTGACATCCAGCAGTCGAGGACTCCGCGTCATCGTTACGTCATCTTATTGGCCGTTTGTGTTGGAAATGTGGACCGTCTTTAACAGGTATGTGGCAGCGGGCGTGATCAGGGCACAGCGAGCTGATTAGCGCAGATTCCGACCAGGGCAAAGAGCCACAATTGAATATTTGGATTGAGTGAAACAGCAGAAAGGCAATAGCCTCTGCAGGATGTGCAAAGGGAACAACAGAGTATGCAGTAATAACAGCAGAAAATGAAATAATTACTGCATAATAGGCAATAAGAACTTCAGAATGGGCAACAAAAACAGCCAAAAGGAAATAAGAACGGCAGAATAGAAAGAAGATCTGCATCACAGGCACAAAAGAATATGCAATAAGAACAGCAGAAAATGAAATAATCCCTGCATAATAGGCAATAAGAACTGCAGAACAGGAAATAAAATCTGCGGAATATATTATAAAAACTTCAGAATAGACAATCAAATCTTCAGAACCCACAATCAATGTCATAAGATACATCCCCTCGTAATAATTGTATGTTTTAGTTAAAGGAAGTTTTTACTTGCTGGGGTATTCAGTGAATCTGTAGTAGTGAGTGGGAATGGAACAATTGTAGTCCACAAGAACTAAACCAATGAAGCGATTTTGAAATAGATTTAATAATATTAATTAAATTATTATTTTAATTATACTGATTTTAAAAAAGTTTTTCAATAGATTATGGCTCAAGGCAATATAGGTATCGTCAAGTAGCTCATTTCTTTCTCGCATTCTCTTTCTCTCCCTCTCTCTCTCTCTCACTCTCTCTCTCTCTTTTTCTTTCTCTCTCTCTGTCTCCCTCGCTCTCTCACTCTCTCTCTCTGTCTCTCTCTGTTCTCTCTCTCTGTTCTCTCTCTCTGTCTCACTCTCTCTCTCTCTCTTTCTCTCTCTCTCTGTCTCCCTCTCTCTCTCTCTCTCTCTCTCTCTCTTTCACTCTATCTCTCTCTGCCTCCTTCTCTCATTCTCAAATCTGTCCGTACACATGCCCACAAACGCACACATGAACACATAAAAATACACAATTGCATCACCATACAAATAAGAATAATTGAGGATAATGTATAATTGTATCTGAGCTCAGTATATCTAAATGTTTATACAATTTATTGAATTTCTATTTAATTATGCTACACCGTATTGTTACCGAAGTTACTAAATATCCATAGCAGACAACAGGCTTACCATGCCGTTAAGCGACCGACAGTTTCGGACTAAAGGCGTCATTAAAAAAACGATGTTTCACTTCCAATGATGTCTTTTGAACCTGGCCAGTTACCGCTTCATCTTTACATATTATATAAATTATTATAATAAGTATTTAATTGAGTAGGAGTAAAATATTTATTAAATATAATTTTTTTTTATTATTTTTTTTTACTATTGTAAAATACAATTTTATGCTCTAAGTCTTTTTCTAAAATTGCAACATTAATTTAATATTTTATCTTGCTATGTGCGTGTAAAGGAAAAGACGCTTTTAAAAATTAAGAAAGTTTCTATCTCAAGGCAAACATAAATGACTCATTTAGTTGCCATTTATTAATTTACTTTATGAACACTTCTAGGCAAAGTTCGGAAAAACTAATTTAATTGATGTATGCAGGTAATTCAAAACTGCTCTGAATTCGATCGAAACACTTTAATTTCTAGAAGTCTCTTCCTTCACAAATTCTTCCAAAAATTAACATATTTATGAATATTATCATTACTAAAATTATTATTTGATGTAGCGTATAGCCAAATAAATACATGAAAAGATTCGTCCAGGTTATTTTTTTCTTTTGAAAAACTATGCGCACATCTTTTATGAACCCACGCAGATATAAATATAGAAATATATATATTTTTTGTTCGCACAAATCTTGACGGCTTTTGGCAATTTTCACGTCACGTTAACTGTGCAAGGAGTCACCTCTTTTATCGCCCTCTGATAAACTCGTGAGATTTAAGCAACGACAGAAAATGTCTTACAACTCAACCACGCAAGGGTTTTCCCGATACAAAAAAATACGGACTGGAATATGAAAATGGGGGAAGGCCAACTTTGAACAGAAAAATGCGTTTTAAAAAAAATGAAATTCTTAATGTAGCGAGCTGCCCATCAATTGTCATGGCGGGCTGTACGCTGTTGTGTCAACAGGCGAATACTTAGAGAATAAACGGGTCTCCCAGGAACATAGGCGCTCTGTCTGTCATGGCAGGCGGCGAACTTTGTACAATTTACATTCTCACTGTAATGTCATAGATCAGAGGTCATCCAAATTATCTATGTTGTTTATGGTGGGGAGGGGGTAAGTCTGATTTTAAACGTATGAAAGTGTATCTGTAAAGAGGAAGTAGTACATTGGACTGAGAAGGTACTACAATGGACTGAGAGAGTACTACACTGGATTGAGAGGGTACTACACTGGACTGAGAGGATTCTACACTGGACTGAGAGAGTACTACACTGGATTGAGAGGGTACTACACTGGACTGAGAGGATTCTACACTGGACTGAGAGAGTACTACACTGGATTGAGAGGGTACTACAAAGGATTGAAAGGGTATCGCACTGTTTTAAGAGTATATCTAACTTTACAGAGATGGTACGGCACTGAGGGTAACTACACTGTATCGAGGTAATTGTTTATACGATGGTTATTTTAACGAGGTAAGAGGTTATTCAAGGTAGCATAAGATGACTACTCGGCTTGACAAAAAATCTGTTTGTGACCGCATTTATTTCTCTATAAAATTATTTTACCTCTGTATTATAGTAAATTGGGGTCCAGAACGGGCAAAATGAAACCGCTTGACAAATATGTTTAAATATTTGGCTATTGGGTGGTTATAATAATAATAATAATAATAATAATAATAATAACTATACGCCCCGCGGCGTAGCATACGCTGCAGACTAGCACATGGAGAGTGCAAAGAAAGTGAAAGAACGGACACAAACTACAGCACGAAGAAATCAAAACACCGCGAGTGAACGTCGGTTTTGGGGGGGGGGCTTGCCAACTCGTTGGTTTCGAGACATTTGCAGGCGAAATTCGGGTACACCCCTAGCTTCTATGAAGGCAGCTATAAAACGATAATCGGTTTAAAATTGGAGTTACATAATCGATAATCGGTTTTCAACAAAAAAAAACAATATACAAAAAAAAATACAACACGCAATTAACAACCCTAAATATGACTAACCCTCGCTAGGGTCGGCCAATCACAGTTTATGTTTAAGGGATGGTAGTATTAAATGGGAGGCGGGTAACAACAACCTCAGTTTGCATGTCTTCACGTTTACTCGCTATTTTTTTATTTACTTAGTAGTGCTTTTTGTGTCTGTACTCTCATCCCCCCAACTGTTCTTTGCACTGTCTATGATGAGCAAGTCTGCGGCGTATGCTAGGCCACGGGTCTCTCCAGAGTTCCTTCTTTTCATTCACTCACAGTCGTTTGCCCAAACCCACCCCATTTTGACAACTGTGTCTTTCAGGAAGTCTTCACCAGTCACTAAATCATTAGCGGCGTATGCTACGCCGCGGGTCAGCTAGTGTTGGTAATTAAGGGGTCAAAGAACGGGCACAAACAGAGATTGTTTTTTTTTAATGTATTCTCTGGGGCTTGAACCCAGGACCTTCCAGATATGAGGCGGACGTGATAAACAGTACACTAGGAATCTCACATTTTCTGTGAAGGAACAACGCAAGTGAAACGCAAGGACCATTGTTGATCTCGATACGTCATGCTCGGTTGCACATACTTGCGTCGTGGTGTCTCGCATTGTCCCATGAAGAGAATTATACATATAGAATAGATACACACTTATTGGGAAAAAAATTATATTGATGTGATGTGTTATTTTCCCTCACCCATTTGTCCCTCTTTATACTTCCTGTGCCTTAACCCCTGTCTCTCCATGTCTATTCTTCCTGTCCATGCTTCTGTCCTTAATTCCCATCTATATTTCTCTAATGCTTCGGCACATTTTCTTATATCCCCTTTACTTACGACAATCACAGATAAACCTATTTCAACTACTCGCTATATTAATACCCCAATATGCCTGTACACATTCCCAGCCTCAGAAGTGATGTCAAGCTACACATTTAAAAAATTGACGATCGTTTAAAGAGAAAATCTGCTACACCCTCTGGAAATAATTCTCTCCCTTAGTCTCCCTTTGTCTGTGAGATTTTTACTTGAGTGTTGATGTTATCAAATTTGATGAATGTTGGCGGTCTCAGTGTCTAACATGATGTCTGGAGGGAGAACACAAAGAAAGCCAAAGTGATTCATTTCAAGAATAAAATAAAAGTTGATTTCCCGTTGCCTTGGATATTTTTACCGTTTTGTTTCGCAAAACCCGTTACCAGGGTTACGGTAATCAAAATAGAAGTCAGCTCGTCCCTTTTTAACCTCATATTATATAATTTCCAAAAGTTCTAGAAACGTCTAACTCTTTAAATAATTTAAAATGCCATTTACTATATTTAAATCCTTCTTTGTTTCGCATGATTATTTTTGAAGATTAAATAAACAGTTTTAAGTTAAAGAAATATTTACTTTTAAATAGCCACCTAAGCGAATATTCAACATTAGTTTGTTTGTTTGTTTTTTAAACGAAACTGATACAATCTCTCGCTTAATATTTGATATTCTAGTTTCACAAAACATTTTTATTTTGTTATCACCTCCACGGGTGTCAATTTTCAAAAACGTTTCCTTTCTATCGCATGCAATCGTGTACGTGCACAATCGTGTACACAGTAACGCGGTTTCGCAGATGTTCTTTGTTGATAGTATCTGTTGTCCTGTTGTCTTGAACCAATTTGTTTCGAGTATCACGTTACCTCATTTCATGCAGTTGTCTGCCGGATTCTCGATTTCAAAGGTGTGGAGAACCACTTTCGCAACACTTCTATTCTCAATCACAATAGACATCATCCTTCAAAAGGTTGACATTACAGTTAATGCACATAAAAGCAATATGGTAACAGAAGTGTATAACTTTATGCAGCACTAAACCCTTTACATTAGTTTATTTGTTGATTTCGTTTCAGGTTGATACGATCTCATGACTTTCAGAACTTGTAGAAAATTGCTGACTCTAAAATATTCTTAATATTTTATGTTAATTACTTTTTTCTGACTCTATAAAAAGATATTTAAATAAGAGATGTTCACGATTGTTTCCCGACATAGTGAATTTATAACGAAGTTTATAAATCTATTTGTTCTTTTATTATTTGTCTTAAACAAATTTAGTCATCGGATATATTTTAGCTTTTAAAAAAATGTTGCTTTGTTTCATTAAAAATGTCATGTCTAACGGTCATATCTTGTTTAAAGATGCTGCACTCGATACCAAAGAATCGATTCTTTTAGCCTCTTTCCTCAAACACTTTTTTAAAAAAAATTACTTTTGTGCTCAAATCATATTTTTATTTATTTCATTTTATATTTTTCACCCAAAATAATATAGACATTTTTAACTTTCTAGATTGTTGACCTTAATTTTTTTTATATTTTAAATATTTTTTTTTAAAAATAATTTTTTGTTGTTAAGCTATACATAAAATAACTACTCTTTTTTTTCGAATACTAAATAAATTGAAACTTTGTTTTATTTACAAAGATTTCCCAATATGCTTAATTTGATGTACACAACTTGTAGAGGAAAAACACCTTATTTCCTGCTACCAGAATTATGAAAATCAATCATTTGCTTTATTTTTATTATTACAACCCCTGAACAAGTGTGATGCCCTGTGAGAAGATATACCTGGCCATTATTTTCTCGCCACGAGCGGTGTGCCGTGTTCTGCCAGACAACAGACCACGTGATTGTTTAATGAAGCAAGCCATCATAAACTCGGCCTGACCCTCGCTGCTGTCTCAGACGATGTTTTGAATCTCAAAGACCAGAGATCCTCAAACTCTCCCCGACTGTCAAAGGGAATTCAAACAATTTGGCGCAACATAAGGATTTTTAATTAAACTGTCAAACAACTTTTAAACTTGAATGTAACTCTCCGGTCGGCGAAGTCAAAACATATTGCCGGGATAAATATATCATTTTGCATGGGAAACATTGCAAATGTTAATCCGTATTGAGAAACTTGATTTCATCTTCTTGATGTATAAGCTGACATGCATCAATAGCTTGTACATGCACCATTGAGCAGCATGTGAAAGATGGACTTAGTTCTAAAAGAGATATGCTCACTTCTCTACATGTGTAGACATACTGACTTCTCTACATGTATAGATATACTCACCTCTCTACATGTATAGATATACTCACTTCTCTACATGTATAGATATACTCACTTCTCTACATGTATAGATATACTCACCTCTGTACATGTATAGATATACTCCCCTCTGTACATGTATAGATATACTCACCTCTGTACATGTATAGATATACTCACCTCTGTACATGTATAGATATACTCACCTCTGTACATGTATAGATATACTCACCTCTGTACATGTATAGATATACTCACCTCTGTACATGTATAGACATACTCACTTCTCTACATGTATAGATATTAGGGCTGGTAACGATTAATTTAAATTTAATAGTTAACTTTTGAAAAATAAAATATTAATTTCATGAATTAATCCTTAATTTCGATTAAAGCCAAAAATTAATATTTATGACGTCATTAAACTAAAACATCTCAAGGGAAGTAACAAAAACAAGTAACTGACATATTTTATTTTATTGAGTTATTTCCCTGTCTTATATGTTTGTGCTGAAGGTGGTACCTATGCGATGTATTTGATCCCCTAACAGCGAATTGTTTACGGCAGTGAACACAGTAAACTTCTTCACCATCTTCTACTTTGCCATTCGCAGTAAGCTTAAAAACAAAATGTTTGCTCAACTTTTCGTTTATATTGTTATATTTAACTATGATGTAGCTGTCATTAGTCGTCATTTTTTGTTTACATCTGCACGTCAACATAAATTAATAAATTATAATAATACGCGGGAGAAGTTTGTATTTAAAAAATATATAATTACTATTAATTATTAATTATTATTTATTTTTTAATAAATTGAAGAAAAAAATATTATAAATATTTTCTTAAATTTTAATCGAATTTTTATCGATTAAAATTATTTTAATCGATATTTATTCGATAAAATTTTTAACGATTAATCCAGAAATTAATCTTTAATTTACGCAACCCTAAATATATATACTCACCTCTCTACATGTAAATATATATTTACTTCTCTACATGAATAGATATACTCTCTATTCTACATGTAAATGAGTTGTTCATTTCTTATCTTGCTTCATATATAATCATATAATGTATACTCAGTGTTTAATAGTTGTATAAGACATGCATACTTCTTAAGTTGTATAAGATGTACACACTATTTCAAGTAATCACTTTACGCATCCCACAAAAGTCATGTTGATTATTGTGTACAAAAAATGTTAATTGCCATAAAATCTGGTCACAACTGTAATTTCCATTAAAAAGGCATTAAAGTGTGTAGAACCTTGAAGTCGACTAGAGGACCTGGGAAACCCCACGGAAACGCAGCGACCGACTGGTATGGATGTGAACACTTCTTGAGAATCACTGATCCAGATATTCTGTCAGAGCTGAAACTTAGGGCAACACCGAATGGCAGATCGCATTGAAAATTTCAACCCAACATTTCAGCGGCCTCCTTAATACGTGTCTTTGATAACATAAACATTAAAAATTGTTTTATACGTGACGTCCATAAACCTACCTGCCAAACAACAGGACATTGTTTTTGTGAGTGTGCACGTGCCTGGGGGGTCTTCCCTCCTTCATTAACGAAACTCCGTCTGCAATGATTACTCTACCACCACCCTACCCTCCACCAACACCCAACCCTACCCTCCCCCCAACACCCAACCCTACCCTCCCCCAACACCCCACCAACACCTCCACCAACACCTCCATCAACACCCCCACCAACACCTCCACAAATACCTCCACCAATAACTACACCAACACCTCCACCAACACATCCACCAATACCTCAACCAATACCTACACCAACACCTCCACCAACACCCCCACCAACACCTCCACTAACACCTCCACCCTACCGTCCACCAACACCTCCACCAACACCTCCACCAATACCTATACATATACCTCCACCAATACCTACACCAATACCTACACCAATACCTCCACCAATACCTCCACCAATACCTCCACCAACACCTCCAGCAACACCTCCACCAATACCTACACCAACACCTCCACCAACACCTCCACCTCCACCAAAACCTCCACCAATACCCACACCAACACCTCCGCCAACACCTCCACCAACACCCCCACCAACACCCATACCCTACCCTCCACCAACACCTCCACCAACACCTCCACCAACACCTCCACCAACACCCATACCCTACCCTCCACCAACACCGCCACCAACATCCCCACCCTACCCCCCACCAACACCTCGACCAACACCCACACCCAACAAAAACTCTAACACCCCCACCCAACACCTCCACCAACACCTCCACCAATACCTCCACCAACACCTCCACCAACACCCCCACCAACACCCATACCCTACCCTCCACCAACACCTCCACCAACACCCCCACCCTACCCACCACCTACACACCCACCCAACAAAAACTCTAACACCAAACCCTCATTCCTTGTGGTCGACATCTGACAATACAAGCCCCCCCCCATCCCCTCCCAAAAAACATAAAAATATGTGTCGGTTCTGTTTGAATTATTGTCAGAAACATTGGATGTAAAAAGGGGGGGGGGTGGGGTGTTAAGGAGAGTACGGAATCAGGTTCTTTAAGACGCTCTGTTTGGACCAACCTATATACACGTTGAAGCACTGTCATCTCATTGCACGATTAAATCATTGAAAAAACATGTACATTCATCTTGGAAGGACTTGTTATTATACATGTCTTATCTCTTTCAAGGATGAGCTTGTTGAATTTTCGTATTTTTTTTGGTACTGAATTTATTTAAGAAAATGTAACAATGCTATCTATGGGCTTTAAATCCTATTTCTCAATTCAATGAATTCATAATTTGTGATTTAAACATTATACAATTTATTTTTACTTTTCACATTAAAGGGAGTCCAGCTTTATCAATCTCTTTCTCTCTCTCTCTCTCTCTCTCTCTCTCTCCTCTCTCTCTCTCTCTCTCCTCTCTCTCTCTCTCTCTCTCTCTCTCTCTCTCATCCCTCTCTCTCTCTCTCTCTCTCCCTCTTTCTCTCTCTCTCTCTCTCTCTCTCTCTCTCTCTCTCTCTCATTTATTACCGTATATACTCGCTCTAAGGCCGACCTTTTTTGGACAAATGTAGGGGAAAAAGTTGGGGGGGGGTCGGCTTATGAGCGGGTCATACTGAGTCATATGTGAATTCTGAATGTACATTGAATATTGTGTTGTTATTGTAGATCATAAAGGTCCTTTTCTATATTCTACAAGATTCGACTGCTCTACCAGAAGCTATGATATATTATTAAGCATCTTCACTTACCTTATTTAATCATTATATTTATTTTTGTGAATGTTTTAATAAATTGTTTTAGAAATTGTGTTTTCAACAACGAATTTTTATGTGCGCGCTTTCGCAGCTGTTTACCAAATAAATATTTTTTTTAAAATACCGGTAACTCTTGCCTAGGAAAGAGCAAAAAGACAAAGATAGGCAGTACAAAGTACACAATCATAATGACCAATTTAGCTTGTAGTTTTTAAAAAATGTGTACCATTTTGTTTAAGCTGTCCTTTTATTTTTTGTGGTCGGCTCGCGAACGGGTTATACACTTTTAATACTCTTCTCTTCCAAAAGAGGGGGGGGGGTCGGCTTATGAACGAACGGACTAAAGAACGAGTTTATACAGTACTTATCAGCACAGAGGCAGCCTTAGGAGTAGAGAGTAAGGCCCCATCAAAGGAGATTCGGTACGTTATAAACCTACACTGTCACACCTTGACCCCACATTTGACATTACGCCCATGGCTTTGAGAAACCTACCGCTAAGGCCGTTGGTGATCTGTATAAATGTGGAGAGTTTCCAGTGAAGTATCGTATGTATTGAAAAGAAAAGCAGTCACGTGGCAGACATGCATCAAATTAGTTTCCCTGGTTTCTCCTATAACCTACACACGGACTGAATAAGTGTTGAGACGTGTTACAGTTATCGATGCTCAGTGAGACGTGTTACAGTTATCGATGCTCAGTGGGGCTAAGAGTGAACCCACTCTAATATTCACAGTGACGTTGTAAGCCTGCATAGTCGTGAGAGGTTACGCTAGTCTCCAAAAGAGAATGTTGCATAAATTTACACTAGAAACGTGTGGATCCTAATGGCGCGTATATAAACAGTCTAACGGTTGTGACATTGAGAACTTTCTATCTGCATTGGTTAATAAACAAAAAATGCATTTACGGGAAGAAATTTATAAGAATACCAAAGTTTGATATCCCATTCTGTCATGGTTCGCCCTTGTCTGTTTCACTTTTGAAATCTTTTTTTTTCAATGTGCGCATATCAATTAGAACACACATTGGTTCAGCGATTGGTGAATATTTCCTGACACGCTTTTTGGATATCAAAAATGTCATTGTTTATTTAATAATCTAACTATGTATTGAATGGATGTCACAGAGGACATTATCAAAGAGCATAGCATAAATATTGCATAAAAGTTTTGAAAGCGCCAATTCTTTGTATGAGGTAACATGTAATAGCATACGCCGCAGACTTGCTCCTAGATAGTGCATGAAAGAGGGGAAAAGAACGGAAAATAAAAACAACCCCGTAAAAACAAAGTTTTTGACTATAAATCCCTTATATATGAGACATAACTAAAAGTATTGATTATGTGCAAACGCGACAAACATTTACAGTCTGAACCCGAAATTATCTCCCCTGGCTTTAAAACTGGGGGGAGGGGCTGTGGGGGTGTGGACATGGACGGGTGGCGTCAACGCGTTAAATCAACTCCTGGTGTAAACCACCTGGTTAAAACACGAGATGTGTTCACCGTTGGCTTGCGTGAAGTCAAGTGACCCGTAAAATGTAAACAATAGCGACTGCTACATATAGTTTATATAGATAAACTAAAAATGCATTAATTTAATTACGGTACGTTCGATCGATCTGAAATTTTGATACAATGCATTGTTAGGTGACACGGGTTTGTGTGCCAAATTTCAGCTCGATGGCTTCATGGGAAGTGGGTCATTTGCGACTTTTGTTTTTCCGCGTGCCCGACCAAGACAGAGACGGCGGTGAAGTTAATATAAGGGATTTAAATAAAACAAACCCGTAAAAACAAAGTTTTTGACTATAAATCCCTTATATATGAGACATAACTAAAAGTATTGATTATGTTCAAACGCGACAAATATTTACAGACTGAATCTGTCTTAACTCCCCTTTGCTTTTAACCCGGGGGGGGGGCGTGGGAGAGGGGAAAGGTCTTGTCACCGATTGCTGGACCGAGCTCAGCGTGACACGCAAAATGTAAACAAAAGCACGCCAGTACACCTGGTTAAAACACGAGATGTGTTCACCTATGGCTGGTATGAAGTCAATTGACCCGTAAAATGTAAACAATAGCGACTTCTATTTATAGTGTTATATAGATAAACTAAAAATGCATTAATTTCATTACGGTACGTTCGATCGAACTGAAATTTTGATACGATGCATTGTTAGGTGACACGGGTCCGTGTGCCAAATTTTAGCTTGATGGCATGACGGGAAGTGGGTCATTTTTTACTTCTGTTTTTCCGCGGTTCCCGCCCAAGACAGAGAGACAGAGACGGCGGTGAAGTTAATATAAGGGATTTAAATAAAACAAACCCGTAAAAACAAAGTTTTTGACTATAAATCCCTTATATATAAGACATAACTAAAAGTTTTGATTATGTTCAAACATGACAAATATTTACATACTGAATCTGTCTTAACTCCCCTTTGCTTTGAACCCGGGGGGGGGTGGGAGAGGGGAATGGTCTTGTCACCAATCGCTTGACCGAGCTCAGCGTGACACGCAAAATGTAAACAAAAGCATGCCGGTTTACCTGGTTAAAACACGAGATGTGTTCACCGAAGGCTGGGGTGAAGTCAAGTGACCCATAAAATGTAAACGATAGCGACCGCTTTATATAGTTTATATAGATAAACTAAAAATGCATTAATTTAATAACTGTACGTTCGATCGATCTGAATTGTTTATACGATGCATTGTTAGGTAACACGGGTCCGTGTGCCAAATTTCAGCTCGATGGCATGACGGGAAGTGGGTCATTTTTTACTTCTGTTTTCCGCGGTGCCCGCCCAAGACAGAGAGACAGAGAGATAGAGACGGCGGTGAAGTTAATATAAGGGATTTAAAAACTACAGCACAAAGAAATCAGAACAACACAAATGAATGTTGTGGGGGGGGGTGGAACCACCGACTCATTGTTGGTCTCTAGACATGCGCACTTGGGTTAGCTACCTTCCCACACCATGCACCACCCCCCCTAGCCTGCCAACCATAAACTGTGATTGGTCGACCCTAGCGAGGGTCATTCGTAATGCCTATTTGCACTCGTCTTGTGCTTGTTCTGGTGAATTATATACTTGAGGCGATAAACATTAATATAGATGAGGCGAATTCGATTCCCGAACGGGAACTATTTTAAAAAAAAATTATATATTTAATAGTAAGAGCGAAACGCGGGCAGCGGCTTTATTTATTTTGGTTCAAGGTGATTTATTGCTGTATTTTTCAAGCATGACAAAAATAATCGGATAAAATCATTTCTATTTTTCGCTGGTCATCTGGTATATACATTCTTTGCAAAAAATTATATTTAAGTTGGTTCAAGTGGTTGTGTTTAAATTAAGAATCTTTCATGACTCTAGAAATTGTTTTTTTTTCTCTTTTATTTATAACTGGTTAAAGAGGTAGCAATCCGTGATGAAGGTATTTTTATAAAATAGATTAAAATATACCATCCAAAATTAACATCCTTTTATTATCACCTAGAACAGGGGTCTCCAAACTTTTCTGCCGAAGGGCCACATAAACTGTCAAACAGCAGATTTTGGGCCAACTACACACAGTTTTGTGGTAAACTATAAGTAAAAGTAGTATCTTTTTTTAGATTAAAAGGTCTCCAGGGGCCGGATGAGAGGGCCCCGCGGGTCGCATCTGGCCCGCAGGCCGTATTTTGGAGACCCCTGACCTAGAATTACAGAAACTACAACAGAACAATGTACTATAGCTATATTTCCATTTTATATAGTGATAATTTAATTTTATTAAACATGATCAATCGTATTTACAACATTCTTCATTTCCTGCCTATATGCGCTTGCTCTTTCCGGTGTGTTTGTAATAAATGGGCAGGAAAATTTAATTGCGGATATCGTTGCCTGATTAGATGTGAGTCTGATAGTTATAAACGGATGTTGATTTTATTTGAAAGGACATTAACTTGCCAACATCCGTAGATAAATATTATCACGTAAGTTGAAACCTATTGCATGATACTTCCGTCACCCCAAATGTATCATCTGCAGCTGATTCCATGGAAAGAAATTAAATCGTTGCACGCGTTATACTTTTGGCCTTGCGGGTTCACTGTAACATTCACACATATGGAAGTAGCTTGACGTGACATGAGATACTGGGCGGACGTCATGACGGAATGTAATGTGAACAACGTCCGTGCAGTGGTTTATAGAGGGCGCGAAGGGAAGACAGACATAGGGTCAACATGATCTGAGAAACGGGCATTAACAAGAATCATGACATTGGAGACCCCAGACAAGGTTGACACGGGTCGCAATCAAAGTCTTAGCAAAAACATTTTCAATGCCATCGTCACTGTGTTAATAACAAAAACATTGTCAAAACTACCAGCGTTGTTTGCGTTCTCATATAACACAAACAATTTTGTCATTTTAAAGAAGCCCCGAAGGCTATTTTTAGAGCACAGCAAGCCTTTGTTGTTGCTAAAAGCCTTTCGCCCCTCAAAGCAATTTACTACCGTTGCTTAATAGAACATTCCATTCCACTCAACAGTCTTAATTTGTGACTGTCACGCCATAGTGACTATACTGTTTGTCCATTGACAGAGTGGGTTTAATGTACATTGGACATCTCTTATGCTGCATTGCTGCTACCTTAGCTGAGGACTGATGTGGACAAATCAAATTATCTTTGTTTTTCCATTTCAAAATATGTGTATATTCAACTTCCAGTACATTAAGTGGTTCATATTAAAACTATTTTCGAATCCCCTAACTAACTTTCTCATGGTTTCTGCTCGAAAAGCAAATATGATTTTAGAAGATTCCCAACACATTTTTATGCACATAAGTGACACACGTGTGAACATTACGACACACCTGTAAACATTACGACACACCTGTAAACATTACGAAACACCTGTAAACATTACGACACACCTGTAAACATTACGACACACCTGTAAAAATTACGACACACCTGTAAACATTACGACACACCTGTAAACATTACGACACACCTGTAAACATTACGACACACCTGTGAACACAGGCTAACGTTTCTCCCCTTTATAAAGGTGATAAATCAGACACTGGTAATTATAGACCTGTCTCACTTACTATTATTGCCTGTAAATTGCTATAACACATAATTTATAGCAGAATAGTTAATCATCTAGACAAACATAATGTCCCGAGTCCTGTGCCCACATCAACATGGCTTGAAGAAAATCAGATCACGTGAAACACAATTAATTGGTCTATAGATGATCTGTCAAAAACCTTAGGTAATAATAATCAGATAAGTCAACCAAAGTAATTAAAAAGTCAAACAAAACCTAAGGCTTTATAAAGAGAAACTTTCACAGATGTAATGACAATATAAAACGAAATAATATCTTACTTTGGTGATATCTTACTAAAACATGCATCTTCTGTATGGAACCCATCTACCAAAGAAAACATTAATAAACCAAAACAAAATCAAACAAGAGCTGCCAGATTCATTGGTTGAGAATATTCAAAACTGACAAGAGTAACAACATTACATGTAGTTAAATCATTAAACCTAGAAACGTTTGAGGATGGAGGAACAATGAGCAAAATAATAATATTACTCAAGACAATTAATTCTAACTAGGAAATACAACACAAATAAAATCTAAAACAACACTCGGATAAGCGTAGGAATGAAAACACTTTTCTTATTCCGTATACAAGAACAAATGCATACAAACTCTCGTTCTTCCTGTCTAAAAGACGTAGACGTGGAATATGTTGCCTGATGAAACCAGGAAAACCAACACTATCAACATTTAAAACGCTAAACAAAATTCAAGAAAATACATAAACCATGGATAAGCGTAGGGCGCAATAATCTTCAGTATAGAAGGACCGTCTGTACCAGATGAGATAAAGCGCACAGGGGACACACCTGTGAACATTACGACACACCTGTGCCTGTGAACATTACGACACACCTGTGAACATTACGACACACCTGGGAAGTACTTGTGAACAGGGTTCAGTCACTTCTGAGCACTTTAGGCTGAGCTGGCAACTGAACCGTGAACAATGATGACTTACAAGTGAACATCTCTTTTGACAACATGCAATGATGTTTGCTAAATACCATCTTTTTATTACAACATTTGGATCTTTTCAAGCGTACTTTGCACCTCTGATCTATTACCGCCTTCACTAATCACTTCTCCGTAAATAAGTGGCTGTAAAACGTCCGTGGCAATGAAAGTTTGACTCATTTGACGGGATCTATTTTAATTGCTTTTTTATTTTCAAAGATATTATGATAGATCACATCATACACAAATACCAACATTTTGACAGATAACGATTTCAAGAATTGTTTAACGACAATGACGACTTACGCGTAGCCACTATCGACAAAGCATACATTTGTGCTAACGGTGCGTTTAAAAAAAAGTTAAGCAGTCAACGGGCAAATTTAATTTACATACGTTTTATTTTAGCTTAAGTGTCAGCCACATTATCCGCTACTCCGGACCCAGCTTTCTAGAACTGCTTTATTTTCACTGCCAATATTGACTGTCGTTCTAAGTTTGACGCATTTAAAAAAATTAATTTTATGAAACAGCTATGTAAAGTCACGTATTGAAATTCCCAGCAACCATTCTCTGGTCTAAAATCATTTCATCGCTGCCATTTGATTGGATCATCACCATAGAATCAACAGATTGCTATCATCACCTGCTGAGATTTGGCTGTCAATAAAATAAAATGCGTGGTTTACAATGAGACAATTTCGTGGAATCCGTTATCTTTGGTGTGGTGTGTGTGTGGGGGGGGGGCATCTTTGGTGTGAGGAATGAAAGAGGGGGGGGGGCGGCAATGATGGGTTATTACGTGGCATGCTCAAGAGGAATGTAAAGGTTAAAATGTTCATCGTTGAACGTAATCGTAAAATTCTTTAACGGAAATAATAGTTACATTGAAGAATGGGATGTAAAGATTCCAAATCTACATTGACATTACAACCAGCAACTATTATAAATGTTTAATTGTATGTAAAGATAAGAATTTCCAAATGTTTAAAAACTAAAGTGTATGACTGGGTGAATGATGCACTGTAAAAATTACAATGACACAGAAAACTACGTCAACTATTTTAAAATGTTTAAATTATCCATATTTCATTGTCATCCTTATAGATGAGTAATATTTCCAAGCAGTGGCGTAGCTAGGGGAGGGGTAGGGGTCCAAATTCGAAAGCCCCCCCCCCGGACCCCCACTTTTTCCAAGAATGTTTTCAAGCCACGTTATCCATTAATAATATATAAGCAGTGGCGTAGCTAGGGATTTGTAGGATTCTGGGGAACGGGGTTAGCCTCTTTGGGGGTCCATGCATACATAGTGGTGGCGTAATATTTAACGTTAAAAACGTTGGACACTCCTTTAAGGCCCCCCCTCAAGTTGAGGCCGGGGGACTTTTGAATTTGGACCCCCTCCACTAGCTAAGCCACTGTATATAAGGTCAAGATTACAAATATTAACGGGTTATTTGAGTTAATTTATCAAAGTTCATTGTTGGATGTTTTATTTTAAAAATGGGTGGAATAAAAAGAAAAAGACAAAAAATAGCGAGAAGATTTTTTTTCGATTTTACAATTTATGAAAACGTATTCCTGTAACATTTCTTAGTTGTCTTCATCATTAATGAAGGGATTTGAATGTCAAAAAATATTAAGAAGTGCAAACGCATTTTTTAAAGTTAAACCACATCTTAGTTGGACTTAGTTGAAGCATCTGCTCATTGTTTCCTGCCCCCGACAGTTTTGTTTGAAATCGCTCTGTCAACTCACTTTCCCATCATGTTTGCGAGGTTGTAACTCAGTTTTTGAACACACCGTTACCCACCATCTCGCTAGGTGGGTTCCACTTCTGTCTCACTCTCAACTGTTGGTTCACTACAGTGCATACTTAAAACTTAAAAAAAACCAATAAATAAATAAATAAAATTTAAAAAATCGTTAAGGCGACCTTCTATCGTAGACGAATGTAAACACACTAAGAAGCTACAAAATTAATGTCGATAAAAGAAATTCTTTTCCCAGTCAATAGTAGTCCATAAATTGGAATGCAAAAATATTTATTTAATTGTAATTCATGAGTTGCACGGAATGGCCCTCTAACTTCTGCCCATACTTACGTAATAAAGTTTAAGATTTTCAGACATTCATTTAATTCGGTGCAAGGATGTCATCGTAAGAACGCCTTTAAAAAAAAGTTTTACAAAGTGTAAACAGACGTTTATTTTATTACGTATAACTGTAACAACTACCTAATTAAAATTAATTTCATTTTTAAGCCACACATTTAATTGTTTGATTATTGTATTCGCACATAAGCTGTTGAAAGTTTTTATGATAAAACCTAAATGTTTGTATATAAATAATGTTGACAAATTTTCTCAAATTCAAAAATATATATGTAATAATAATATATAATAATAAAGAAATTTTAACAAATATTTTTTTATACTATTGTAGAATTGAAATCAAAAGAAATATTGCCATCAGCTCGCTACATTATTGGGAAATAGTTTTCATTGGTTCGCAAGAATAAAGGTGTAGAAAAATGTTCTTCTTGTTTTATACTTTGATCTAAGCATTCTGCTATAAATATTTATAGTACCAATGAAATAATGGACGCCTGGACAGTTTTAGTGGACGATTTTGGAGGACAAAAACAGAGCTGACAATAAATGGGAAGTTCTTAGTATCACACTTTTTGTCCATAGACATAATATTTGAACATGTATTTGAGATCAACTTTCACACAATCAATTTTTTCTTCTTACGATAAAGTTTGTGCCGCCGAAGTAAAGTCAGAAGGTTTACAACATCGACAATAAACAAAAAGCGTTTCTATTTTGTAAAATAAATAACTGATTTAACTTGTCTCGACCGTTTTTGACCTTCTAATACTTAAGAGTTTCAGGAATGTGTTATGTTTCAAACAAAATTCAACTGTATTTATAAACAATGTTCATTGTGGAGCTTCAGTTGATCAATCAATCACTTATATACATCAACATGGAACCTGGTAGCTGGATATTTCTAATTGTGCTGAGTGAGCAGGACTTTGGCCGTTGGTTTCAACAGCCAACTGTCGAAAGTTACAGTCAGACAACAGCTAACTGTCGAAAGTTACAGTCTGACAATTAAGCATGTTAGATTTAGGACTAGCATGACGTTGGCCCCCCATAAAAGTGTCAGATTACTTGGTCGGATTATCTTGACCTCACATCAATAACTTTAAATGACGGCCCATTAATCGGTGGATTAACCTAAATCCCGCATGGTGAGTGGTTTAGCGAACAGCTGCCGTAAGTTGGACTGAGTGGCAGATATATCTGGTGGTTGGCTGGTGCGTGCATGTCTGCTAAGCATAGCCTCACCACACAAAACAACTGGCTAAAATCACTGCAAAGCTTTTTTTTAAATATTTCTCTTGGTCTGATTAAAATATTACAGAATTACATGCCTCTGTCTCTCTCTCTCTTTTTTTTTCTTCTCTCTCTACCTCTCTCTATCTATCTCTTTCTCTGTCTCTCTCTCTCTCTCTCTCTCTCTCTCTCGCTCTCTCTCTCTCTCTCTCTCTCTCTGTCTGTGTGTGTCTCCCCCCCCCCTCTGTCTCTCGGTTCGCTTTGAAAATATTTAAACGAACTGCAATTATTATTTGTTTTTAATTCTCAAACAATTTAACTAACACTTACCTGTGAAGTGTTCAACTAAGTACAATTTAAACATTGCATTAGTTCCATCATTTATCAAAGTTGTATTGTACGTGATTTATGAAAAATATTGTCTATTTCAAATGTCATTATGCTTTATCCAAAACACCTCAGACACAACATACCACACCACACACACACACACACACAGCTTACCACATCAAAAGATAGTCACACTGAGTTACATAATATACACACATCTTACAGACATCCCATGTCTATTAAAAGTAATGTTCCTCTTTTCAACAGCAGTTTTGTAAAATAAATTAATTTTTATTATATAAAAAATACATTTCTAATGTAAACTTTAATTTCCAGATTCTCCAAAAGGTCATTCGAAAATGCAGTTTTTGTTGATTTTTTTAAAATTATGATTTTATTAGAAGTTCATGTAAGAAATGAGGCAACCTTTAAATAAAAGGTATACATTTTTTTCTATATGTCATTTCAAAACAAGCTCCATTAGAACCAATTTTAGTGCGAACAAACTTTAATCAAACCATATGCTGTTTTAACAAACAAATTGTACAAATAATTATTTGACCCTCAAAAAATTTCTTACAGATTGAAGAAAAACGCACATAAGGTAAATGTGAATTCATTTACTCGATGCAGAAAACTAACATCATTAATTTTAATTCTGTTTGAACAACCAAATAAAACAAAACTAGTTCAAGGAAATCAGACATTCTTAGAGTGTAAACACTGGACTTAAGTGCAAGCCACACAAATGTGTTTCAAAAAAAAATAATCAATGATTATCATGAATAAGATTTAGTTTTTTATTACATTCGGACACAAAAATATTTGATTTTTTTAAAATACAATTTTTAATTAACCCAAAGAGTCATCTTAAATGCATTTCAAACATTTCTTTTGGAAGGACACAATTCTCACGATTATAGCTGCCAAATAGGTTACTGGATAATATTCAAAACTGAATAGAATAATTCCATTAGTTAACTCATTAAACCTTGAAACACTAGAGGATAGAAGAACAAAGAGTAAAGTAGTAATTATGCATAAAGCAATTAATTCTAATTTAGAAATACAACATAAAGATAACTTAATACAAACCTCAGATAGACATAAGGATAAAAACACCTTTCTTATTCCTTCTGCAAGAACAAACTCATACAAATTCTCGTTCTTCTTGTCCGGAATACGGGCGTAGATGGGTTGCCTGAAGAAACCAGGAAAACCAACACTTTATCAACATTTAAAACTCTAATAAGAATGCAGGACTAGACACAAACCATAGATAAGCGTAGGACGCATAATTCTGTATAGAAGGAGCGTCTGTAACAGATAAGATAAGATTAAATAGTTTAAAATAAATTGATATTTTAAATCAAATTGAAAATAATATACATACATGTTGCAGTTGTCACCCTAAGAAATATCAAGGGACGAAGAAATTGAATTTACAAATCTATACTTTAGTTAAATATGGGTTGCCAAGTATTTATTACATCATACTATACCAATTATTTATTACCTCATACTATAACAAAGTTTTGAAATAAGGAGAAATATTGTTATAATGAATCTCGCATAGTTATTATTTCTGTGCATAAAACTGTCAACGAATAAATTAGCAGCAACACGATGCTCGTAATGATGTTTATTTTCGCCTTGCACTTCAAATATGCGCAATTGATGGGAATGTGGATATGGTCATAGATTGGAACATGGATCTCATTGTTGGTCTGCACTTACAAATGCTCTGTTGCTAAGTAAACTAATCCAATTATCCAGATTAAATCTCTGGTTTGCCCAACCTTCGGTCGTGAGCAGCCCCAGAAATTGTACATAGACCTTTCAGGGATGTGATCAACGGTTATTAGAATAGTTGTAATTTTTCTAATTCCAGACTGTTTTTTTCATTATTCTTAGGAGGCTTGATAAGAGCCGTGTAAAGGGGAGTATGGGGGAATGTGATGTAAAGTAGACTTTGTGGAGTAGAATATAAATGTTGGTATGGTGGAGTGTGATGTAAAGTAGACTTTGTGGAGTACCATGTAAATGGTGGTATGGGGGAATGTGATGTAAAGTAGACTTTGTGGAGTACAATATAAATGTTGGTATGGTGGAGTGTGATGTAAAGTAGACTTTGTGGAGTACCATGTAAATGGTGGTATGGGGGAATGTGATGTAAAGTAGACTTTGTGGAGTACAATATAAATGTTGGTATGGTGGAGTGTGATGTAAAGTAGACTTTGTGGAGTACCATGTAAATGGTGGTATGGGGAATGTGATGTAAAGTAGACTTTGTGGAGTACCATGTAAATGGTGGTATGGTGGAGTGTGATGTAAAGTAGACTTTGTTGAGTACCATGTAAATGGTGGTATTGGGGAATGTGATGTAAAGTAGACTTTGTGGAGTACCATATAAATGGTGGTATGGGGGAATGTGATGTAAAGTAGGCTTTGTGGAGTACCATGTAAATGGTGGTATGGTGGAGTGTGATGTAAAGTAGGCTTTGAAGATTGCCATGTAAATTGTAGTATGATGAATGTGATGTAAAGTAGACTTTGAAGAATGCCATGTAAATTGGAGTATGGCGGAATGTGATGTAAAGTAGACTTTGTGGAGTACCATGGAAATGGTGGTATGGTGGAGTGTGATGTAAAGTAGGCTTTGTGGAGTACCATGTAAATGGTGGGGAATGTGATGTAAAGTAGACTTTGTGGAGTACCATGTAAATGGTGGTATGGGGGAATGTAATGTAAAGTAGACTTTGTGGAGTACCATGTAAATGGTGGTATGGTGGAGTGTGATGTAAAGTAGGCTTTGAAGATTGCCATGTAAATTGGAGTATGATGAATGTGATGTAAAGTAGACTTTGAAGAATGCCATGTAAATTGGAGTATGATGAATGTAATGTAAAGTAGACTTTGAAGAATGCCATGTAAATTGGAGTATGGCGGAATGTGATGTAAAGTAGACTTTGTGGAGTACCATGGAAATGGTGGTATGGTGGAGTGTGATGTAAAGTAGGCTTTGAATATTGCCATGTAAATTGGAGTATGCATGAATGTGATGTAAAGTAGACTTTGAAGAATGCCAATGTAAATTGGAGTATGCAGAATGTGATGTAAAGTAGACTTTGAAGAATGCCATGTAAATTGGAGTATGTCAGAATGTGATGTAAAGTCGACTTTGATGAGTTCCATGTATAGAGAATTGTGCAGAACGATGTTTTAAGGGGAGAGGTCATGGCACAGCATCGTTCGATAAGGCTGAAACTCATGTTCGGCCCAATTGGTTGCCCGCTGTTATTGATTAAATGAACCGATAGCATGATGGAGCCGATAGAATGATAGAACTGCTAGAATGATAGAACTGCTAGAATGATAGAACTGCTAGAATGATAGAACTGCTAGAATGATAGAACTGCTAGAATGATAGAACTGCTAGAATGATAGAACTGCTAGAATGATAGAACTGCTAGAATGTTAGAACTGCTAGAATGATAGAAATGACAAAAGGGAAGAACTGCTAGAATGATAGAACTGCTAGAAAGATAGAAATGAAAAAAGGGAAGAACTGCTAGAATAATTGAACTAATTGAATTATATGCATTTGAATTGCTACAACTCTTTTAATAATGGGTGCAACAAAATGATAGAGTTGAAAAGAATGATCGAAAAATGTATATTGGATCCGTAAATAAGTAAGTTCCCGAAAAGTCTCAAACATATTGTACGAAGTGTTGTTGTTATATGGAAGCTAGTGCTAGCGGAAGTTAATTGGAACGAAGTTGTTTTTGTTTTTTGTTGTTAGTTTTAATGCATTTTTGTTTATATACTCTCTTCTCTTCCAACAACATTTCTTCATACAAATTAGTTCCGAGCAAAGTTACCGCGAACACAATGGTTTAGATTGACTTTTAGCTGTTTTGTGTCGTTCTTACTTCAGTCCACCGACAACATTAATGAGACGTTTAAACAATAGCGACAAATGGCTGGCTCTATAGAGCGATAGATTCGATGAAAGATGTATATATATAGCCAACACATAAAAAGAGAGCTTTTAAATTAACACTGCAACTTATACAATAACATAAACATACGCTCACCATTTCTAATTCTTATTCAGAAGAGTATGTCAGGTTTGATGGGCAGCTTGCCTCAAAATGACAAATTAGGTCTTAAATCTTTTGATTTGATTGCTTAAAGATGAAATTTACTACTTTTCTGAGCGATTGGTGATTCGAGGACACATAATAATTGAGCGTATTTTAAACATTTTACCCTTTTAAAATTTGTGAATTTGTAAATATTTAATTATTTGTGAATATATTGGTGGCCCCAAATTTTATGTATATGAAATCAACACATTTTCTCTGACACCGTTGTTCATAATGTTGTATATTGTTTCGGTTGGAGGATAAATCGGGATTTTAAACATTGAAAAATATTTAAAATAACTTGATATCAATAGGTATAAAGCTCAATTTATTATCCGTAACACAAACAAATACCATTTTGTAACGATAATCATTCGGAAACAAATTCAAGGAAAATACTTACATAATGTATAAACGTTTTCGTCTCACATTGGTATGGCATTTTTCAAATACATTATTGTTTTTGCTCTTAATGTATTTGTTTATGCAATATGTGTAACTCGCTGTCCATTTTCCAGGTTAAGATGTCAAAATCAAAAGGAACGAACACATTATATAAAACAAATAATGAAAATAACTATTGTATAGTTTTATTTTAAATTGAGGTTGTTTTGTCAGTTATTAAAAAAACTTTTGATAGCTTTCCAATTTTTAAAAAAAAATGTTTTAATGAATGATTTGTGTCAAGATAATCCCAATATAGACATACGATTGCGTACTGATATCATAAGCATTGAAAATCCTGCAGAATTTGATGACATATTATTTACTGGAGAAAACAATTTATTTTACCTACTACTCCTGAGAAGGTCAGAGCAGTTGAATATTTATAACGCATGACAGTAACTGGTGACACAAGAGAAAGTTGTTTTCTTTTAAAGGTTTGTCAATTTTGATTTTTGGAACCGATCGAATATTGTGCATGACAGCCACTCAGCCGACTCACAGTCGGGTACAGAAGGAGGTGGAAGGGGAGGGCTACTGGCAGACAGTTATTGGTTGTCGCGCTTGTTCGCCCGACACAATGGAACGCCATGCAACAGGGGTTGAACTCTCTAATAGCGGAAGATTATTGTTGATGTTGCTGTTGTCCCTTTATTGGGACCGAAATCCAAGGGAGTTTATCTTCTCACGCTTGGATTTTCTTCTAACGGCGGGGAGAATTGTGGCAGTGTCACTTGAATGGAATATTAAAACAAATGCGACTCATTGGCCAATGGAAAATTAAGTTAAGGAATTGCCTTCCTGGTGCTGAAATATTTCCTCCCCGTATTCTGAAAAGTCGATACGTGAAACGGTGAGTTTTGTGTTAATCACAGGAAATTTGTTTTAAATGAAATTAATTAATTTATTGTTTTTGTTGTAGCCTTCGAGTTCTTTCCATATATAATTCCATTTCATATTTTGAATTTTAAATCTGTCCTGCATTTAAAAAATAAATCTCATGGCTGAAAATGTATTTGAAAGATTTATTGATAAATCCTGAGATTGATTCGTTAACTTAACTCTTATTGAAACACAGTCTTGTAACCTTATCAACAGGGAGCGCATAGCGAGGGAGAGAGTTAGTTACTTACTTATGACGATGCATGCATCTTTTAACGTTAGTAGAAACTTGTTCCGGCTCAAGATAGGAAACAACCTCCCGCCCCGTCAACTGCTTTATGTAGTAAAACCTTTATTTTAGGCCAGTGTGCGGCTCTGTACAAATTAAATTGGCGGGCTTTTTGTTAAGTATAAAAGATATGTAGAGCAAATAATTTAACGTTACAGTATTTACATTTATTGTCTTCCTGGTATGTTCTCTACATACACCCTACATTCAACGTTACATGCCATACAGTGTAGGGGTGCGCAGGGTAGCCTAACAAGGGCCGAACTTTTTATTTCTTGTAAGACGTCGCCTTTTCGGGTTACAGAAATTACTGTTCTCTATAATTTATCTTTATTATCTGTGGGTGGAAAGAGCGGGTCTCCTTAGGGGCGCAAGCCTTTGCGGTCTCATTATGACAGTTGTGTTTATCTGTGAGTCTCAACATGACAGCTGTGTTTATCTGTGAGTCTCACCATGACAGTTGTG